>OY744522.1:172296162-172316162 GCA_963556195.1 Sepiola atlantica | reverse complement strand
GAGAGAGAGAGAGAGAGAGAGAGAGAGAGAGAAGGTGAATAAAATAAAGAATGGTCGAGGATAGGAGCCTTTGGGCCTGAATTAGTTCGTCGTATCTACGTTATTTAGTAATTCTAAAGATGAGGACATTTCGCTTCCGGGAGATGAATTTTCACTTCATATATATATATATATATATATATATATATATATATATATATATATATATATATATATATATATATATATATATCAATTTTATACGTACATAAAAGTAATCCATGGACACGTGTTTCTGGCTCACAGCCGTCATCAGCATGGCTAACTTAGGAAGTGAAACAATTGAAATAATAGTAAGCTCAATAACAACGAGCTGAGACTCAGCTATAAAAATAATTACATAGAAATACATTATATATATATATATATATATATGTTGTGTGTGTGTATTTAGGCATCATTCTTTCATTTAGGCAAACATTATTAAATAACACGGAGTTTGTTTTTTTTACTTGATAAGACATTTTTATTTTGTCGATTTTCCGAATAGTCCATTTAGTATTTCGGTCAAATTGGTGGATGCAAGTTCCGTGGGATTATCGTTCAATTTTCTTTCTCTTTTTGCGAGTACTTTCGATTTTATTCGTCAAATCATCATCAGCTTAGTCTTGCTGTCTTTACGACTATGTCTTTACTGTTGAGGTTTTTTTTTAAACAGCTAATAATTTACAACTTAAAAAAAGAGCGTCTATAATATTAAGATGTTACACGCGAAAGTGATTACGTTCTAAGCGCGTGCAAGATTCAAAAGTACGATTGCTTAAAGGCTAAGGATTTGGTAAGAAAAGGAAAAAAGAAGACAAAGGAAAACAAATGAAGAACATGTATGAAAAGCATTGAAAACGAATAGCTACTTTAGCCGTGGTCGGAGTCTGTAATGCAGTGGGGAGATATATTGCATTGTTTCAGTTTTTTTCTTTTCTGTCTCCCCCCTTTTCCCATTTAAACAAATTTGCCGCACACGTTGCATAAATTCGTTCTTCTTTTTCCAATAGTTAAACACGTGCCAGAAACATCCCGTTGTGCGTTCTTCTTTTTTTCTGTTTTACCGTTATTCAATAAATGTTAAAATCTCAACTTTTTCTGAACGAAACCGATAAAATCTCTCGGTTTTTGATGATTTTTTCCTGTATTTGATTTGTTTTCTTTTTGTCTTTTTCACACATCCTGTTTTCACGGAATTTCATCTTATGATATATCGTGCATTTTCCCGACTGCCTGCGTTTAATATACACAGCTCAATCTCAACTTCTGAAAAACTACTCTCATTTTCGGTCCATTTTAAAATGGCCCGAATTCTCAAAATTACTTCCGAATAAGTGCGTTCCACCTACGATTGAACTAAACATCTTTCTATTGGATTTACTTCATTTTTGAACTTTCTCAACGCTGCCTTCACGAAACCCCTTTTTTCCATCTTTAAATCTCCTTTCACCGGACACATTATCAACGGAAATTCACCAAATTTTACCAACTGGACAGACCCCATATTTTTTACACGCACTCTCACTCTCCATTACTTAATATTTTTTTAAATTTTGAATTTTGGCTTTCCACTGCCAACTTATCCATCTATGTAATTCCTCTGATGATAAGATTTTAATCTTTGAAAAGCCTTGGCTTAAGGAAAGAATAATAAACATGTTTTTACCGAGTACACCTTGCCTTGAACAATCGAACAATAGATTTGTCATTCGCACATGTTTATCCCTCTTCTTTCATTTATCTTTATAATTGCTCTATCTCGTATATTGAGCTTAAACCATTTCACTATAGGTTCTATCTACTAAAAGTATACTTTTAGTTTCATATATATATATATATATATATATATATATATATATATATATATATATATATATATATATATATATATATATATATATATAAGCCTTGTTCGGGGAAGTAACAAATAGACTGACACTAGCTATAGGGCATATTCCGACAACGTTCGTAGAATCTCTAGTCAGTCTTTCTAGATATGCTGCCCTTCGCATAAATAGAACTTAAATTACCTTCTTGAATGTGGTAATGTCCTGTGGCCTAAGTGTTACAGCGCTTGCTTACGGAGTCTAGGTCTGGGCGACCGTCCGAGATATCCCTGCACTGATGAGAGCGAAAGCTCGAAACGCTAGTGTATGTAGGTAAAAATAATTTAATATTGGGTATATATATATATATATATATATATATATATATATATATATATATATATATATATATATATAATGCCTGATTTAAGTGTCTCAATTCAAGTGCCACCTGAGACAGACGTCTCCATTCATCGCCCTACCCTGTCAGTGTTATCAGCCACCCTATAAAATAAAGATCAGGCCACCCGTAAGTAAGCATTGTTCTTCAGTTTACTTGGCCTTCAAAGGAGGATGACACGCCATTTTTTGTATTTTTACGATGCTGTGTTAATCTGTCCCCATCTCCCACCCCCACTCTCTCTCTCTTTCTCTCAATATATATATATATATATATATATATATATATATATATATATATATATATATATATATATGTATGTATGTATGTATTACTTATTTATCCTTTTTTATAAAAGCAAACGAATAAAAAAATCCTCTTTGCATATTTATGTACATAAATATTCTTGTATGTATAAATAAATTATACTAAAATTAACAGACAGTCGAAACAATTATGTTATCTTCTTTCATATTTCGGATTTGAGTTGTAAAATACTCGTAATCCGAGGTTTCGAATCGCATGACCGGTAGTGAATAGTCATATCTCTATGCTGATGAGTCCCGATTATTAAAAAAGGACGAAACGTATACGTACATAGATAATAAACAAATATTTATTATTATTTGTCGCTCCTCTCGAAAAAGTAGAGCACTGTATGTGTAGTATTAACACAGCATGACGTCACTAGCTTTAAATGTATCGTTCCTTCCTCAAAAAAGTAGAACGCTCTCAGACGTTACCCCGCCGATAACGTGTTAAAATTATCACAGTTTATTCGCTATTTAAAATTGGCCAAGTGGTTAAGGCGTCGGATTTGAGTTGTAAAATACTCGTTACCCGGGGTTTCGAATCGCATGACCGGTAGTGAATAGACATATCTCTATGCTGATGAGTCCCGGTTTAAGGACGAAACGTATACGTACATAGATCATAAACAATAACATATATATATATATATATATATATATATATATATATATATATATATATATATATATATATAAAGAGTTTGAATGCAAAACGCTATAAACGCCATTTAAAAAATTACGAAGCTAACACTTTAAACTATGTTACATTTCAACACTCGACCACACACTCAAATTATGTTTTACATAACATGATACTGGAATAATTAATTTTAGCTTTCAATTAAAATAAGCTTATATTCGAAGTATATATTGAATATATTCGTTCTTTTATGTATTAAGGTCTCAATTTAAACACATTGGATTTATCGCGTTTTGCATTCGAACTCTTCATATATATATATATATATATATATATATATATATATATATATATATATATATTTCTCTCTATCTATATTTTTGTTTTGTCTGGTCAGATTTGTTTTGTTTTTGGTGTTTTTGTTTACTATTGAATCACCATTTATTAAGGCGAAGAGCCACTCAAGGATAAAGGAGACTGAATGATATCAGCTGGAAGATGAGTAACACTATTAGAGTACTAACATTGATCAATAGTATGAACTCCGTTTGATTACTTATAGGAGAGATAAGAATTTGTTGGATTTGAAGACGACTAAGTTGTAAGCAGCACATAAGCAGTCTTGCGGTATTGTGTTGCAGAGACGGGAAGTCCTTGCGAAAAGCTCTGCTCATGAAATTTCAGCCTGACGCTGATCAAATGGAAAGAGAAGAGCGAAGTATTTATTCGCGTTGGTAGCAATACAAGTTCTTACTGTGGATATCTTGCAAGAAGGAACTAAAGATTGGAGCTTAGTCGATAAACTTCCGTGGAAATAACGTTAGAGTAGAGAGGGACTAGCAACGTCTCTTCTGTTTGTTTTACAGCATATCAACTCATTATGGATCATTTAATGCTAAATACCAGTACTCATTGATTAATAGCATACGTTTAGTTGAACATAAGTCACTATTTTACCCTTTGCGAAGGCGGGGTGGAATGGAATCGTAGCGCTGAAATGAACACTAAAATCCGATAGTTTGATTTAAAAAATTTTTTTTTTTTTTAACTTGGTATGGTCGATTATGTGGTTTTATTTATCTTCCTCCCACAAGGTAAGATGTGACACAAGGTCGGGAAAGTGGGACTTGAAAAGCCAGCCGCCGAGAATTTGACCGCTCTGAATTTGAGCGCCATTAAAAATTGCCTGGGCAGCCCCGTCGGCATTCCCCGGTAGGGGCGCCTCAGGCGATTAGCAATAAACTAACCCCATTTCTCAAAGGTTGAGAAGGCAAAGCCTGGGAGGGTGGACCTCCTAGAACTGCACAGGACGGACCAACCGATAGACCGGCGTAAATCAAGCCCCGAAGGCCAAGACAATACCGGTCTATGGGGTGTAGTATCCATCGGAACAGACACCAACAAGTCAGCCACGCATTTCCTGAGTAATAGAGTAATTCGATGATTATTTCTTACAAAACATTAAATAACACGCGTTTTAGTGGTTGATGAAAATTGAAAAAACTAACGGGAAATATTAAATCTAGTGCGACTATTTTACATTAAACTTACCTGGCACGGCCTGAATAGGTGTTATTCATACAAGTCAATGATACGTCCTCCACAATCAGTTCAAACGTGTCTGGGTTATTTTTGAGTAGGGTTGACCTTGCATCTGTCGGGCTGAGGTATAGTTATGTGCAGTTCTAGGAGGTCTACTCTCCCAGGCTTAACCTTCTCTCTTTCAGAAGCAATTAGTTTATAACTAATCTACTGAGTTCTCCTCCCTTATGAATGCCAACGGGGCTGCTCATGTACTTTTTGTAGGCCAGAGTGCACTTCTTTTTGTGTACTGGTTTTTCAATCCCTGACCTTCCAACCTTGTATCACATATTCCAGCGGTGGGAGGAAAGTAAATATATATTTGGTTTGTTAACTTAAATTTTTCCTGAAACGGGTATTTTCCAGTGTAAAGGAGTATCACCAAAAACGGAAATCAAAGTAGTATGGGGTTCAGATGTATTGGTAAATCCAGAAGAATCCATGTAAAGATCCAACGACGACGATTCCACCCAAGTCTGTAGTCTGTATATATAGTCTCGGAAGTTTCTCAACCATTATATATATATATATATATATATATATATATATATATATATATATATATATATATATATAGCAATAGATGAAGTGAAAGAATAAAATAAGGTGCGAATCAAATTTTATTACAGTTCAACGTTCAGGCAAAGTACTTTAAAGTCCTTAACTCATGAGTTTTCAAAGAAAATCTTCTCCTCAGAGGACCATTACCGCAATGACATTACTGCAGGTAATAAAAATTAAACTTTGAAAATATATAAAAAAAATATATATAAAAATACATAGAGGTATATAAAACATCAAATATATCGGAGCAAAACATACTTTTTTGTAAACCTATACAGTTCAGCCAAGTCAAAAAGTTCAAAATAGCCCCAGGAAAGATATGAAATAGGTTGATTAAAAATAATCCAAGTGGTGAATGGTGGTCCAAAAACGAAAAAAGTTATCCAGGCGGGAAATTTGTTTGCTATTGATGCAGTAGATAACAGTGAAAAGTGTATTCAAGGTGTATGCAAATTAACAAAACGATAGAGAAAACGATAGATAAAACAAATCATATGAAAAGTTCAGAAAACTCACTTGGTGTTGAATATTATAATGTCCAAATTCAGGGTTCTTATGAGCTGATAGGAGTAATGCAAACCATAACTTCATGGTTATATGCAAACTCCGCTGAATCCAATTCGAATAAAATTAAACTGACCTGATGTATTCGGCCATTTTTTCTTCCGGGTCAGATAAAATTATTCCAAAGAAAAAAATTACATTCGAAGGTAATCAAGCTCGCGTAAGCCTAGTAGACAGCGTAACGAATCCGAAAACGAAAACGAAAACTTCTCCTTGATAAGATAACCGCACAACAGTAATTGAACATCTACTGATTCAAACCGCGTGTACCAACGGATGTTACATGTCTGCGTTAACGAGGAGAACACCCACATATAGTGAGGGATGTGTAAATTCAGTTATATGTATACCGGATGTTATATGTCTGGGTCAAATCAGTTATGTATATATTTGAATATTAAAAGTCTGGGTTACAGAGACGGATTTGTAAATTTAGGTCAGAGCCTCGAAATACCCCCTCCTCCAAACTTTCTATATGATCGTCTGCTTTAAGGATATAAACCAAATTAACACATCTAGCACTATCATATAATTTAGAATATTTATGAAATTAATAATTAAGAAGTTGTTAACACATTTAGAATTTAATAATTTAAAACTTTAAAAAAATTTTAAATCTAGACCCCTTCAACTTAATATTTTAATAATTTAATAATTTAAAAATTAAAAAATCTGCAAAAATTTGCAACTTAATTTTTTAAAGAGATTTAAAGAGATATTTAGGCATATTCAATGTCTAAACCTTTTAGGCAGGGCAGATTTAACACACACATCTCCAAAACTGGATACTCCGAAGGCGGTCACGACACTCACTCAAACAACTACGGTGGGTTTGGTGGTGGGCTGAATTGTGCATAATTGAATTTCCTCATATGGCGACATTTGAGAACTAATTCATTTCTAGAGTTTATTAAATCTAAACGTTTAGGTGCTGTGGCAATCATCACGGCCTCTGAGTTGCATAGACTGCAAGATCTAGATCCTGGGTTATAAGAGCTTGATTTTTCAGGATGGACCATTTTATACTGTGTGGAATATTTTTGGCGCTTAGATTTTTAACTAAAGTAGTTAGTGATGTTTTGTTGTTGCTGACATCGTTATTGAAGAAGTAATTATGCATAGATATGCGGGTTTTAATTAGATTTGCTGTAGCCCCAATATAAATGTGTATCTTAGGGTTTGCTATTGTTCCTGAACCACTAGTATTTCTATTCACTGGTCTACTCCTGTTTACTGTATTTTCATGACATAGATTATGTTGGTTAATTGATTGTATATTATGGTTTACGTTATCATTAACTACCGTTGGAAGATCATTTTCGGCTAAAGTTATTCAAGTTTAAAGATAGGACCCTTATTTTGGCCCACCCTGTATATATATATATATAATAGTATGAAAATATATTATGGCAAGTAACCTAGACGGAAACGTTTGTTTCATTCATGAGTGACAACATCAAGCTAATTACGTGGATGTATGTTTTACGGTTGCTTTATATCTAAATAGTGTTTACTATAGCTACTAACCAATCCGATCTGTTTGTTTTATAACCCCGCAAGCTATTTATTTCCATGCGTCAATGGGTGTCAATCCTTTTGTTTGAGCGAGGTTTCGGCGCTCGCCACTTTTAAATGGGTCAAATTAACCAAAAATCTCTCGGACTGACAAACCCGGGATATAACCTGGAACATTCCATTCTTCACTCTTACGGGTGTAAGAAAATCTTGAAATTAAATGTTTGTATTCAAGGTGAAAGGTGAGGGGGCGAAGATAAAGACGGACTTTTCATGGTTTTGTTTTGTTTTGTTTTGAATTTAATATAGTATTGTCAGACCGTTATATTAAAGTTTCATTTTTAATTAGTGTTATTGATACGAATTATTTGTTTACGATAAAAGTAATTCACCTATGCTTAACGGGTATAATTCGGAAAAATGGCGCCCGGAACTATTAGTAGTATCTAGAGTGTACGTAATGTGAAAGTTTGAAATAGTTTTGTCGCACATAGGGAATGCATTACTGAAGATTTATACACAAAGTATACGATAAACATAATCCACCCTTGGTGATCGATGGCGGTGTACTATCATGATACTGGTCAACTCTGATGATGAATTTTATTCCGAAATTAATAAGATTAAAGTAAAAAATAAAATAAAAATGATTAATCTTGCATTGATAAAGGCTTCTATTTTCAATTTTATAATACTGACCCAGCAATGCTTTAAATGAACGACCCATTTTATTAAACTCTAGCATTCCAATGCTTTCTACGTTCTACAACCAGAATTTGAATTCATAACCGCCAACGACATCGGCGTGGATACATCATAACAAGGACATTTTATCAAAAAAACAAAAGAAAAAAAAAAAGTTTGTTTATTTTTGTTTTTATGTTTTTTCATGAAAAAAAAAATGACACTATACTGGTCAACTCTGATTATGAATTATATTTCGAAATTAATAAGATTAAAGTAAAAAAAATGATTAATCTTGCATTGATAAAGGCTTCTACTTTCAATTTTATAATATATATATATATATATATATATATATATATATATATATATGCTTCCTTCCGGTCGCATATTTTTGTTAGGCCGTGAGCCTGATATCATGATGAACGAACTACCTACATTGATCCCCTCAACAAGAAGAGGTAATGATTGAGAGGATTATATGACGAACGAACACTATTCCCCCCCCCCCAAAAAAAAAGAGGAGTTAATGCCTGGGAGGAGGATATCATGACAACAGAATTGATAGTACACTACCCCGACCCCCTAAAAAAGTAGAAAGTAATCCTTGGATGATAATATCGTGAGGAACGAACATATACGATACAGCCCCCCCCCCCCAAGAGGAAGTAATGACTAGGAGGAATGTATCATGAGGAATAAAATATACTACACTGACACCTTCCAAAGGAGGAGGTAAAGCCTCGGAGGATTCCATCCACTCCCCAGAAAAAAATGTGTGGTTATGCCTGGTCGGGTGGTATCGTGACAACAGAACAGATACTATAGTACCCCCTTCCAAATAGAGGAGGTAATACCTGGGTGTATCACCCCATAAAATGAGAAGGTAATGCCTTCGAGTATGGTTTGGCAAGTTTTATTGTACACGTAAAATGCCGAAATGAAAATCGGCTGAAAAATATAGTCGCCATCTTTATGAACAAAGAGAAGTATGCTAGCTAAGGAAGAATGATAACTTCCTTTCATATTTTTCATATTAAAAAAGACATATTTATAACCTTAAGTTATCCTTCTTCCTTAGCTAGCCTCTTACCTGACTTGTTTAGATGGCGACTATATTTTTCCGACCTAATTTTTATTTTGGCCTTTCACGTGTACGATGAAACTTGACATAACTTAGGATTTTTAATGTTTTTTTTGTATTGTTTTTACTAAAACATGGTTTAATTAAAAAATATATAAATTCATTATATGTAATGCCGAAACTCATTTCACTCTAAATAATTTATGTGACTGAAATAGGAATTAACACCAAATGGAAGGAAATACCTCTTTTCCTAACGAGTAAGGGTTAATTAAAAAAGCCAGCATGCCTGTTCTTTTATTTATTCAATACTGGGGGAGGGGGGAGCGAAAAATGTCGATAAAATAATTTATTAAGAAGTGAAAGAAAACTTTAAATTAAAAGAAAACACCTTGCAATTTAAACAGAAAATCCAATTTTATTGGTTTGTATATTTTAAGTAAAATACTTTTTTTTTCTTTTCATTTTAGACTGTATACTAATATATTTTTTTCTCTTTTATTTCGTAAATAAATCATGTCCTTCAAAAACAATAATAAAAAATCTATCGTCGCTAGAGAAGGCGAAGAATAGATAGTGATGACGACGGCAAATTTTATTTTTTTAAAAGAGTCCAGAGCGTTAGAGTGAGAGAGACGTCGCCCCCACCCTCTCTTTAAACACTTGTGACTCATCGGAATATCTTTCGCGCTGGCTAAGACATATCAGTTTCATCTAAATTATCTCCCTTGATATTTTAAGAAAGTCTTTTTCTGTAATTTATTCATTTTTTAAAATTAAATTACTTAGATTAATTACTGTTAACATCGACGAAACTATTGCGGATACATAGGGAAAATCAAATAATAAAACATAAATAAATAACAGCAAACATGAATTAATTATAGACAGTTAAAAAATAAATTATGCAAATTAGACAGATATTTGAATGTTTATATGGATTTCTTTAGTATTATATATACCGTATTTGAAAACATAGTACTCCGTTTTGATGGTAATATATGAGTGATAAATAGGAAAACTGTGGCATTTATATATTTATATATATATATATATATATATATATATATATATATATATATATATATATATTTAAAAAGAGAGGTTGTTACTCACGAAATGAAATGATTGAATTTTCTACCATTCCGGACTTTTAAATACTTAACAGTAAGCTCACCACTTTTACAATTTAAATTTTTGAAATATAAATGAATTGATTTGAGATTTACTGTCTCTCGTCATTTATTTTTGGTCATTCTTATTCCATCTTCCGGTTCTCATCATTGCATTGCTCCTGCCTCGGAATTCTCACTATCATACTTACTTGTTTACCAGTAATTCTTCAAGCAAACTACCATTTCCTTATATATATATATATATATATATATATATATTGCTTGGCCCTCTTCCTCGGCTATAAGTACTTCATCAGCCAGAGTCTCCGAATCACCTTCTATCTATTTGACTCCACCTGCCATAAATACCACATGACACGCACATCGCATCCATGTCACCCGACCCATCCAAATGCCACCACCTCATCGCGGGACAAGCAACACTTGCCCAGACGTCAGCAACTTTTATCAAAAATGTCCCCCCCCCCCCCAAGTTATCCTCCTCAACTCTCGGACAGCAAAACTAAAGAAATACAAATAAATAAAGAAATACAAATAAATAAAGAAATCTAAAAGTGTTCGGACGTTCTCAAATATTTAATTGATGTTCTGTTGAGAAACCACTACAAGCAATTACTTATCGTGTTTTCTTTTTTTTGTTTGTTTTTCTCTTTAATTACTTTTATTGGCAGAATAGTTTTTTAAAGGCATATTGGGGGAAGGGAGTATATTCTCTGCCACAGGCAATGATGGCAGATAACATTACTCGGTACTACGTTGGATTAAAAATAAATGTTTTTTTCTTAAATCTCCCTCACACCACGAGAAAATATAACACAAGGTCGGAAGGTGGGATGAAAAGCTAGCGCACAAGAGCAAGTGCACTCTGGCTTACAAAAAATGCACGGGCAGCCCCAATCGGCGCATCAGGCGATTAACAATAAACTAGCCACTTCTAAAAGCGCGTGGAGGTAAAGCCTGGGAGGGTGGATCTTCTAGAACTGCACAGAACCATACCTCAACCCGACAGAGCAGAGCCAAAAGATGCCACAACGGCCCATACTCTGTCGTACTGATCGTCGAAGACGTATCCTCAAATTTTATTTTGGCTTGTTAGCTCCAAGGAAAAATATCTACACCTTTTGCTTGATATCTACAAAGAAAAAAATGTATATACCGTACGGGTCTCATTTTTTTTTTAAATATACGAATCCTCGCATCAAGCCATGATCTTTCAATCTCTTGTATATGTGTTTCGGTGTTAGGATCGAATAAATTTTGTTGATTTATAGAAAAAAAATGTGGAAAATTGAGTTGATTTAAATTAACGTAAGCTCTCCATTCGTCGGAATAGATTACTGAATCTTCAGCGACTTCTCGTTGAATAATTGGCTGAAATGTCGCACGGTACTTTCTTTGAACGTTAGGGTACGAGTTAGGATTATAATTCCAGACTCTCTAACCACATATTCTTTCGAAACAAATTAGGAAAGGTGTTTTCTTTGCTCTTGCGCCATGTTACTTGCAATATCAGGTGTAGATCGATTAACAAAGTAGATTCATGAGACGTAGATTGCAATGTACGTGTAGATATCATACCAAAGTAGATTACTCCACACCAACGACAGTGAAACACGCTATAAGAGCCAGTTCGTTTCGGGAGGCTCATGCTTAAAACGAACCGCAACTCCTATAATCCTCTCAAGAGACCTAACTGAACGAGGGCCAACAACTTTAGAAGTCTCCACTACAATTCGAATAGAAAGAAATATTGTGTTTTATCACTTTTCATTATTCCGTTATTCTTCTGATTTTCTCACAATTGGTTCATTATTTCTTCACGAATATTTTCATGAAGTTCTAAAACTGCTGTAATAGAATATTCTATCCCCCCTTTGTTTTACCTATATGGACTAAATATATATAGAGCGTGAGAACGGGGCTGACAAGAGCCTTGCTTCTAGAATGACTAGTAATATGTTTCCAAATCTCGATTTGTAATAGAAATACAATTAATAGAAGTAGTAGTATAGTTTCAGCTTTAGACAGACAGATACCAAATCTCCATTAGTTATTACTAATCACGGGCATTTATAACGACAGCTAGCAGAACGAAAAAGGGGTGGAAAAACAAAACAAATAGTCAAAAAGTAGTGTCGCGGTGTCACGTGGTCACTTGCGGCCATTTTTTTTTTCCATTCTAACGTGATGCCTCGGCACTACTTTTAAATCGAACTAAAAAAACGCTTTAAAATAGGTTAAACCACAAATAGCTTTATCCAGGTAGGTAAAAGAGTAACTTATTTTGTCTTTGGTAACATTTATTTGTTGACTATTTGTTTGCTTTTTTTCACCACTTTTTTGGTTCTTTTAGTTGTCATTAAAAATGTCCGATATGACTAATGTCTGTCTCGCTATTATTGTGCTCTCTATTGCAATAGGCCTCATTCTTTTCCTTATACTAACGTGTTAGTTGTTTCTGTCCACTCGGTAACAACCTTGTCTATTATACCTCTTTACCAAGGAGACAAAAAAACAATGAATGCAGAAAACTGACGGAGATCGATTTTGTAATTATCTTATATTCTTCGTTAGGCTTTGCCAAAAATCCACGAACACTTAACGATTAACGATTATTTAAATGACAACTATTATTGTTTATCTGAGAATAAATGCGTATGTATGTATTATTTACTCCTATCCAGGAATTAGGCTCAAGGCCAGTTTTATCCTACTCCCACAAGTAAGATGTGACCCAAGGTCGGTTCGGAAAGTGGGGGTTGAAAAGCCAGCGCCCGAGAGGTGAGCACTCTGACCATCAAAAATTGCCTGGGCAGCCCCGTCGGCATTCCCCGGTAGGGGCGCCTCAGGCAGTAAGCAATAAACTTACTCCTCCCCAAAGAGGGGAGGTAAAGCCTGGGAGGGTGGACCTCCTAGAACTGCACAGGACAGACTAGACCCATAGACCGGCGTAAATCAAGCCCCGAAGGCCAAGACAATACCCGTCTATGGGGTGCAGTATCCATCGGAACAGATATTACACTTTGATCTTTGTACCCCCAACTGTTTCTTCACTATTGTCTTTTTCCCTTCTACCTAGACCCACGTGCGCAATCCATGATAACACAACACACCAAATAGCGACCTCCTGTTCGGACAAAAATATACCCAAACACGTGGTACTAAAAACGTAAAAGAAAGGATATAAAAAAAAGTATTCGTAACTTTTCACTATCGTGAGCAAATGTTACTTGCCTAGCATAGCTTGAGCATGTGCTGTTCATACCATTCGAGGATGCGTCCTTGACAATCAGTTGAAGAGTGGCCTCGCTTCTGTTCAGTCCTAGGGGTTCCACACTCCCAGGCTTTGCCTTCTATCTTTGAGAAGGGTTTAGTTTATTGCTAATCGTCTGAGGCACCGCTACTGGTTAATACAAACGAGGCTACTCGTGCATTTTTCGTAGGTGACAGTGCATTTTTCCTAGTGCTCTGGCTTTTCAAAACCCCACTGCCATTGTGGTTGACCTCCTGAATAGAAGGTAAATAAACCATCACTTAATGTTACTCGCCGCTACTTCCTGGAATATCGGAAACCCCGAGTTTTTTGATCAGCTAAAATAGAGGCTGATCATAAAATCTCTTTACAAGATGAATTGGCTGCTCTAGTGCCCCCTCGTCGTAAGTTCACTAGACCAACCCGACAATCGACTATATCCCATCCATTCACTGTGGAGGTCCCCAGATGCCGGAGAGCTTTCTACTCAAATAGCTTCTTTCCTCGTGCTGCCGGGCTCTGGAACTCCCTCCCTGTCCCCTGTTTCCTCGAAGGTACTGACATGCAGAAATTTAAAACTAATGTAAACAGACATCTCGCAATTTAGGTTGACCCCCCCCCCCAATCTTCTCCGTTTTCTTTCTTCTCAGTAGCCCCTTAAGTCTACAGTGGCGGCCTTCCTTGTCTGGGGTGAACTATGTTAAAAATAAATAAATAAATAAATAAATAATAATAATTAAAAAAATATTACAAATGCAATTGATGATATATCTTAATCAGACTTGGTCTATTGCACACGAGCGTTTTCAAATTTATTTTACTTGCATTGCATTTTTTGTTTGTTTCAAGAATCCTATTGATTTAAGCGGTATCTTTTTGAATGAACATCTAAGAAATGGCTACTCCTCAAGAGAAGGTATAATGTGCATCATGGTTTATTGAAACAAAAAGAGATACGCAACTCAACAGAACAAAGTATGGAAAGATCAACCAATATGTCTGTTAATTTGTGCATGACACAAGAGCAGTCTTAGATAGAATGGACGACCAAGAACACCCGAGAACATTGATCGAGTAAGAGAAACCGGTGCTTGTATATAAAATGTACAGGTAAAATATGGCAGTTCAAAATAAATTAACAAGAAAACTCTTTGATTTACGTATCAGGCAAATGTAGGTATCTACACTAAAAATTAGGGAAAATTATCAAGAAGAATTTTAATTAGAAATATAAATCAGTTCTATCGTATTTTTCAGATTCTCTATTGATTATGACTTGGCGAAATGACAGACCGACTTATCTCCCCTGTTTTATTTAACACTTCAAAGTATTTGCCCTCTTATCAACGGAGAATCGGAAAAATACGATAAAACTGAGTTATATTTTTAATTAAAATTATACTCGATAATTTTCCCTAATTTTTAGTGTAGATTCCTACTTTTGTTTTATATGTATGTATATCAAAGGCTTTTCCTGTTAATTTATATTGAACTGCCATATTTCACCTGTACATTTTTATATAAAGCACCGAGAAACCTTTTCCCTGTCTCCGTACATTTCTTGTTCCATGCAATGCAATTAAAACTTTGAAACCCACTTAATACAATAGACCACGACTGATTAAGATATTTTATAAATTTCCTTTGTAATATATTTTTTTGAATTGCAAAGAGACTTTATGGACACCCTGTATTCTAAAGCACGATTCATACTGTATTGTCATATGAGAATTTCATTTTTCGCCAGACAGTGTCAGATATCTAAATGAGTAAACAATCACTAATTTAATAATACGAGTCACGTTGTTATTTTAATATATATATGTATGAATAACTATTTCTTTGTGCGTGACATCAAGGAAGGTGATTCAGTATATATTCAAGCGAAATCAAGCATAATCATCAGCTGACTATAACATCGGTATTATTTGTATTGTAAACAAGATGACTTATTTTTTTTTGTCAAGTGAATTTAATTATAAGATTTTGAGTTCGTACGGTATTACTGGACAAGTATTTAATATAATCAGATCGTTCTTAGCTAAAAGAAAGATCCTGGTCGCCTTAATAGACATCTACACAATATAACATTAATGTGGGTGTGCCCCAGTGGTCGATCCTTTTGACACTTATTATTCATGATTTTTATAAACGACCTACCTAATGCAATCGCGTCCGAGATGGGTATATTTGCTGATGATACTACGCTCCATTCGCGACATGTGGACAAATCCAATGCACACACATTCAAGGCAATGAATGCATGCTTAGAAAATGACCCTCAGTCTGTAGTGGAATGGGGGCAAAAATGGATGCCACCGAGACAAAACTCCTTTGATTTAACAATTATAAGAAACCCTTAACCAACTACCGATTGCCATGGCTGATAGCACCCTTCCCGAGAGTCCAACATTTAAACTCATCGGCCTAACATGCACAGGCAACATGAATTGGAATAAATACATAGAAGATACTGCCAAATCTGCTGCAAAGAAGGTGGTCTCCCTCTTCCGAGCTGGAAAACCTCTCACACGTACCAGTATCCTATATTTCTACAAAGCCATTCATGGAGTATTGTTGCCACATTCATGGAGTATTGTTGCCACATTCATGGAGTATTGTTGCCACATTCATGAAGTATTGTTGCCACATTCATGGAGTATTGTTGCCACATTCATGGAGTATTGTTGCCACATTCATGGAGTATTGTTGCAACATCTAGCCTAGTAAACCAAGTACTAATCTCTCTCTCTCTCTCTTTCTCTCTCTCTCTCTCTCTCTCTCTCTCTCTCTCTCTCTCTCTTTCTCTCTCTCTCTCTCTCTTTCTCTCTTGGACGGGCTGCAAAAAAGAATTTCTAACCTCAATAGGCTCCGCACTGGCTGCCAAGGTCCAGCCACTGTCGCATCGCCTCAGTGTTGCACCCCTGTGCTTGTTTTTACAAGTATTTCAACAGAATGTGCTCCGACGAACTTGCTGCACTTGAGCCCCATCAACATAAATAACCCCGACAAACCCGAAAAGCAGCAAAATCACACCCCATTCGCTGTAAAGGTCCCCAGATTCTGGAATGATTTCTACTCTAATAGTTCATTTCCTCGAACCGCACGCCTTTGGAATTCAATTTCTGCTCCCTGTTTCCCCGACTGTACTCACCTGCAAAAAATTTAAATGCAATATGAACAAGCATCTCGCTGCACAACTCCCCATTTAGTATTCCTCTGTAAATCTGGCCCCTAATTCACAGTAGCCACTCACGTCTCAGTAGCAGCGTGTCTTGTTTTTAAGTGAATTGGAATTTTAAAAAAAAAAAAGGTAATTTGGGAATCAAAATTTGACGAGGAAACATTAGTTTGGTTTTGTTTCTGTAACAAACAAAGACGTATTTAAATTCCATGTAGCCGTAATAAGGTCACAATGACGATTCGAACTTCGGAAAGAATTCCTACTCATACAACATCCTAAGAACATTGACAAAATTACCAGAACTCATGCTTTCTCTCGGCCGTCAAAACTCGTACTGCCGGTCTGCGTTTAATCCCTCCTTTTACAGTCGGTTGGCCTCTACACGTGCAAATCAGTTGCTTACGCATGCAAATTATTTCCAACTTTAAAAATCTACCTTTATAAGTCCGCCTGACGCACAAAGCAATGCTTTTTTTAGGTTTAGGTATCCAGAAATTTGCAGTCGTGACGTGGGCAGTTCCGACTACGAACGGAGAAAGCCGAATCAAGTTCCGATGCTTCTACACAATACGAATCGAACTAAACCGACTTTGCAAACTAAAACTAAAACTTAGTTCAGGGTTAGGGTTAGGGTTAGGGTTAGGGATAGGTTAGTGTTAGGTTAGCGTTAGGGTAAAAATAAAAAATCAGTTCGGTTCGTATTGTGTAGATTGTTCGGTGAAGTTCGTTTAAGCTAAGCCAATCTCGGAAGTGTTCGGTGAAACTCGGAATTGATGATGTAAGTACTGAAATTATTTTTGATACCTATTCCTAAAAAGTACCCACAAAACATTTGACACGCTTTGAAGTAGATACGTTTTCATCTCTATTGTTACAGTTTCACAATGTTTGCGAAAGATATGTTTCCGTGTAAGTAGAATAAATCCTCTATTTAAACTATGCATATGTAATGTGTGGTAGCGGATATGTTTATGTTGCTTATCGCTGTGTATCGATCTGTTCTCACAGAGACATCATACGAAACATCAGCAGCACCCCTTTAAAGTCCAACCCTTTCCTCGCCGTGGTATGGGCAGTGACAACGTTGTAGTAACAGAGCTATCCGAAAAATTGGCCTTTTGGCTAAGATCAAAGTGTAGTATCTGTTCCGATGGATATTGCACCCCATAGACTGGTATTGTCTTGGCCTTCGGGGCTTGATTTACGCCGGTCTATGAGTCTGTCTTGTGCAGTTCTAGGAAGTCCACCCTCCCAGGCTTCACTTCCCCTCTTTGGGGAGGAGTAAGTTTATTGCTTACTGCCTGAGGCCCCCTACCGGGGAATGCCGACGGGGCTGCCTAGGCAATTTTTAAACCCCACTTTCCCGACCCGACCTTGTGTCACATCTTACTTGTGGGAGTAAGATAAAAACTGGCCTTGTGCCTAACTCCTGGAGAGGAGTAAATCAATATCCGACTAACAGAGCTCTGGTGAACATCCAGGAGAAGTCGGTATCAGGATCCGTAATCCTTTGTTCGTCTCTGCCTCTGCGTGTGGCAAGCAGATACGTGTCAAGTCGAGACCACCGAGAGTTAACTACAGGCCAAGCAACTAACTTCTTGCCCCCCCTCTGACGTCATTGTCGTTGGTTAACTTAATTTCGCGCCTTTTAAAATTTAATTTCATAATTCACAAAGTTAAAATGCCTACTGCATGCGCCATTCCTCATTGCCAGGGCAATTATAAAAATAAACGGAAAGTCTCAGTGTTTGGATTTCCCAAAAAGAAAGAATTACGGCAAATATGGATACACGCAATAAAGCGAGATATGTTTACACCGACTAAATATAGTGTAGTAAGTTTGAATTTTTTTTCTCTGCCTCTGCGTGTGGTAACCAAATACGTATCAAGTGCAGAATCGCAAATCAATATAATGAGAGTGGCAATATTGCTTCTGCGCAAATCCTTTCTGTGTTGTGATCAAAACCTTCCACGGCTTCGTATGCTCTCAATGTCGGGAGTAAAAAACATGCACTCTTGCAGGTTAACGAATAGCTGCGACCAACGAGAAGGACTTCATGCAGACCAGACAACTTCTGAAGCACGATCTTCGTGTAGAAGTTAAACTCGCGTAGCAACAATAACAGTAGCAGCTAACTTGAAGTATTTGCATTGTTTGTAATCAAGGCGACAGCTGTTTCTTTGTCCAAATTATTTTAATTATAAAATTTGTTGGTAAGTCGAAAAGCAAGTAAAAGAGTCTGCCGTCATTGTTGTAAAAAAGAAAAAAGAAAAACCAAAAAGAACAATATATATTTTTGTTAACATCACAGATATTATTTTTATTTTAATATTAACAGAATGTCCAGCCAATTTTCTTCTTTTTTTGGGGGGGGGGGGGGGGGTGATTGGGCGGATAGATGGCTTCTTCTTGACCTGCCTGGGAAAATAAAAATTATTATTTATATATATATATTTTGTTATTGTTGTTTTGTTTTGTTTCGTGTAATGAAGACGCCATCTACCGGAGCGGAGAATAAGCTGAACATGGCGAACAAAAAACAAAAAACAAAAAAATTAATATCGAAATACTTTCATTCTTTCTTTCCTTTTTTCTGTTTCTCTTGTTTGTTTTTTTTTTTCATTTTTTTTTCTTTCTTTCCGATTTTTCTTTCTTTTATTTTTTATTTTTTTTCTCAAGTTTTGTTCTTTCTTTCACGCATTCGTGAATTTCGTAAAGCCCGAAGATAAAGGATAAAACAATCAATATGGCTGCTGGGATCATCTTTTTAAAAAAATGAAGAACTCAACTTCATCACACACATATACCATACACACTTGCACACACACACACACACACACACACACACACACACACACACACACACACACACACACACACACACACACACACACACACACACACACACACACACACACATATATATATATATATATATATATATATATATATATATATATATATATATATAAATATATATATTCAAGTTGGCGTCTTGATTGGAATTCTATAATTCTATTATCGTGGGGGGTCACGCGCGAGTGTTGTCTACTTTCTGTCTTTTCCGTGAACTTTATGCACGATTTGTTATCTTTATATATGCCTTTCATTGTGGTTTCTGAAGATCAGCGTGTAATTGCGTTTAACTGTAGCATATTGCACGTTGTGAAGCAATTGTAAGACTATCGTCAATTCTGCAATTGCAAAAAAACAACTATATTAGAAAAGACAGA
>OY744522.1:172288662-172291162 GCA_963556195.1 Sepiola atlantica | reverse complement strand
AACATTAGACCTTATTATGCCCTCTCTAAATATTGAGCACTCAACACTATCCCCAACAATATATATATATATATATATATATATATATATATATATATATATATATATATATATATATGGGAGACCACGAATATTTTATACTTTATATTTTTATTTTCCATATTAGATCCTTAGATGCGGCAGATATATTTTGGATGTTGTTTTATCCTAATCAGGCTATTAACACAAAAGTGGAGACATGGATAAATAATAATATGAAATAAGTTAGTCGGAGTTTATAATGAAGTGGCATAGTATATTGCATTGTTTGAGCGTAATTTTTGCTAGATATTTGGTTAAGGGCTAAGAGCCAACTCTAAGGTTTACGTTAGATGGTGAGTAGAGAAGGATTAGAGCGCGTTCGATGCACTTGCGGCGTAGGAGGAAAGATAATTTAGTCTTGAGGGTGTAAGGTCGATATTGTGGGTTAAAAGTGTATTTGGATATGACTGGTGCGCCGATGGGATTGTTGTTTTAGATCCTGTTTATGCTCGTTAATTCTAGATTCGATATTTCTGGCATTCTCGCAGATATAAAACGTCGCATACGATCAAATTTTATTTCATAAATAACGGCTTAGGAAGAAGGGTTATTAGATGGGGTGGGGGTAGGAATGGGGTTTTAATTTGATTACACTTCTAATTATTTTTGAAGTTGGTCATTATTTTTCGATGAGGTTTGAATTGTTGTCGTAAAGAGGTAGAGATGGAGTTAGTAAGAAAGAGTAATATAAGATTTATTTTTATCAATCTAGTCGGTGTTATTTCTGATGGTGAAAATGTTTGTTGTGTTAGTCTGTGTTTTGTTGATTAAAAGCTTTGCGTTTAGCAATGTACATGAAAATGGGAGGATATTTTAAAGATCTGCATGTGTTCTCGACGTAGGTTTCTTCATCGAACACTTGGTAAAATCGCACTAAAAACAATGCAATATACCCCACCATCACATTATCAACTCCAACCCCGGCTAAGTACTATTATTTATTTATTTTTTATTGCAATTCATCCATTTTTCCACTTTTTCCTTTTTTCTTCTTTTTCTTTCTCTTTCGTTTTTTTAATTAAAGTTCTTTTGCTCGAGCTGCACTTTTTTTTTCAAATAGTTACACACGTGCCAAAAACATCTCGTTTCGCGTCTTCTTTCATATGTTTTGCCATTTAATTTTTTTTATTTTTACACCGCCACTTTGTCTGAAGACGTTCGTTGATCCGAACGAAACCGATCAAATCTCTCCTTTTTAATTTCTTCCCATGTTTAATTGTTTTTCCTTTCTGTCTCATATATATATATATATATATATATATATATATATATATATATATATATATATGGTATTTATATAGAACATTTTAGCAAAATTATCTTTGTTGTGTTCAATGATTGCGTCAGTTAATTTGCACAATGATATATATATATATATATATATATATATATATATATATATATATATATATATATATATATATATATATATATGTGTGTGTGGTTATGTTTCTATTGTCTTTTTTCTCTCCTGAATTGATATTTGGTTAAATATATATGTTTTATATTGTCTCCTGCTTTGGTCGCCTATGCCAACTCAGTGTACTATAAGCGGTCTACTTCGACAGTTTATTAATGAGATGGCCAAGCATATTAACAAAAGTGAGGCGCTCTTTGTTGGTGCTCCCTGGGCGGCTGAACTGTGTGACATCACGTGGAAATGTTTCGATCCTCGATTTTTTTCCGTCGTCGTCCAAAGGTTGTCAATGTTAGCGACTTGTGGGAGTAACATCCCATTTGGACTGCAAAGAGAATAAAGCATGAAGTTAGACATGGAAATAAAATATTTAAATGTAGCAGAGATACCCGTCTTTGCCCGACGGAATATTAATAAACAGCCAATACTGTCGAGGAAAGTATGAAACCATTATGTTCTTCCTAGGTTTGAGTATAATTACTTTCAGTGGAAGTGTGGTTGGTGTTCTTCCTTTTCGGTCTTTCCTCTTTGACACTAACGATAATTTTGGGTGGTATCAGCCGAGGCTGGTGTCACATTTTTTTTTTTTTTTTAGAGAGGTGGTCATATTATGGAGTTTGGGGTTGTTTCAGTTCTCGAGAGCTCGTGCGTTCTTTCTATGATTTTGCTTTATTTTTATTTGTGTGGCTGGTTACTGTTCGTAGTTTATGTGAGCTGGTCTCCGCATGCGAAGATTTTATTTAAGATTTCGGATGCTGCTGCTGCTATTATTATTATTATTATTATTATTATTATTATTATTATTATTATTATTATTATTATGCACTCACAAGGAGTTCTCACAGAGGAAGTAATCAGTGATTGCTCATTGATAATCACCAGTGGTTTTCCCTGGAGTCTGAGTGACAACAAGTCTCCCCAGATTTCCAGTGCTCTCCACCTCTTTCGATAACTACTGCAAATGAATTTGCGTTATCACAACAGACGTTTACCATCGATTTC
>OY744522.1:172273662-172283662 GCA_963556195.1 Sepiola atlantica | reverse complement strand
AGTAGTTCTAGGAAATAAACTTTGCTCATGGAAGTTCCATTTAGGTTTACGTACACAGATAGAGAAAGGGAAATTATTGAGAGTGGTTGTAGCTAGATGAGTTTTTGTTGTGAATATTTTACAGGGTGGATCATATATTGAGCACCTACCATGAAAATAATGATAGAGCAGAGAAAGACTAGCAACATCTATTCGGTCAGAAAGAGGCTGTAGGAAAGAGATGAGGACGTGCTTCACTAGATTTCGAAGTCGGTTTTGTGCCCTGTCAAAGCACAAAAGGGTGCTTTGAGGGACACCTCCCCAGATGTGTCAACAGTACTCCATCTTATGACGTATTTAACTCTTACGTAAATTACTTGCATGCGTATATTTTATTTGGATCACGTGGGGTACAGCTATATCGATACTGATAAACAGAAAATACGATTTCTTACTCTATTTTATTTGATTCATAACTTTAAAATTACAGAAATTAAAACATAAGTATAACAATGGTAATATACGATAATATAAGGTTCAGGAGTTGAAGCAGGAGTACACATAGATCCTCATTCATTTTTTAGAAACGCCTGGTGTGCCTCTAGGAGGTTACATACTATAAATTCAATAAATGTCACTGTACTAACACGCCTTCCACCAAATCAATATTACGCAAATACTTGGACCCAAACTCAAAAATTGAATATTAGAAAATCTAAAAATGAGAATATAAAAAGTAATATGGTGTTATGGACAGGAGACAAGACGACATAGTGTTCCTCATTTTATCCCGGGTAAACCTGTTTATTTTTATTAATCTAATATATAAAGTTATCTTGTCGGATCTTCCATGTTGGACCTAAGTAGCAATAGATCTGAGAAATCGATATTTGATTCCATAATAATTATTCCGACAAAGAAGAGTATTATAATGGAGACCATTTAAATAATGACGTAAAAAGCTTAAACTGTAAGTGTTGTGGGTGAACCTGCCTACCCTTTAATAACTAAATGGTAGCAACCGGCTACCATAAATACCGGCTTTTGCCGGGAGAATATTGGTACCACATTTAGGCACTAGCACTGCCAACCCTGTCTTGTGTATAATTTCTCTGTTCAATACAATTCGTTATTATTATCTCTAAACCTGTTGTTCTTTTATTTCATTGTTGGTACCCCTAAACGGGTCCACAACAGTAAGTGAGATAATTTCTATTTAACTTAAGGATAAGAATAAGCTCTAAATAAAGACTTTATAGCAGCAACGTGTTGTTCACACTGCTATGTGGAAGTGAAACTGGGCATCTCAAAATTAACCAAGAGAGGAAATTATGCGTTTGATTCCAAATGCCTTAGAAAGATTCTAGGGATGAAATAGAGCGATCGAACTACCAAGCAAGAAGTCAGAGACCGCACTAACCAAACAAGTGGTACCGTCAATAATCTGCAAACGACGTCTAGGCTGGCTCAGACATGCCATAAGATTGGCCCTAGAGAGATTTGCTAACCAAGTGCTTTGGTTAGTCCTTGATGGAAAAAAGAAGAGGAAGATAAAATATTAAATGGAAGCAAAATATCGACAGAGATTTAATCGCAACCGGAAGAAGCTGGATGGAGACTGTGGATCTGGTTTCAAACCGAAAACGATGGTTCTCTTTGATTGCCTCATGCGTCGTATGACACGGAAGTGCATAAGTCTAAGAGCAGTCTTTCTTGCGCAGCCTTACGGTGAAAGTAAGAGACGCCGTTCTTACCGTGTCGAGGATTTGTTCCCAACAATCAGTCCGACGGAAGTGGGTCATTATGACTGATGGTGGCCTTTCTTCTGTCGGGCTGATGGTATGGTTCTGGGTAGCCCTAGGAGGTCCACCCCCAGACTTTGCCTCCCCTCTTTTGGGTTAAGTTAGTTTATTTTTAACTGCCCGAGTCGCCCCGGCCGGGGAATGCCGATAGGGCTTCCCAAGCATTTATTGCGGGTTCAGAGTGTATTAGCTTTAGTGCGCTGGACCACAAATCCCACTGTCCGACCTTGTGTCACATCTTCCCGCGGTGAGAGCGAGGTAAATGATAAATCTAAGTAAGAATATGAGTTATCTCCCTTCGCTTTTAAGTTGTTTTTTAGCATCTCTTCGTGACTTACACATTAGTTTTTGTTAATTAAAGAAATTAAACGCTAATGACATTAATGAAGAATTGGCTACGGCGGGTAAGTACAGCTAGTCTGGTATAAAATTCGGCTCTCATAAAAGTTTGGTCTTTAAATTTTGTTAAAATCACGATTTTTCGCCATTTTTTTCTCAAATAATCACCTATTAACTGCTGAAATATTTTTAAGAAGTAGACTCAATGAATTAAAAATTTATCCAAGATAAAATGATACTAAAAACACACGCACAATATACTTTTATATATATATATATATATATATATATATATATATATATATATATATATATATATGCAACGAATTTCTTGAACTTTTACTTATCACCTTTATTTTTTAGTATAAAAATTGGAATAATTCTGATGCACAAATGTTATATTGTCGTTTAATCTTGTTTGTCGTATCATTGGTGTCCGCTATCTTTTTTTTTAATGGAAATTGCTCCAGACAAGGCATGAAGCCACTTAATGTAAGGAGCTAACAAGAACGAAATATGATTATCGTAAAGACAGGAGATACCTATTGGCCTTAGTCTTGAAAAGAACAAAACCATAGGTAGGAGGAAAACAGTCAGCAGAAAGAGAGTTCCACAAGCCTGCAGTTCTTGGAAAGAAGCTACTGGAATAGGAAGCTGTATTACAATGTGGCATCGAAACAGCGAATTGATGGAGATCATTATAACAACGAGTCAAACGAGCTGGAACAAAAGAAACAGGGAATAGATCACGTAATTCTGAAGAACACGTGCCATAATAGAATTTATAGAAAAGAATGAGACTAGCAACATCACGTCTGTGGGAGAGAGGGTGCAGAGAAGAAGAAATGGTGTGGCCAATCAAAGTACATATACGTTTCTGCAACGTTTTATTTGTGTGACACATGAATGGCTGGACCGGTTGGTTGTCATGACTACACAAACACATGATATGGTTCCGAATCTGTTTTTATTTATTTTTGCTGAACAGAGAGAAAATAGCATGAACCATGGTATTAATCGTCGCGGGATGTGACTTTACAGCTGTTAATTTAACGCGTCTGTTTCGTTTCAAGTGAAACCAGAAAGAGAGAAGACAATTCTGCTTCAGCTCTCGCCACGTGATGTCACAGCAACCTGAGATCTCACCATTTCTATCGATAAACAGTGCACAGTAAATGCTCTATTATTGGAAATAGAAGAAAAACAAAACACATTTACGTATAAAATGATTGTATTTCTTTATTGGATAGAGGTTGCAGATCGACATTTTTGTAGTAGCGTTGCTGCGTCTGTATTCATCTTACTGGGCTTGTTTTACACGAAGAAGAAAAACGTGTCACCAGGTTCCACTTAAAAAGGCAAACATCTTCTCTACAATTTACATTAACTTTATTTACAGTTACATAAATACAGGGATAAAAGAATATAAGACAGGTTGGTTCGGACGGCAGGCATGTACGCTAAAAAAAGGAACTGAGTTCAGGTCTTTAGTCTTGCCTCTCTTTCAAGTTATGACAATAGACAAGCTAGGAAATATTACGTCTGTTCACATTGGCGTCACGACTGGGACGGTTTATATTTGGGCGCAAAACGGTCTGGGCGTAAATGGGAAAAGGCGCGCATGCGCAAAGGGTTCAAATCGCCCAGCGTACCACTACATGAGTCTGAACATGCCTGTGTTATCAAACCGAACCACGCTCGAATCTCTACGCATTACATGTTTGTACAAAAAATAGATCTTAATCTTGTAACTACTATAAAGTAAACGATATTCTAAAAACAAATGCAATATTGATTGTAATGTTCAACATTATTAAATTAAAATGAAACAAAATATATTTTATTCTTCATTTAGGTTTTAAGTATGACCTTAAAGTTCACCCGGTAGCGACGTCCCGATTTAGGGTCTTTGGGGGAATGTTGAGTTTCCCCTTAATAATTATTACTTTCAAGTACATTCTGACCTCAAGTGGTAGTACTTGTTAGGGCCCCATTCATCGTTTAAATAGAATTTGTCCAGAGCACGACACTAAACTGCCTCTGACATCTTTGGACAAGGTCATCACCTCCGTTCCCCCCACCCCCATAACCCCGAAATAAACATTTCCCAGCCCTATATACCTTTTTCCTGCTTATACCATTTCCCAATCAATTTTATTATTTTGCCATCTAGTTTACATACGCGTTTGTGGTGTATACATTGTTGAACCTGGCTTCTGAGAAACCTTTCATCATCTCAGTATTAATAAAACTATCAGACAAGATCTTGTGTAGGTGTGTGTGAGCTATAAGCCCCACCCCCCCTTGAAAAAATCTAAATTCTGCTAAAAAAACATTGAATACATGACTATATTTTGAATAATTTTCTCTAGGCCCTCCATTCAGCAATGTGTCTCCATCGAGTAACACCGATTATATACAGCTACTTAGATATAATGTACCAGTGTGATCTATAGTATATTTGTGGTGTCTCTGTCTGTCTGTCTGTCTGTCTGTCTGACTGCCTGTACCCCCCTCTCTCTCTCCTCCATATACAGCTAAACGAAAAAAAAATCAATAATGGTATTAAGAGTTGGGAGCAAAATCGAACAGGGTTCGTCATTCAACGACGAAGGTGCATGCGAGTTAAATGTATGATTAGTGTTATTTTAATCATATTTCATTTTAAATACTATATTACAAGAGCCAACAAGACAAGAAAGGGGTGAACACCCCGCCCCCCCAAAAAAAATAGGCAACAAATAAATGTTACAAAAGGCAAGATAAGTTACTCTACTACCTACCTGAATAAGTATTTTGTGTGTTTTAACTTATTTTAAAACGTTTTATACTTAAAATTAAAAAAAAAATGATTTCGAAGACAACGTTAAAATGAAAACTAAAAATAAAATGGCCACCAGACCAGGCGAGACTTCGATAATCGCCCTAAAATCGGAAATTAAACAAAAAATACAGCTAATAACTGTCACCAATTCTACGATAATTCATGTTCAACCGAATTGTAGATTTAAGTAGGTAGAAAGGTAACTTATCTTGTCTTTGGTAACATTTATTTGTTACCTATTTGTTTTATTCACCTCTTTTGTTTGTTTTGTAGACTCTTGTAATAAAAGCCCTACTATCTCGAGTTACGAATATACAGGCACAAAAGCTCCATTATCGTAAGGATACACGGAGAGGTGGTGATAACAAAAGTCTGAGAAGGCCTGCACTAGGATAGGAAGCTATTAATCACCGCTTCTCCACGGAGTTTCGTATGGAATGTGATTTCAGTCAGTTACCATGCACAGATAAACATTTTTACCGATTTTTTTTTAGAAAAAGGCAACAGGTTTTCAAAAGTAGGAAGAAGTCCGATGACGTCATGAGACCGCCGCCAACTTCATTCCCTAAAAAGCATATTAGAAAAAAAAGGTCTCCCTTGGCTCGGACTAAACGAATTTTCAGTTGTTTCTCTGACTTTCCTTCTGGGTGCGGTGGGTTAGGGTGTTTGGTTTCAAAGAGGAAACGGAATCTGCTTGATGGGCCCTCTATCAAAACTAGAGGTTAGAGTTGATCGTGTATGGGGGGTAGGGTGTGAAAGGCAGGACGGAGGAGGCGGAGGAAATGGTGGATGGCGTTAACGTGCTGGTGGAAAAACGCAAAGACGGAGAGCGGGAAAGAAATATATGAAGAACGAAGGATACGAAGATAGAAAGAAAGAAAGAAAGAATGAAAGAAAGACAGACAAAGAAAAAGAAGGGAAGAAGAGAAAAATAAGAAATAAGAAGGGGAAAGAGGAGGAGGAGGGGGAGGAATGGAAGGGGGAAAGGGGGAGGAGAAGAAGAAGAAGAAGAAGAAGAAGAAGAAGAAGAAGAAAAAAGAAGGATTGAAAGGGTTATCAAACAGATGGTACAAACAAAGAAGAAGAAAGGGAAGAAGGGGAGGAGAAAGAGGAAAAAGTAGATTGGGTAAACCTGCGAACAGGAAACATGCAGAAACAGAGAGTTTGAAAAAAAGAAACAAAGAAGAAAATGATGAAGAAGAAAATAATGATAATGAGGAAAAAGAAAACAGGGAAGAGGATGAAGAGAAGAATGGCGAGGGGGCTATAAAACAGGTGGTAAAAAAGAAGACGAGAAGAAAGAAACAGTGAGAGAAGAAGAGTTTGTAGTCGTAGGAGGAGGAGGAGGGGGAGGTCTAAGAAAAAACCAATAAGTAGATAAGGAAACAATAAAACAGATATGAAAATAAATATAAGAAATGAAGAAATCTCGTTCCTTCTATTCTTCTCCATCCTTCCACTCATCCTCCTAATCCTCATCCGCCTTTTAAATCCTTTTACCAGAGATTACATCTGTATATTGCCTCCATTTTCTCTTTTTCCGTGGTTTTCATTCAGCTCTTGTGAATTAGAAAAATAATAATTTGCTTTATATATATATATATATATATATATATATATATATATATATATATATATATATACTTAACCTGACGATTCCTTGCGGGGATGAAACGCGAACGCCTCTATGTAGGTTAACTGCCATAAATATATTTTCATAACTTACTACCAAGCTCTACTCTAGTATTGAGCACTGTTGAAGTAAATACTGAAAATCTATACATAATATATTATATGTTCTTATAATATTATATGTGCATACATGAAATAATTATATATATATATATATCTATATATATATCTATATATCTATCTATCTATCTATCTATATATATATATATATATATATATATATATATATATATATATATATATATATATATATATATATACACAAATTATTTATATATATACAAATTATTTATTTAAAAATTATATGTTAGGTATAGTTTTTAAATAAATAATTTGTATTTTAGCTCTCACTTTTTGCGATTGATTTCTTTTTAACATAACCTGAGGTAATATATATATATATATATATATATATATATATATATATATATATATATATATATTGAAAAACCATAACAATGTGTAGTGTTAAAATAAATAAAATTCATTTTAATCTGAGCTTTCGAGAGATACACCTTATGTCTGCAGGCGAGGTTGCGCCAATTTGAATTAGAAAGGGTATTTAGAGATATTTTTTAAACCATTGTTTCGTAATAGTATTAACGTGATTTTCTGACCCAAAAGTCCATTACCATCGGACGATGAAGAAAATGAAGAAAAAAAATAGAAAAACACTACTTTGACAAGGAGAATTGTATTTCTCGAAAGCGCAGATTAAAATAAATTTTATTTATTTTAACACTACAAATTGTTATGTTTTTTTTCAAAAATAATATAATACTATTACGAAACAATGGTTCAAAAAATATGTCTAAATACCCTTTCTAATTCAAATTGGCGCAACCTCGCCTGCAGACATAACGTGATTTTCTGAGCCAAAAGTCCATTATCATCGGACGATGAAGAGAATAAAGAAAAAAAAACACTACTTTGACAAGGAGAATTGTATTTCTCGAAAGATCAGATTAAAATAAATATTATTACTTTAACACCACACATTGTTATGTTTTTTTCATAAAATATAATACTATTACGAAACAATGGTTTAAAAAATATGTCTAAATACCCTTTATATATATATATATATATATATATATATATATATATATATATATATATATATATATATATATATATATATATATATAGAGAGAGAGAGAGAGAGAGAGAGAGATAGAGAGAGATAGAGATAGAGAGAGATAGAGAGAGATAGAGAGAGAGTGAGAGAGAGAGAGAGTGAAGGTTCTATATTTTCTGGGGTAGAGTGCATCAAAGAAATGGTAACCCCTTACTAATGCACTCTAGGCTCGTTAGCAAACGGACGGACAGACAGACAGACAGACAGACACATGTTTCTCTTATTGGTATATATTCTTATGATTATCACGGGCTTTCTATGATATTCGTCTTTTTATGTTTGTTGGTTCTAGTCTATCCAAATGGCTATCGGCACCAATGTAGGTCGGTGCTAAAAGGTCAGATATGCTGCGACATTTCGATTGACCAGCTGATTGACTCTCCATCTCCTTTCTTGTCCCATGGACACAAAAAAGAAACACGCCCATAGCAGACCCCACGTGTTTTCAGTGTTCTTTGTGCTTCTTGCCAAGACGTTGCAAAGAATCTTAATACTTTACACCTTTCTCTTCTTTACTTTTATCTGATCTGATTAGAATTGATAGAACGCTCTTAGGGTGAGAATGAATTATCAAAGGTTTCTTTCTTTATCTGATTAGGCTCGATAATCCAGGCGTTCATTGAAGAAGAAAGAAGAAGAAATTAACCGTAAGGCAAACCACAGAAAAGCGTGTGAAATATATATATATATATATATATATATATATATATATATATATATATATATATATATATATATATATATATATAGTATAAATGTTTATTTGTACAAACATAATTGGTCACATATGTGCATACATGTTTCGGTTGTACTCTTCACAGAGAGTCAACCTCTTCAGACCAAAGAAGACAAGGAAGTGAGATGAATTTGGAAATCTTTCTCCTTAAATAAATCTTTTTGGGGGATGAGATATTTCTATAATTTTTCCCTGATCAAGCTCAGTATCGAGTTACATTCTTTACTTGTTAACTCTTTCAATTAGTTTCTATCTTTTTTTTATCATTTGTATTACCCACCGTTCCTTTTATTTTTTTTTCTATTTTTTTATTACCCACTTCAGTTCCTTTCTTCTCTATTTAACACTTCAAAGTTTTAATCTACGTACATACATTTTCAAGCATAAATATCTGATCGTGCGCACAAATTAATAGATACACAAGTACACACATAAACATACATATATATATACATATATAAAAAATAACAAACACAAATATATACGCATATATACATACACGGATATACACATATATACACATATATACACATATATACATTTTCAAGCATAAATGTCTGATCTTTATATAAGATACACAGTTTTTATAAACACTGGAGTCTACACGGATTTACATCTACATCTCTCTCTCTCTCTCATATATATATATATATATATATATATATATATATATATATCTCAATATTCCACACGCTTTTATGTTGTATATATATATATATATATATATTATTGTAAAAATATGTTTTAGCGTATACTTGTAATACATTAGTTTACCAACCTCTTACAATTTAAGCTCAATCAATGTCAACCAGAAACAACAGAGCATATATACGTAAGCAAAGTTCATATATATTCGAAAAGCCAAGATTTTTTATTTTTCTTACAAAATATTTTAGAAAACAGATACATTTCAGTGCAAATTATTTTACGAATTGTTTCGCTTAAAATAAACCAAACAACATTATTCTGTCAATATTGGATCTGTTCACCTCAAGTTCGTCAGAAAAGTACATAAAACGGTCTGAACTAGAAAAAATTATACAACATATTGTAACATGATAGACAAACGTTCAGAAGGAAAAACGACCTCACGTGCGACCCTGAGAAGTCCGCCATCTTAAAAGGACAATATATATATATATATATATATATATATATATATATAAGGAAATTAATAACATCTTTGAAGCACACATGCAAATGTATTTAAATTCATTTTTTATTTAAAAACAAAACTTTACAATTTTAAATGATAAAATAATTTATTATATTTATCATTTTTTTTTTCAAGCTTTTGATGAAAAACATTTTTGTAAAGCGAGAATGCCATTTACTTTTTCTTCTTCTAAATTTCGATAGTATTAATCTAGAGGGGTCGAATCACGGTAGAGTCAGAAAAATATGCCAAGTTGTAAAGGACGTTAGTTTAAAAGTGAAGTCCGGTCGATGGCTTCACTTTTAAACTAACAAGCAAGAACTCGTCTTTTACC
>OY744522.1:172256162-172268662 GCA_963556195.1 Sepiola atlantica | reverse complement strand
ATTCAATTTCGAACTTAGACCTATAAAATGCTATTTCGAACTTAGACCTACAAATTCTATTTCGAACTTAGACTGACAAAAATGCTATTTTAGAACTTAGACCTACAAAAATGCTATTTCGAACTTAGACCGACAAAAATGCTATTTCTAACTTAGACCGACGAAAATGCTATTTCGAACTTAGACCGACAAATTCTATTTCGAACTTAGACCGACAAAAATGCTATTTTGAACTTAGACCTACACAAATTTAATTTCGAACTTAGACTTATAACAATGCTATTTCGAACTTAGACCTACAAATTCTATTTCGAACTTAGACCGACAAAAATGCTATTTTGAACTTAGACCTACAAAAATTTAATTTCGAACTCAGACCTATAAAAGTGCAATTTCGTACTTAAGCTTGATGCACTGACAACATGCTATTTCAAATTTATGTTTTACAGATAGACGAAAGTTCTATTTTAAAATTAAGCTTGACACACTAAAGGTTTTTTTAAAACTAACTTCAAAACTTTTGAGTATCCCTATCGACACACAAATTGTCATCAAGCTTGACCATGTTTAAAAAACTGTTGCGTAACAAACCGCCCGACCGAATGATAGATTGATAAATAAAAAGATCTGTCATAAAGATCCCAACAAGTATCTTAAAATGTCAAAATGTAACATATAAAATTATCTTGAGGGATTTTTGAAACCAGACTCAAATAGCATTTATGCTAACAAGTCAAAGTATACTTTTGACTAGCAATTTTACATTTGTTATTTTTGTACCATGTTATTCACAAGATAGTAATGTTCTTTGCTAAAATTTATTTAAAAGATAATTTAGTCTGACCTAATTGAATTGTAATATGAAACATTTTTAAATAATCGCATAAAAATAAAAATCAGCAAAAAGGGATATTTTTAATTCAAGAATATAATAAAAGTTGCCTATCTTACAACTAATATTTTATTATTTCTTTTTTCTTTTGTATAAGTTTTTAATATTTGCAAACAAATAAAAATTAAAAGTTAGAATGACTTCACAGCATCCGGGGCAACGCCGAATAGGTGCAGATAATAAATAAAGGTAAGTTAAAGTGTAAAAAGAAAAGAAAGAAAAAAAAAGAGATGCAAAATAAATTCTTACTTACCGATTTCGTAAAAAGAAGTTCATCTGTTCGTTAGCAACACCGGATGGGAATTTAAAGTCTTTGGAATCTTGAAAATTTAATTTTTTCCTCCGTCGACTTTTTCTGTTTTTTCTGCTTATACTAAAAAAATAAACATAATGGCGTATGTAAGAAAAAAAAAGCGTAAAAATATAAGAAAAAAAAACTATTATAAAGAAAACAAATGAAGGACGCTTCTATTAAGAGAAAAAAGTATGACACAAGGTCAGTTTTTATGCGGAGAAAAGTTAAGTCCCTCAAAAAAGGAACACAGTGGACCAGTGAGAAAATTAGTCTATGTAGTTCATTCATTATCTAACTTGTTGCTGTAAATTTGGATTACTCGGACTACTATTCTCATCTTGGGTTTTGTTTTCACAACGTTCCGGCCGATGTAACCTCCGACATTCTTCAGGAGAATATTTTAGAAGTCAAGAATATTTATATTGAACTCGGGAATCTATACGGAGTTTCGAACAGAACCACTTATTTGATCAACGTGGGTAGTTTGTTCTGGTTCTGTTAGCCATGATCTGGTCGAAGTGTTAAATAATTTTTATTTTATTCTTAGTTATTATAGTTTGTAATGGCAATTGAACCTTCAACCTCTAGAAGACTGTCACTTATAACGTATTGTAACTAAACGCCATTATCCGTTGCGTCATGTGGACACTTCTAGTGTACATTTTTGGAGCTTTAAACATATCTTGTTTTAGATGTGTAGTATTGCTACTTATTAAGGAAATGGTAAATTTAAAGAAAGTCGGAAGTTACATCGGCCGAAACGTTGTGAAAATAACAACTAAAACGAGAATAATAGTCCGAATAATCCAAATTATCAATCCACAATTCCGAAACATGTTGTTTTTTGGTCTACTTTATGAGATTCTCTGGTTGATAGCCCATCTGTATAAAGCCCAACGACTAGCTTCTGTGTGTATCCGGAACAAACAGCTACACAAAGGGACAGGCATTTCATTTTATTTGTATGTATCAGGGGCGGGCAACCTTTTCAGAGTGAGGGGCAGATGAAACTTTTGGAAAGAGATCACGGGCCGGAGTGAAAAACGAAATCTCAGAATTACTATATTTTGTTTACATGAATAAATTGTACAAAAATTGCATTGCACACTCTACAAATCTGATATTTTTTCTCAAGAGACTTCTGTATGCGATGTTATAAAAGGCGCCGACGAAGAGCCATTTTAGAATCATAAAAAATAATGACGGGGGAAGTAGCTAGTTGATCCAGCATTCGTTTTGACACACCTCACATAAGTTCTATGTTTCATGCCCTTTCCTCGTCTCTCGTTTCCTATTTGCCTCTCTCTTTCTCGTTTTCTATTTTGATCTCAGGCCAAGGATTTGAAATTAATAGTTAAAGAAAAATGAAATATACATGCATCATCGCCCGCTGATATTTATATATTTTTATCCCAAATGTAAATCTTAATTGAAACCTACTTTTACGTCTATGTCACAAAATGATATGAGTTTTACTGGAAGGTCCGCGGGCCGGATTGCAATAATAAAGCATAGCAGGGTGTCGAGCCTGACGCTAAGCCTTCGCGGGCCGGATGTGGCCCGTGGGCCGGAGGTTGCCCGCCCCTGGTATAGATCATAGGTCTCAAACACGCGGCCTGTGGACCACATGTCGCCAGCGAATGTATTTTGCGGCATACAGAGAAACATATTTTTGTGACCAACATTGTTCGTAAATTTTAATAAGTTTTATACATTCGTCTATCGTTTTCTTCCATACTTATCCATGAGCAGTATTGATTTGGCCGACCAGCCAAGTGAAAACAAGCAGTCAAGAGCCTTTAACGTCACCAAGGGATGGTTCGATCCTTCTCCGGGGAAAGAAAAGAAGATTCTACTTTACTAGTTCTATTAAAATCCTAAACCTTTTTGGTGAAAGTGATGCACCCCTTTACAATTTATGTGAATCCTTATTGATAATAAACCCTGTGACGTTACCTGCTTCTGGGCACGCAAAAATAGTGTCTATCAACCTTTGATTTCAGCTTTACATTTCAGCAAACAAATACGGCCAACACACGCATCGAGCACGGTCCTCAATCAGGCAGGGGAAACGAGACATGAACACACGCACACATCGAAGGTATGGGTTTTAAATAAATATTTCGCAACCGATGCGCGATTCTTATAAGATAAGTAAAGACTAGACAAGTACCTCATAGAAAATGACGAGAATAACTCAATATTTAAAAGTCGGCCACGTGTAACGAAATTACCCCGGGGTGATCAGAAAAAGCAGGATAGTAAATAAGAATTATAATCTAGATGGAAACGAGGTTTAGGTCAGGGGTGTGGGTAGACGTTGTGTTTAGAATGCGACTGTGATTGTTTAGATAATTTCAAGGTTGAGACGAAAATGAAAATATAAATATTTTATTGTTTGTATTTTGAGGCATTCGATTGAGGAATGTGTTAAGAAAAACAATTGCAGAATTAAGTAACCGATCGTGAGGAAAAGAGAAGAATGAGGCTAGCGATCGAAGTGAGCGGACGTTCCGCCTTTTGCTCCCTCCAGCGTGGGTTAAGCAGTTGACTGCATGTGCCAAGAGAATGTCGACATACTACTACAATTAAATGTAAGCTATGAAAACTGATTGTTTTTTTTTATTCTTCTTTTTTGCTGCAACTCTTTAAGCATTTCGGAACCAGCAAAGAAGGTTAATCGAGTAAATATTGACCAACCGTTAAATCTTAAATCGTCCGTTGATAGTAAAAAATGCAGTGGTTTACGTTGATGTATTTGATTTTTTTAAAGCGGAAAGTGTTCAATTAATACATCATGCCTATTATGACATGAGAACTTAATAATTCAGCGATAGAAAAGCTAAGAGTGGCAAAGTGCAAAACGGAACACATGTTTTAATGGAAATCGCTCCAGACAAGGCATGAAGCCACTTGATGTAAGGAGGTAACAAGAACAAATATGATTATCGTAAAGACAGGAGATGCCTATTGGCCTTAGTCTTGAAAAGACCAAGGTTATAGGTAGGAGGAAAACAGTCAGCAGGAAGAGAGTTCCACAAGCCTGCGGTTCTTGGAAAGAAGCTACTAGAATAGGAAGCTGTATTACAATGAGGTATGAAAACAGCGAATTGATGGAGACCACTATACCAACGAGTCAAACGAGCTGAAAAAAGAAGCGGTGAATAGATCACATAATTCTGAAGAACACATGCCATAATAGTATTTATAGAAAAGACTGAGACTAGCAACATCACGTCCGTCGGAGACAGGGTGCAGAGAAGAAGAAAGGATAGGGCCAATCAAATTGCAGATACGTTTCTGCACATTATCAATAACCGTAAAATGGGACAGAGATTCGTCATTATGCTCGGCACCAGTGTGTGTGATAGGAAAAGAAACACCTGGATCAGACAAAAAACTGAAGTAAATGACACCATCTCCACCATACGAACGGCAAAACATAGATAGGCAGGTCATCTTTTGAGATGTACAGAAAACAGGTGGGTATATAGAGACAGAATGGACCACGAAGCAATGGGAAAAACGTAGAGGAAGGCCAGAAATCCGGCGGAGAGACGACCTTGATAGTAAACTAGGTCCTACTTGGCCATGCCTAGCCAGGGATCAAACAAGGTGGAACGAAACCAGAGGTAGTTTATCCTCCAGGAGTGATAAAAAAAACCTTGATGATGATGATGATGATGATGATGATGATGATGATGATGATTTAACTTTTTAATATCATACGCTTTTAGTTACTAAAAGTATCACCGTTTTATCCTCATCTTCTTCACTCGTTCCTTTTCGGAATATCGTTATCTTTATTTTTTTTATTCTCGGTACTCGTGGTGTTTCTGTTTTTCTATCAAACACATTCATAGAAAGCTGTCTTAACGTCTATATTTTATATTGTCGATATATTTCCACTTACCGATGCGTGTATAAACAATTATAAGCCCGTGTCGTCGACATGAACCTATGCTCTTGTTTGTCTGTGGACACAAAATCACTCGGACGCCGATGTTGATTTATAAAAAAAAGGTTTATTTAAAAAGTGATAGTCACAGAAAACATCAAAGCGACGGGTTACTTGTACGCGTGAGAGAGAAAGACAGACATATAGATAGACCGATAGCTCGTCTCGCTAAATCTAGTCACACCGTTGGGGACAGCACGTCGGCCACGTCTTTTCTCCTTGAAATCGCGCTAGCTAAGAGACAGAAAATCTTCGCCCGAAAATAACGTGGTTTCATTACTTTCGTTCTGGAGTCACCTCTGACTCTTAGGCGTCACTCAAACTTTTCCATTGAAACGCGGCCAACGTTATGTAACCATTGCTGTGTTTCTATATCTAACACATTTATGGAAAGCTGTCTTAATGTCACTCATGTAAATCTATAGTTTATATGTTACACCTATTGTCACTTCCGGTTTAGGATAATTAGACAGGCTACTTTTTAGGGGAGATATAGGCACTGTGCTCATGAGCAATCTAAATGAAAAATATTAAAGAAAAGGTTATAGGGTTCTATTCTGCTACTATTAACCCGGCCGGAAAAAATTGATGAGAGGTTTTATAAAATGAACCTTGTGGATATTCAACATGCCCCTATATACTTATATTCCCACGAGAGCAGACTCAGACAAGGTCGGTTTTTAATGTGGGGGAAATCCAGCTCACCGAAAAAGAACACTCTGGATTAGGACAAAAATTAGAATTGCCTCAGTCTAAAAGAATATCTCCTTCACTGGCCGAGGACAGATGTTGTGTAATATCAGAACATTTAGTACACGTCTTAGCTAAAAGGCAATTGGAGTATCTTTTACAATAATCCGCAGAGTGAAAACGCTATAAAAACAAATATACAACAAATAAAAGTAACTGTAGTCGATAAAAGTTATTTTCCAACTCATCTGTGACATTTGTTTGTATTTTTAAGCCGTTTCAACTGCTATTTATTAGAAATCAATATTTTTGTCACACGAACATTGGACAAGCCTTGGGGGGTATATAACGAGGTAAGGCCATTTTGTTTTAGTAAAAATACGTGCCAAAAAAAAACAAGAATTTTTTTTTTTAGATCTAATAAAAACCCATTTATAGTACGTAAAAATACAAACAAATTTCATAGGTAAGTAGGAAAATATCTATTCTCGACGTATGTCACCGTCACTTGTTGCATATTAATTTTTTTAACTTTCTCGTTCGATTTTTGGACCCTGTTGGCGACTGTGCGGATTATTGTAAAAGATACCCGGCAATTGCAAGTGACAGCGTCGTCACACGTGGATCCAGATGAAACCACTAGCAAATATCCGAAATTACTTCGGTGATCCGACAAGAACAGATGCCTCAAGCAATTTTGCAAGATATAAAGCTACGTCAAATAGATATCTGGAAATTTAATTGTCGTTCAGAATAGCGAAGGTGTGTGAGAGTGGGTGTTCGGCTGTGCCGGCGTGCGAAAAGGCGGAAATAATCTGCGCAACCGGAAGTTGGAAGTTGACATAAGCGTTCACAAAGCTGATTGTTGAACCGGGGCATTAATTTAATATCACTTGAGACTTGAAGCGTGTAACAGTAAATGAATACGCCCCGCCCTAACCAAATATCACCGGAAGCATATTTTTAACCCCTGTCTTTGAAATGATTCCGCCTGACATCACCAGGTTGGCGAAATGGTGTTCATTCAATTCCTGTTTTCTCCTTTTTTTTATTTCTATATTAAAAAGTAATTATACCTGATATAGCGTGTCTGTGTGTGAGTGTTTTTCTCGCGACTACGATAATTCAATTACTATTTTTATTTACTTTTAATCGAATATTTATTGAAACGAAAAAGGCAATAGCGTGAAATAAAAACACAATTTAAAAAAATCCTATTTCAAAACACAATTTAGTTAGGAAATTAAATCCACCAGAATGTATTTTGACTTCTCCATGGTTACACATTACTTTAAAATTTCGAACGGTCACAATTCATAAAAAGAATGCATCGTGACCGTTCGAAATTTTAAAAGAATTTGGAAGAATTAAACTGTCTAATAGGAAGCCATGTTCATTTACACGCAATAATTTCATAAATAGAGATTAAAACTACATTACGTTAACAGTTCAATTATATTAATAATTCAATGACGAAGCGATATCGTAATAATTAAATTTGAATCTCAAATATGTGACCTACCAAATAGTGTGATAAACCGAGTTATTTACATTCCAATATGTGATCCACCCATTAACCCTAATATTGTTAGGAGTAGAGTTGGTTAGGGTTAGAAGTCGGGTAATGGGTTGATCACATTTTGGAATGTAAATAACTTGATACTCTTATAGAGAACGTACCGCGTTTCCGTGACTTCGCGTCGTCAATGTTCGGGCAGGTCTCAGAAGCGCTCGAGAGTTGACGAAACTATTAACCAATCAGGTTGCAACATGCATTAGACAATCAGGTTGCCATCAAGCAGACGATAACTTTTGGAAGAAAATAATTTCTATGATCTGCAGCGCATTTGGAAAAAAAAAAATGAATTTCTACGATATGTATCAGCGCGTCGAATCTCCCGAAGGACTCATTGAGTTCTGTCAGCAACGGTCACGTCTAGCGAAAGACTAACCCTAACCCTAAGCCCTAACACAGAAAATGTTAAAAAGAAAAAAAAAACATTGAACAAAAAAATGAAAAGCAAACAAACAAGAAATTGGTTAAAAACAGCAGTTTCTTGCTTAATTGGTGTCTATTAAACTATGGATCAAATTGAATGTAAATTAAAAATATTAAAAAAAAACTTTAAATACCCCAAAGAAACTGAAATTTGAGAAATATTTTTTAACTGATGTCTAATAAGTGTTGTTAAAATTTCACAAAAAGTCGAGGGTATCTGAATTTTCTTGAAATAATTCCACCCCTCTTTGCCCCGTCTGCGCAAAACTAAATTAAACAAAATATAACCTATATTACCACCTATCAGTTGTGATCAGTTAATTAGTTAAGGAGTATATCCTATACATACAAGTATGTAAACATATGAACACACCTAACTTTCATATATATATATATATATATATATATATATATATATATATATATATATATATCAATGTTCTTTTCAATAGTCGAACACTGTACGAGAGCTGCTTTTAAATATGATTAATCTCTCGCAGATTTACCAAGCTGTTGTATATATATATATATATATATATATATATATATATATATATATATATATATATATATATATATATATATATATATATATATGCAAACAGTGTTAAATATAACAGGATCTTTCTGTTTAATTATGCGTTTTTTATTTTTACGATTTTTCTGATGGTCTTTTTTGTATTAAAGTCAAAGATAAAATAACAAATGTCCCATAGGTATCATGAAGGTTTGTGATCTTCGTCGATCATCCTCAGGAGAAGCCGTCCTCACGAAAACGTTCATACACATATATATATAACTTGGATTTACTATATATATATATATATATATATATATATATATATATATATATATATATATATATATATATATAGAATAAATATGAAACTAAAAGTGAACTTTTAGTAGAAAGAACCTATAGTGAAATGGTAAAAGCTCAATATACGAGATAGAGCAATTATAAAGATAGATGGACGAAGAGTGATAAACATGCACGAATGTCCAAATTTATATCAAACTTCGATTGTTCAATGCAAGGTATATTCAGTAATAAAATTATGTTTATTATTCTTTCCTTAAACTTATCGGCGGACAATTACCACCTGGACAAACCCAATATCTTTTTACACGAACTTTTTTCACCCATCATTTAAAAAATATTTTTTCAAATGTTTAATTTTGGCTTTTCTATTGTCAACTTATCTATCTGTATAATTCCTCTGATGATAAGATCTCGGTCTTTGAAAAGTCTTGGCTTAAGGAAAGAATAATAAACATAATTTTATTACTGAATATACCTTGCATTGAACAATCGAAGTTTGATATAAATTTGGACATTCGTGCATGTTTATCACTCTTCGTCCATCTATCTTTATATATATATATATATATATATATATATATATATATATATATATATATATATATATATAAAACATTCATTGAATTAAAACATTACAATTGTCCCAAGAATAAGAACATCAAGTCTAGTATGGCGTACGATAGTTTCCAACACATTTTGGAAATACTTTATTTTATTTTATTTTATTTTATTAATTAATAAAGCTAATCCAAAACGGGTCTCTATCAGCGCCTTTAGCAACACGTCTTACAGAAAATCAGAGAGAATAATAAAAAGCTCATTGTAGAGAAACATCCACTGACAGAAAGGGTCACCGGTGTATATGTTAGTAGCATAGAAGGGGGGGGGGGAGAACACAATGGTACCTATACACCAAAACACTGGTACATACAGAAGAAATAATCCAATATTTTCCATAGATTTACGCTTTCAAATTATGCAATATATATATATATATATATATATATATATATATATATATATATATATATATATATATATATATAGTAAGCAATGAAAATATATATGGCAATCAAGCTACACAGAGGCTACCGCGTTTCATCCCCGGGGGGAATCTTCAGGCTATTTTAATACAAATAATGGCATTTAGCCTGAAGATTCCCCCCGGGGATGAAACGCGGGAGCCTCTGTGTAGCTTGATTGCCATAAATATATTTTCATTGCTTACTATCTAGCTCTACTTACGTATCGAGCACTGTTGAAGTAAATACTGAAAACTGATACATAAAAAATTATATCTCTTTATAATATTTTATGTGGATACATGAAGTACTAATATATATATATATATATATATATATATATATATATATATATATATATATATATATATATATATAGTAAATCCAAATCATATATAAGCAATCTACATGAAAACAGAAGAGCCTACAATAAATAACAGCACGTATGAAACCAGTGGCAAAATTTTAAATTGCTTAACGTAATGCGATTTTATTCTGTAGTGTCACTCCGACGTCGATGAATTTAAATCGTCAACGTCTTTTCTGGAACAAGCCGAAAACGTTCTCTGCGCGTTTCTCCGCCGTCTTTTAAAATATTCTCTTCGTTCTCCAGCTTTTTTGTTCATTTACTTTTGACACCTGAGGATGATCCAACGAATATTTAAAAACATTCGTGAAACCTATAGGACATTTAATTTAATTATTTTAATTTTAATACAAATAAGACCTTCAGAAAAAGAATTAAATATGATTAAACAAATGAATTCTGTCATTTTTAACAATGTTTGCATAAATGAGAAAATGCTGCCTAAATACAGAATATATATATATATATATATATATATATATATATATATATATATGCGAGATCCAACACGATTTGTTGTTGTTGTTGTTGATCACTCTTCGCCGCTTGCTGTGAATACCTGCCGACTTGGTATTTACAAAGTTAAATTCCTCCTAAAATTCCAAGCTTATTTCTGGAGGCCGAGTAGTAAGTCTCTTAACTGCGAATCAGTGACGATTTGTGATCGAAGTTCGCGCCAGCCGACCGTCGGGAATAAGCTTCCTGCACTGAAGATTGCGTAAGCATGAAACCTCGATGTCTGCAGGTAATAAATAATATATATATATATATATATATATATATATATATATATATATATATATATATATATATATATATGTCCTCCAGGCACGAAACTTAGGACTTTTCTCAAGCCCACCCGTTTCATATTACAACCCGTGTGCTCGCCGTTATATATTATTGCAGCTGAACGCTCTACCACCCCTGACAATACGGATTATCCACGGTTGGTAAACAAATTGAACCACATTGAAAGTCCATAATATATATATATATATATATATATATATATATATATATATATATATATATATATATATATATATATATAACACAGACAACATGTTTGCTGACACCTCTTCTTTAGTCCACGAGCCCGCCTCCGAAAAGGGGGCGGATGAAAACCTGCCAACATCTGAAAGGTTCTCGTTAATTTGATTTTCATGGCTATAAATAAAATGTTCATTAAATCAACCTGGCTTATACACGTTTCTTTACATCTGAAAATAAAACTTGTCTGAATGGTTAAATCAAATCTACCGCTTCAGAAATCATTTATCTATCTATCTATCTATCTATCTATCTATCTATCTATCTATCTATCTATCTATCTATCTATCTATCTATCTATCTCGCTCGCTCGCTCTCTCTCTCTCTCTCTCTCTCTCTCTCTCTATATATATATATATATATATATATGACGTCACTTGCTTTATATGCATCATTCCTTCGCTTATAGAAGTTGAATGCCTGTACGTTTCGCCGCCTCTAAAAGTGTTAAAATTATCATTGTTTATAAGCTGTTCAGAACTGGCCTATCGGTTAGCGACGTTGGATTAGGGTTGAAAAATACTTGTAATCCAGGGTTTCGAATCGTGTGACCGGTAGTGAATAGTCGTACTTCTATGCTGATGAGTCTTGATTGAAAAAAGACGAAACGTATACGTCGATAGATAAAATAAACAATAACAAATATTTATATATATATATATATATATATATATATATATATATATATATATATATATATATATATATATATATAGACCTCCCCTAATATATATATATATATATATATTAGGGGTGGTCGATTTTGAAACTGTAAATTATCGCACTCGAAGAAAGTTACCACAAGAAATATTTTTCTTCAAAACTTTGTATTTATTTGAGCATTGCAACTTTAAGATCAAATAAATCGAGATTTTTTCTCACAGCCTAGATTTCACCGGCAGATGTGTCGCCTTAAATTAAACCCGGGTTTTAACAAAAAAAAGTAATACATTACTTAATAATAAATATTTTAAAGTTTATTATTCCTTAAATGTACATATTCAAATTAAAAAGGAATAAAACACTATAATATTTCATTTTATATATAAATAATTATTTATTTACATAGGCGTTTTATTTATTGGATATTTTTTATGGTATTCACCGGTTGAAAATTCAACGAGCGAATTTGAATTCACGTGTTGATTCTGTTATCACAAATATATATTGAATTGTCGAGCGCTGGCTTATCTAATCCCATTTTCCCGACCTTTTGTCACACCTTACCTTGTGGGAGTTAGATAAATAAAAACCAGTTCAGCCAGGGGTTTTTACCCCACCAAATAAACCGGTATCGTCCGGGTCTTTGGGTCTGGTTTCACGCCTGTCTATTGGGGCTTGTCCGTCCTGTGCAGTTCTAGGAGGTGCACCTCCCAGGTTTTGCCTTCCCTCTTTGGGGAGGAG
>OY744522.1:172238662-172251162 GCA_963556195.1 Sepiola atlantica | reverse complement strand
TTTTAAATAAAAAAGAAAAGGGGAAAGAAAAAAGAAAAAAGACAAAAAACGAAATTGGCGGGAATCCAACAGATCGCGAGTGTATTTGGCGGGAAAATTGAGTTAACGGGAATTCAGAACAATTAATGGGTTAGAGGGAGTGAAAAGCGGAAGAGCGAGAAGAAAAGAAGACTTGGGTTAATTAGGGAAGAGGAGATAGATAGATAGATAGATAGATAGATAGATAGATAGATAGATAGAGAGAGAGAGAGAGAGAGTGTGTGTGTGTGTGCGAGAGAGAGAGAGTGTGTGTGTGTGCGAGAGAGAGAGAGAGTGAGAGAGAGAGGGGTGAGTAAGAAAGAAGATATGTCAAAACGACAGAAAGGGGTCAGCTGAAAGAGGGATAAAAGAAGGACGACAGTAAAAGAGAGAGTGTGTGCGAGAGAGAGAAAGCGAGAGAGAAAGAGAGAGAGAGAAAGAGAGAAGGGGGATAAAAAGGGAGAAACACAGAATGAAGGCGTAGAGAGGTATGGGAAAGAGAAAGATCAACCGCGAGAAAGAAATTAAGGAAATACGAAAAAAAATAGTAAGAGAAATAGAGATATATTGAGAGCTATATATATATATATATATATATATATATATATATATATATATATATATATATATATATATATATATGTGTGTGATTTTATGAAGGCTTACCAAAGCATTCCTTTCAGGACACCAATGATCATCATTAAAGATATTTTTTCTTACAAATATTATTTATTCAAATTAAATGTTTTTTCCTACACGTGTTTCACTACCAAGCAGTTACTTGCTTGGCAGATCATCAGGGAAATTAAATTCTGGAATACTGGTTTCAACTGCCGACAATACACAATGTGGCGTTGCAATAGTTGAGGTCACTTAAGAAGAGAAGAGGAAAAAAATAAAAATAAAAGTCAAAATTAAAAAACAAGGAAGAACAACGATAAAAAAAAGAAAGTCCTAGAAAAGTTTTAGAAAAGTAGCTCGTTCATTATTTCTTCCACCAAGCCAACAAGCAAATAATCGGTCTCAAATACATTAAAAAAAAACAAAAAACCGAAACAATGTGCGATAATACACTTTCACGTCGGCCGGCACAATGATGATTAACCCCCCCCCCAAAAAAAAACAAAAGAACTAAATCATTCAAGTTACCGCTCACAAGTTACCATTCCAATCCAAGACTTTTCTAGGACTTTTTTTTTTTTTTTTATCGTTGTTCTTCCTTGTTTTTTAATTTTGACTTTTATTTTTATTTTTTTCCTCTTCTCTTCTTAAGTGACCTCAACTATTGCAACGCCACATTGTGTATTGTCGGCAGTTAAAACCAGTATTCCAGACATTTAATTTCCCTGATGATCTGCCAAGCAAGTAACTGCTTGGTAGTGAAACACGTGTAGGAAAAAACATTTAATTTGAATAAATAATATTTGTAAGAAAAAATATCTTTAATGGTGATCATTGGTGTCCTGAAAGGAATGCTTTGGTAAGCCTTCATAAAATCAATTATAAATGCTCTGTACTCTGTAATCGAGTATCATCGAGCTTGTTTTTATTGGAACAACCCCGGTCTTCACTGAATGATCTATTTTATAAGTGAAAAATCTAAATATATATATATATATATATATATATATATATATATATATATATATATATATATATATTGGAATTGCAAATAATTTATGTATATATATATATATATATATAAATTATTTGCAATTCCAACAATTTAAAACTGTGACAAATTTATTGTAAATTTTCATCTTATAACTGCATTCATCAGAGATTAAACAATACATTTACACAGTCAATAAATTAACAATAACACTGAAGAAGATACGCATGAAAGTTTATCGACAAATTCGGGGCCTCGTTGTAAAGAAATTGCTGAGTCATAACGAGTTTTATGTATATATTCTTATAGAATCATAGAATTACACAAGTAATTTTATTTTTTCATGTATAAATGAAGTTGTCGTAGGCAATGAAGTTGTTTCGCTGTACGTAGTGGTCCTAGTCCTGCCTGCTTGAGGTCAGCACGTAGTGTGCCCAGCAGATTTGTGCAGTGCCGTCTTAGTCGCGGTTAGTAGGCTTGCGAGCCAGTAACGGCAAAGTCTAGTGCCCTCTATGCGGGAGTGTTAGGGTCCATTCGTAGGACATGGCCTAGCATAGACCATCTTTGTTCAGCGACCTTTGTGGAGAGGGTTTTTTCGTTGCACAGCTCGTATAGTGCCTTGTTGCTGAGAAGTTTTTTCGGCCAGCAGTGACCTGTGATCGAACGGAGGTGTCTGCGGTGGCACGCATCCAGCTACGATTAGCACCTTTTTCTGGGTGTTATTTTATTTTATTTTATATATTTTTAAATTTTATTTTATTATTATTATTATTTTTTAAAATTTAATTTTATATTATTTTTAATTTTAAAAATCTTAATTTAGTTTAATTTTATTTTATTTTATATTTTATTATTTTTTAATTTTAAATTAATTTTATTTTATTTTTAATTTTATTTATTTAATTTTATTTTACTTTATTTTATTTTAGTATATTTTTTATTATATTTTCATTTAATTTAATTTTATATTATTTTATTTTTTATTTTATATTATTTTATGTCATTTTTATTTTATTTTTATTTGATTTTATCTTATTTTATTTCATTTTATATCTTTTTGTATAACTAAATATTTTTTTAAATATATATATATATATATATATATATATAATATATATATATATATATATATATATATATATATATATATATATATATTACTTTTGTTTTTTATTTATTGAGATATTTTCGTCAAGCTCGGTATACCCCGTCGTTCTGACACCTGTTCTGACATATTTGTAGGACTAAAGATTGATTCACCCCCCTCACGATTAGCAAACCGATGATTGACGATGACACGGTCCTACATTTTTTCTTCTTTTGTTTTGTAAATCTGTCAGCGCCAGAAACGGCACAAGAATCGTTCGGCACGAACTTTTACCATTTTCTGCCCAGTTTGGAATTTTCACGGATAATAAGGTGACGATTGTCAAGACTTTGCTGAACAAACATGTTTCCCTACGCCACATGTGCGATGACATGGAAGGTCGTTCAGATTTCCCAACCGCTTCTTCCCACAAGTCGAATTGTGTACGACATTTTTATGATTTCCGTTTCTGCAATGATTTACTTATATTAACAAATATACGCATTCTCAACCGGGAGTAAATATATACAATCTTCACCAGGGAGCAAATTTATACACCCCAAACCATAAATGAATATAAGAACTCTCGACCAAAAGACAAACAAAAAATAAATATTTAATCCACAACAGGGAACATATGTAAGTAAATAATATATATATATATATATATATATATATATATATATATATATATATATATATATATATATCTATTAATTGATCAAGTTCAAATTTGTTAATAAAGTGAACATAAAACCAAGTTTTTCAATAGTGCTCAATACCAAGTATAGCATTTATAAAATTACATAAACAATATTATAGCCTTACGTCAATCAACCGACGTTTCGATGCGTATTACCGCATCTGATCAAAGGCATCTATTCGAATTTATTTTTGCCCTGCCTTTCATAAGATGCAGCAATACGGATCGAAACGTTGACTTAAGTCTATAATGTTGTTATATATATATATATATATATAGTCTCGGAAGTTTCTCAACCATTAAAACTATATAAAAAACAAAAAACAAAAAAACAACAAAAAAAACATATAGTCTCAAGTCTTCCAGTGGAAAATCACTCATGTAAGTCAATTTATTTTTTACAGTTATTATATTAGTTAGTTTCTAACACTATTTTAAGGGATCATCAGTTGTTTACCATGAAAAACTGTTTCGGGAATTTAATATATATATATATATTTTATTTTGTAAGGATATCGCCAACTTTCATTAGCTTTAAGGCATAGCTCATTAGGTAAAATTAATTCGAGATCCCGGCACTTGCTATTTTTATATTGAGATATTACTTACATTCAGTCAGCTGACTATCAGCTCGACGGTTGAGTTTCAATCCCAGCTTGAGGCACTAATTGGTCTAGCCGCACTGATAAGCTGTGATACAACGAAACAGTCTGTATGTGGATGACTATATATATATATAGCTTGAGGCACGAATTGGCTGAGCCGCACTGATGAGCTGTGATACAACGAAACAGTCTGTATGTGGATGACTGTTTCGTTGTATCACAGCTCATATATATATATCCACATACAGCTCATCAGTGCGGCTCGACCAATTAGTGCCTCAAGCTGGGATTGAAACTCAAGCGTCGAGCTGATAGTCAGCGATCCTACCCTTGCGCTATCATACGACACTGACTGAATGTAAGTTATATATATATATATATATATATATATATATATATATTAGAGATGGGCGGTTTTACCGAAAAACCGCGGTTTTTCGGTTTCGTCTCCATACCGAATCGGTTTTTTTTTTTAAAACCGTAACCGTTCGGTATTGTGGTTTTACTACAGTAAGCCACCATATACAAGGAAACACGGTTGAAAAGATTTTCCGATTTGAATAAAATTGAATATTACCAAAAAATGTTATATTAGTAAGAGGACAGATTGAACAAATATATTACTGCAATTACTGCTATAAACACGAGGCGATTTTTGTTTATTTTCATTCTAGAACGAATTTTAAACATTTTAAAATATGAATATAGAAAATGTTGTTACATTTTTCGTACCCAACTAGTAAATAAATTAATCTTTCATCTTTTTTTATGCATTAAAATTATAATTGTACGTTGTTTTGTCTTTCGGTAATCGTAATTTTAAATTATCTTATCCTAAAAAATATTGTCCTTTTTTTTTAGCGAAAGTCAACAATGGCTACTAGTATTGCTGATATAACAATCAATCAGCAGCAGCGTCTTGTAAAGCTTTGTAAAATTCGTTTAAAAATACTTTTTGTGCTTAAAAAAGTTAATCCTATTTGGTTCTTTTATAAAAAATACTTTAAAAAATACTGGTTTTCACTCAACTTTCGAACTTCTAGTAGTAATGAATTTCTAGTCGCCAATTTAAAAAAAAAAAATTAAGATTCTACTTTTTTAGGCGATTACGTCTTAAAGTCTTGGCGAAAAAAAGGAAAAACAAAACAAAAAATAGTTTAGAATTTAGCGTGGGGGATCAGTTTCGCATATAAATTTAATGTAAAATGATCTCCGATTTCCCGGCCATTCTTGCCTTTTAGTGAAATTTATAAAATAAATAATTACTCTACCATTAACTCTGGGTACGACTAACAAGCCCACCTCCTAAAAATGCCATCTTGAACGTATCGTACCATTAACCTTAAATATGAGTGGCAAGCCACTCCTAAAAAACTCCCTTAACCCTAACACTAAGTCCGAATGGCAACCGCCATCCAAAACAAAACCCCCTTCCTTAACCTTATCACTAACCCTAAGTCCGGGTAGGAAGCCCTAATCCTACAAAAAAGCCCATTAAAACCACACATAATCGTCTAAAAAAAAAAAAAAGCAGACGCCCATAAAAAAAAAACGCACAGGATTTATTTGCCATAGAAAAAAATTGATTAATGCCCTAAAACGCTAGAATGGCCCGGAAATGGTGAATTATTCTGCATTAAATATATGTGAAACTAATCCCCCACTCGAAATTCTAAATGAATTGGTTTTTTTTCTTTCTGCTAAGTTTTCAGGGTGTTCACACTTAATTGCCCCTAGCCCTACCACTAACCTGAAGTTCAAGTGGTAAGCCCCCCTCCTCCCACAAAAACCCTTATAATCGTCTAAAAAAAAGAAAAAAACAAGAAAAACGCACAGGATTTATCTCCCATAGAAAAAATAATTAATGCCCTAAAACGCTAGAATGGCCTTGAAATGGGGGATTATTTTATGTGAAACTGATCCCCACTTTAAATTCTAAAATAATTGTTTTTGTTTCTTTTCTGCCAAGTTTTTCAGGGTGTTGACATGTAATTGCCTAAATAAAAAAAGTAGAATCTCATATTTTGGGGAGGTAAGGGGTGAGTTAGCAGAAGGTGTAAATCTACAATAATACCAAAGAAATCTTGCAATATATTCATTTTTAAACAGTCCTAGTATTAGATTTTAGTTTCTTGTACATAAAATGTATTACAACTTTGAGTTTTCTAACTTCTTTCTTTTAATGGATTCATGGTATTTTTAAGGTATTGCAGCATATTTATGTGCACTTAGTGCAGATTACTTGGAAACCATTAATTTCTGGAGATTTTCAGTGGAACATTCTGATTCCTTGTACAAAAATACACTTATATGGTAAATTTCATTGCTTAATCTTGTGTTTTAACAAAGATATAACATTTTTACTGAAAAATTAGTGTAAAAAATGTGACGAAACGCATATGGTATTAAAGAGGGGAAAATATCCAATTGTGCGAGGCACAAAAATAGTCATAACTTCCTTATTTTTAGTCAGATTTAAAAAATTTAAAAAGATTATTTCTTAGATCATCAAGCACTTTCTATATATGCCATTATTGAGATATTTTAAGCAATTTAAATTTTTTCATGTGTATTGCTACTTGTAGGAAGAAATCTTTGTTTACAGTTTGTTTATCATTAACATTTTGAATTTTCAAATGAAAAAAAGAGAAATACGACAGACAACATGACATCGTATTTTTAGCATAAACTATTTTCAAATGAAAAAGAAAAAATCAAACGCGTTCCGTATGATGTCGAAAATCTATTTGATTCAACTCAAAATTGTAAAATAATTATTTGTTTGTTTCAGAGTTATCTAAAAAAAATAAGTTATTAAAATGAAATTAAAAAAAAATACTTGTAAAAGTAAATAAACGAAAAGTAGTGAGTAAGTATAAACATTTAAAAAGAAAAAAAGTAGTTGCCAATGCTAGTGTCACTTTATTCGGATTTTTAAAATTATTTTAAACATTAGGCATTTCATTGTTTACTTTTGAAAAGCCACTTCATACATAAATTGTAATTTCTAGAGAACTATCTCTCAACTATACCGTTTTCTCTCCCAAAAATGGGTTATTCAAAAAGTACACTATGCAACGATTTATATTTTACTAAATTGTTAATATCGTATTTATTTAGAGTTGACAATTTATTCGAAAGTTTAATTATTAAACTTTAATCCAAGTCATGAATTCTATGACTAAAATTACCTTAAAGCTTAAAAAATGACTTTAGGTGAATTAATAATCTCTTTTTTTTAACCATCCTTCCTTTTCCCTTGGCGCGGTTTTCGGGTGTACTACTAGTCTAAAGTTTTATTACCCTGTCTTAAAAACAAATATTAACCCCAACACGCACCAGTTGACAGAACTTCGAGCACACAAAATGACAGACATCCCAACAGTCAACACCGGCAATTCGAGAAGTATATGGTGTGTTTATTTTACGCGACAAGACACAGCGTCTTGCAAACATTTTCACCTATTAAAAATTAAAATTTTTATCTGTCAAATAATTTTGACAATATTTCATTTTCATCATCATTTTTGCTTAATTTTATTTGTAAAATTATTTTGTTTGTTTAAATAAATTTTCGTTTTTTAATTTTATTTTAGCTTCCGATGGGTTAAAGAATTAGATAGAATGTATATTCAAACTCAGTTTTATTCTTCAGAAATCTTTCATGAATCTTTGGTCACTGTTTTAACGAGTTAACTGTTAAAAAGGTATCAGAACTTTGATTACAACAGTCAACACCTTAAAACTTATATGATTCATATCATTGAGAATGATTCAGTCACAAAATTATCGAAACAGTGGCATAATTCAACTAAACGTTGAATAATAACTAATCATCACACAAGAGAATGAATAGCTTCCATAGTAAAAAAATTTTTTTCAAAAAAACCGAACCGTAAACCGAGGTTTTAAGGGAAAAAAACCGAAACAGATACCGAAACCAAAATTTCAAAACCGCCCAACTCTAATATATATATATATATATATATATATATATATATATATATATATATATATATATATATATATATATATATATACTAGCAAATATATGCTCCCTCCGGTCGCATATTTTTGCTAGGCTGACGCATCAGAAATGAAGGCTCACGCGTAAGCCAATGGAGCCCCAGTCATATTTCTGTGGTGGTTAGACATTGATTTTCTGTGTTTATGAATATTTTTAGTTGAAAATAAAGAAAAAAGAAATTCGACCCTACCCCGATTTTTGTTGTACCCTCGCCCATAAATAGAAAGACTTGTAGTTTAAAAAGAAAAAAATTTTTTGTACCCCCCCCCTCAATTTTTTTATATTACCAGTCATTGAAATATTTTTTAGTGAAGAAAAAAAAAAATTTTTTTTGACCGCCTTCCCCCAATTTTTTATTCCCCCCCCTATACATGTAAATATTTTTAATTAAAAAGGAAAAAAAACAAACCTAACCCTAACTGTAACGACGGGGTCAAAGTTAGCGTGGGTCCTAAAATGAAAAGGCACCAAAAAATCAAATACAGTGAACGCGCGCGCGTGTGTGCGTGTGCGTGTGTGTGTACCTTTTTTTAATTAAACAATTTGATTCTACAATCAGTTGTATAGTTTTCCAGTACAATGTGTTAGTTTATTTTGTTGACATTAAAGAAAAAAAATCACATCTTTTTTTTTAATAAATAGAACATGGAATCATAAATTCTGTTGAGGTCGTGAAAAAATGATAATATTGGATATGAAAGTATTAAGAAATCAAATACAGTAAACACGAAAAAAATTTTAATTCTCGGAAAGAAAAAGTTTACCTGAACTGTGTGTGGGTGTGTGCGTGCGCACGCGCGTTTTTATATAGTAATTTTTAAATCAATTATTATTTTAATTAAACAATTTGATTTAATAAATTTGCGTTTTAAAACATAATGGCTAAGAATAAACAAACTTAGGACGGTTTTAAAAATGGAAAATTGAGCACGGTGTTTGCCAGCGTTGTTGTTTACATGTTTAACGTGCCAGATTAACGTCGGCTGCTTAATCAGATCGCCATATTTAATTATCGGAGGGAGGGAGGGCATACTGATTCAACAGCAAATCGGCTGCTTAATCAGATCGCCATATTTAATTACCGGAGGGAGGGAGGGAAGGCACTACTGATTAAACAGCCAATCGGCTGCTTAATCAGATCGCCATATTTAATTACCGGAGGGAGGGAGCACACCACTGATTAAACAGCCAATCGGCTGCTTAATCAGATCGCCATATTTAATTACCGAGGGGAGGGAGGGCACCACTGATTAAACAGCCAATCGGCTGCTTAATCAGATCGCCATATTTAATTACCGGAGGGAGGGAGGGCACTACTGATTAAACAGCCAATCGGCTGCTTAATCAGATCGCCATATTTAATTACCAGAGGGAGGGAGGACACCACTGATTAAACAGCCAATCTCTGCTTAATCAGATCGCCATATTTAATTACCGGAGGGAGGGAGGACACCACTGATTAAACAGCCAATCAGCTGAGTAATCAGATCGCCATATTTAATTACCGGAGGGAGGGAGGGCCCTATTGATTAAACAGCCAATCGGCTGCTTAATCAGATCGCCATATTTAATTACCGGAGGCAGGGAGGACACCACTGATTAAACAGCCAATCGGCTGCTTAATCAGATCGCCATATTTAATTACCGGAGGGAGGGCACTACTGATTAAATAGCCAATCGGCTGCTTAATCAGATCGCCATATTTAATTACCGGAGGGAGGGAGGACACCACTGATTAAACAGCCAATCGGCTGCTTAATCAGATCGCCATATTTAATTACCGGAGGGAGGGAGGGCACCACTGATTAAACAGCCAATCGGCTGCTTTATCAGATCGCCATATTTAATTACCAGAGGGAGGGAGGACACCACTGATTAAACAGCCAATTGGCTGCTTAATCAAATCGCCATATTTAATTACCAAAGGGAGGGAGGGCACTTCTGATTAAACAGCCAATCGGCTGCTTAATCAGATCGCCATATTTAATTACCGGAGGGAGGGAGGGCACTACTGATTAAACAGCCAATCTCTGCTTAATCAGATCGCCATATTTAATTACCGGAGGGAGGGAGGGAAGGCACTACTGATTAAACAGCCAATCGGCTGCTTAATCAGATCGCCATATTTAATTACCGGAGGGAGGGAAGACACCATCGATTTAACAGCCAATCGGCTGCTTAATCAGATCGCCATATTTAATTACCGGGGGGAGGGAGAGCACTACTGATTAAACAGCCAATAGCCTGCTTAATCAGATCGCCATATTAAATTACCGGAGGGAGGGAGGACAGCACTGATTTAACAGCCAATCGGCTGCTTAATCAGATCGCCATATTTAATTACCGGGGGGAGGGAGGGCACTACTGATTAAACAGCCAATCGGCTGCTTAATCAGATCGCCATATTAAATTACCAGAGGGAGGGAGGACACCACTGATTAAACAGCCAATGACTTTGCAATTTTAACAGTACTCGAGTTGAAATGGTTTAGAAAACACGCTGGTTATGATGAAAATGGCTTTAATTAATTGTATGAATAATGTTTATTAATATAACCTTATCGGAAAATATTGTAAATACATATGTAAATTTGATAATAGCAGTTATAAGTGTATATTTGTAAATATTAATTTAATTGAAGGTTTAAAGGAATGACTTATGTAAATGACAAAACCCATCTGGTGTCTAAGCGACTTTTAGTGACAGTATATAAAGAATTTCAAAAAGATTAATTTCAGTAAAATAGTCATACTGGAGTTTCGGCTTCAGACAGACAGACAGATACATAAACTCTATTATTAATATATATAGGAGATCGATTATCTGGTTTTCGCCGCCCTTCTCCAGCAGAACAAAATCAAGAGTAGGTCATATTTTTCTCTCATTATTAAACAAACATTTCCCTCCAACAAACAGTTTACATAAGTTTTTCAATAAAAACACCATCAAGGTCAGCTACTCAACCATGCGGCCTATAAGGAGTTACATCACCAGAGAACAAAGCACGGCAGTCGACACCGGATGCTCATGCCAAAATAAAAATTCTTGCCCCCTCGAGGGAAATTGTAAAGTTGACTCAGTTGTATACAAAGCTGTGGTTACGAGTCAAACTGATAACAGTACAGATGTATACTACGGCATGACACAAGGTTCCTTTAAACAAAGGTATTATTCACACCTATATTCCTTTAGATACAAAGATCGCGCAAACACATCTTTGGCTAAACGAATTTGGGAACTAAAAGAAGAAGGAACTCCCTTTTCTATTAATTGGAAAATCATAGAGAGAAAACCCATTTATTCACCTATATCTAATGTTTGCCATTTGTGTAATGCTGAGAAGTTCCATATTTTTAAGGCCATCATGAACCCAAACACCAGATGTTTAAATGTACGCGATGAGGTTTTTAAGGGCTGTATACATCGTAAACAAGCACTCCTTATCTATTGGATGGATCGAGTGACTTAAGCCTTCCTAGAACCCTACATACATTTTTCAGACACTTACACACTTCCACTGCAGACTTCTCGTTCTACGAACCTGATCACAACCCCCTTTTTTCCTTTCTCCATTTTTTCCCTCTTTCTTATTTAAATTTTAAATTTTTTATATTTTTTTATATTTTTATATTTTATTATTTTTTTATATATTTTTATATTTTTAATTTTTTAATTTTTAAATTTTTAAATTTTATTTCTCGAATCTTTATTTCTTTATTTCTTTATATATTGATTTTTATTTATATATTGATTTTTATTTATATATTGATTATTGATTTTTTATTTATATTTATATATGATGATTTTTTATTTACACATGCATGTGATTGTGTGTGTGTGAGTGTGTATGTAATGTATATATATATATATATGTATGTATATATATATATATATATATATATATATATATATATATATATATATGTATGTATGTATGCGTGTATATGTGTATATATATGCATATATATATATATGTGTACGTGTGTGTGTGCGTATGTATGTGTGTATGTGTACATGTGTATGTGTATATTTATTTTTGATTTTTTATTTATATATTTATTTATATATTGATTGATTATTTATGGTTATATATTGATTTTTTATTTTTTATTTATATATTGATTTTTTATTTATGTATTTGTATATATATATATTTTTTTATCTATATATATATATTTTTTATCTATATATGAATTTTGAATTTTTATATATTGATTTTTTATTTATATTTTGAATTTCGAATTTTTATATGATTTTCATTTATTTATATATTGATTTATGTATATTTCGATTTTTATATTTACATTTATTTTTATTTTTATTTTCATTTATTTATATTTATATATAATTTTCATATATTTATATATAATTATATATTTATATTTTTATTTTTATTTATATTTATATTTATATTTATATTTATATTTATATTTTTATTTTTATTTTT
>OY744522.1:172206162-172233662 GCA_963556195.1 Sepiola atlantica | reverse complement strand
AAAATGTTTATTATTCAGGATTTTTGTTTCAAGTCTTTCAAATAAGGAACTTTGCAAAGCCAGCTAGTTTTTTTAATATATGACAGGAAATCTTGAGGAAAAAGATTGCTTCTCAAAATTTATCTTCATTGACACGATCTGTGCTGTGGCGGCCATTTTTTTTTATTTAAATTCCTTAGTCTTATTTTCTTTACTTAGAAAAAAGGGGTCGTTGCTGTTGTTACAGCTAATAAGTTAAAGAAGGAAAAATAAAAAAACAGAAAAAAAAGGGTCCAAGTCAAAAAACATTCTTCTTCTGCTTTGTAAGCTTTCAATTATTTCAGGTTTTCTGTTTATTCGGCGTTCGTTTTTGTGAAAGCAATGCAAATAACTAATGGCGATAACAAAAATACGTCACAGTTACAAAACTAAACGGAAAGGCGTTCGAAGAGAAATCTGATCACGCGAAGCGGGTGGGAGACCCTCCCCCCTTCCAGGTGTGAAATTTGGGTCGGGGGATGTAAAAAAAAAAAATACACAGACCAATAAAACTATAGAAAAAAGACATACGTTTGACTGACAAGTCTTCCCAAAATGTTTTTGATAAAGTTAGTGGGCGATATGTTTTCTTTTTCATCTATCGTTTTTCGTTTGTTTTTTCATTCCCCGTTTTATAAATTTTCTTTTCGTTTTTTTTTTTTAAATTTCTAAACCACTTGTTTATTTATTTTTATTTTGCTTTTCTTCTTACAAATTTTTATTTTCTAACTTGGACTTTCTTTCCTTTTTTTACTTTTTGTTTATCGTTTGTTTTTAATTATTCTATCTATCATTTCCTTTTCGTTTTCTTTCAATATCACTTGTTTCTTTAGTTGTTACTTTTCTCTCTGTTTTACCGTTATTTCTTTTTATTTTTCGTTTATCCTTTTTATCATCATTCCTCTTTTTATAAATTCCCTTTTTTCTTTCAATATCACTTTCATTTCTGTTTTCGTTTTTATTTATTTTCGTTTGTCGTTTGTTTTACCCATTTTTATTTTTATAATTTCCTCTCTTTATTTCAGTATTACTTGTTTCTTTCTTTTTATTTTCGTTTGTTCTTTTGTTTTGCATTTCTCGTTTTCTAATTACATTTTTTTAATTTTAAGATCACCTGTTTCTTTATTTTATCTTCCTTCTGTAGTACGTTTATTTATTTCTTTTCGTTTGTCCTTTGTTTTGAATTTCTCGTTTCATAATTTACTTTAATTTTTTCATTCAATATCACTTGTTTCTTGTTTTAATTTTCTTTCTGTTTTCGTTTCTCCCTGTTTGTATTTTCGTTTGTCGTATCATTCCTCTTTTTATAATTTCTTTTTTTCTCTCGCTTTTCTTGTTTTTTACTTTGCTATATTTTATTTCGTTTTATATTCATCTGTCATTGTTCGCCTGCTTTCATTGTTATTTTTATAATTTTCTTTTTCTTTTTGAATTCTTTCTTTGGTATTTGGGTGGTAATAATTCACCCCAAGGTCCCAGTACTATCCGCACCATTCCATTAGAGGTCTGGTTAGTGTTCTCCCTCCTCGGTCTTTCTATCCTCCTTGACCCTTGACAACCATTTATGTAGTATCAGCTGAGACTGGTGTCATCATGAAGTGTGTGTGTGTGTGTGTTTAGGGGACGGGGTCCTTTTGCTTCACTTGGTGTTCTTTCCATGTTTTTGTTTTATTTTTGGTTTTGGTTGATTAGCGTTCGTAGTTTATGTGGATTGGTTTCCGCATTCGACGATTTTTCTTAAAGATTTCAGCTTTTTTTATCATTGCCGCCCGTTGTATTATCTCTGTCTTCTCTTTGATCCCAATTCCTCCTAATACTCCTACGATTACTGGTATTATAGTGAATTTCTTAATGTTTCATTTTCCTTTTAGTTCTCGGGCAAGTTCCGTGCATTTGCTTCGTTTTTCTGTTTCTTTGATCTTCACCCTGTGGTCTGCTAAAACGGCTAAATCTACAAATTGGCATTTTTCTTTCCGTTTTGTGTTTGTACCATTTGTCTGCATGTTCAAAATGCAGTCGTTTGCATAGTTCCCAGTTTATTGCCTTGCCTATGCAATCGTGTCTGTTTTTGTATTCTTTTTCGGCTAATTTGCTGCGTCTACTTATTATGTGATTTACTGTTTCGTCTCGTTGTCCACAGAGTCTACATTCACTGGTTTCCTGGGTTTTATATATTGCTGCTTTGATATAGTTAGTTCTAATTTCATTGTTCTGTACAGCTGTCAGTAGCGATTCCGTATTATTATTATTATTAGTAGTAGTAATAGTATTCATTAGGAGTTTTCACACAGGTCAGGCTTGTTCACTGACAATAACCAGTAGTGATTCCTGGAGTCTGAGTAACAACAAGTATTCTCATATTTCCCGTACTCTCCACCACTTTCAATAACCATTGCAAATGATTTAGTCATTTCTGAGATGTGGGTTGCAATATATCTACCCGTTCCAGAACTGTCTGCACTCTTTCAGTGGAAATCTGGTTGGTGCCCTCCTTTCTGTGTCTTTCCATCATCCTCAACTCTTCACGACCATTTTGTATGGTGCCAGCAGAAGCTCGTGCCATGGGTTCTCTCTCTGTTTTCTCCTTTCCTTTTTTCTCTTTCGTCTTCGTCATTTTCTTTCCTATTTCTATGCCTTTTCTTTCTTTTCTTTTTCTATTTTATCTCTTTCTTTCTTTTCCATTTCTTTTCCTTTTCTTTTTCCTAACCTTTTGTCTTTCTGTTTCTTTTCGCCTTTTATTTTCTTTCTTTTCTTCATTTTATTTTATTTACCTTTTCATTCGTTCTCTTTCAATTTTGTTTACGAACCCTAACCTCCTGATTATACGACTGGGCGGTGCATTTTTTTCTTTTTCATTTCCAATTTCTTATTTTTCGTAAATATTGACTTTTCGCTTCTTTTTATTTATTTTATTCATTTATTTGTAACCTCGTTTTTTTTTTGTCAACTTTCTTCTCTGAACGAAATGCCAGTTGAAATGCCGAGTGACCGAACAAATATTTGATAATGTCCCCACCCTTCAAACATACAACACATACACACTTGCTCATATGCACAAACACACATGTACACGAACACATACCTAAATAGCGACCGGGATAGACTCACACATACATATAAACAATCGCGCACATACACATATACACACATATATCATCTGTAGATGACACACACACACACACAATATATATATATATATATATATATATATATATATATATATATATATATATATATATATATATATATATATAATGTAAAACAACATTCCATATATCCCTCCCAAACACTTTTATTTGCAAACAATTGTTTCTGGCCATCGCAAGAAAGCATTTTCATGATATACATAAAGTATAAACACGGTAAAAAGAGAGGAATGGCTACGGCATTGACATATTAAAATATGAATGAATATTTGAGACATTTAAATTTTTTAACGCGACTAGTGATTTTTTATGCACTGAGGAAGATTCCTTATGAAAATCAATGATATTTTGTATATCAGGAAATGTATTTTCTTGAGGTAGGCAGAAACGATTGTTTGAATATAAAAGTGTTTTTGGAGTATATATGGAATGTTGTTCCCTGAACAACTAAGGTTTTACATGATGTTAAATAAAAAGCTCTAGTCGTACACTATTGAGCTACAACATAAACCTTTGTGTTAACTAAAATAAATTTATATATATATATATATATATATATATATATATATATATATATATATATATATATATATATATATATATATATTATTTCATGTATCCACATATTATGTTATAAGGAAATATAATATATTATCTGTCGATTTTCAGTATTTACTTCAACATCGAGTAGAGCTAGGTAGTACGTTATGAAAATATATTTATGGGAATGTCGAACACTCTCGACTAGTCTTCTATCTGTGCCCGCTTATATGTAGATGTAGATCTTAATTTCCCTTAATTACGTGACAGTTTCCGTTGGCCGAGTGGATATGGCGACTGCTTCCGGATTCTAGGCTGATTCTGTGAACCGGGTTCGCGCCTCCCGACCGTCTGAAATTGTTACTTTCCTGCACTGATGAGAGCAATAAGCTTGAAATGCTAGCGTCTGTAGGTATTACTAATTGAGTGTATATATATATATATATATATATATATATATATATATATATATACTAGCAGGACCCAAAAATGAAGAACCCAAAATACTGCCGCTCCCATCTCTGAACCCATATAAGTATATCTACTTGATTTTTTAAAACTATCCATAGGTAATTATTATAGTCTTGTTTGATTATTTACTTTATTAATAATAATTAAGATTAAAAAAGGACATCCTCGCAGAAATGTACTTACGTAGAGGCGAGTAATTTTTGTGTTTTTAATTGGCGGAGGGGATTATGAATATAAGTGTCTATGCACAAACACGGGAAGGAAGATACTATTTTATAGGAATATAAGTATTTGTAAATACCGTAAATTTTATAGATATTATTTAAAGAAAAAAGATCAGCGTTTTATTAGAAGAGTAAGCGGATATTTTATGCAAAAACTGATTATTTAATTGTGATACTCGTTAAAAGATGACGTGCTGTTGCCACATCTGGGCAGATACCGTTCAGGGTACAATTTCTTGCCTTGACAAAGTACAAAATCGACTTCATAATCTAGTGGAGGATGCCCTCGTCTCTTCCCTGTAGCCTCTTTCAAACAGAAGAAACGCTGCTAATCTTTCTCTGCTCTATCGACCTCTGTAACTCATTTACAGCAAAAACTCGTCCAGTGTAAACCAATGTAAATAAATGTTCTTTCTCCCTCTATGTATCTGGAGCGAAACAGAATTTTCATGAGCAGAGTTTCTTTCCAAGAACCATCCGTATGTGGAACACAATACACAGCAGGGTTGCTTTTCAGATGACTACAACGTGTTTGTTAACAAATTCTTCCCAGTTTCAACCATCATCTCAAATCCTCAAGGTCTTTGCCTCACCGTTAGCCTGACAAACTCATTAACCATTATCCTCGAGTGGCCTTCGGGACTTGATAAGCGGTGACTCATTAGTACCCACAAAAAAGTTGTCGGTGTCAAAACCGACTGATTTTGCATACTGATTAAAGTGTTCACCCATTGGCTGAGAGACCGGGGTTTTATCCTCGGTCGAGTAATACCAAAATCTCAAATTATGGTACTTGATGCCTCTTTTGTTAAACACTGAGCATTATAGGGTGAAGATCAACCGCCTAGTATTATTAGTGAGAGTAATTATCTAATATCAGTATGACGGATGTGTACTGTTTGATTAATGTATAACTTACTCGCGAGACCCGTGGAAATTCCACCGTGCTTTCTACATCAATCTGTATAATTTACTGCCAATAATGATATTCCTTTTGAAATAATAAATGTCTGTCAGGGTCAACACTATTAAAAAAAATACTCTTTCTTCTTCCGTAAAAATAATTATCATATCAAGTAAATATTCTTTAAATAAATAAAACGAATATTTCTTCTTCTTCTTCTTCTTCTTCTTCTTCTTCTTCTTCTTCTTCTTCTTCTTCTTCTATTCTTTAAAATTGTAAAAATATAAGTCTTTTTAAAGCAATACATATTTTTTAAAATTGTAGAAATATAAGTCTTTTTAAAGCAATACATATTCTTTAAAATTGTAGAAATATAAGTCTTTTTAAAGCAATACATATTCTTTAAAATTGTAGAAATATAAGTCTTTTTAAAGCAATACATATTCTTTAAAATTGTAGAAATATAAGTCTTTTTAAAGCAATACATATTCTTTAAAATTGTAGAAATATAAGTCTTTTTAAAGCAATACATATTCTTTAAAATTGTAGAAATATAAGTCTTTTTAAAGCAATACATATTCTTTAAAATTGTAGAAATATAAGTCTTTTTAAAGCAATACATATTCTTTAAAATTGTAGAAATATAAGTCTTTTTAAAGCAATACATATTCTTTCTTATTACCGTAAACAATTATTGTCAGATGAATATTCTTCAAATCAATAAAACGAATGCCACTTTTTGAAATGTATTTATTTAAAATTGTACTGTTTAGTCGACGTGACAATAGAATTTGCGATGTTGTTTGGTCACATGGGGACCAATCAGAACCATAGGCGTATTGATTTCGTCGGGATATTTTAGGGGCTTAATTCGTTGTCCTTTAGTGGAATCGCAAGACAGGCAGAGAGCTTCCAGGCAGACACAAAGAAGAACATTGACAATATCTTCTGTCCCTGTCGACTCGACGCCGAGCAAAGCTATCTTCACTTGAAGATATACTGCTCCAAGAACAGATTTTCGACAGCCTATTTTCATTATTACTATTTAATTCCTTTCTATTCACGGTTTTAACTTCTGGTAACCTACACCCAACGGCGTAAGTCATATAAATAAATATATAATTTGCTTATTTATAGAAGGGACTTATTTTTCTTTCGTTGGCGATTCTTTTGTTAAGATTATTATAGGCGATAGTCTGCAGATTATGTTAACCGTTTCATGCATAATTTATTTAAGAAATTCAACATATTTGATATAACTTGTTGTTGAACCACGTGCCTTCGAGTTGAGCTGACTTCCGAAAAGGCAAAACTCATTCCTCGATGCCTCTAACTCTCACAAGATCAAATATAATTGGTCAAATTAATACTTATGATAATTTATCACAACTTTTCTATTTGTTATGTTGGAACAACAGTTTGCACGATAAAGGTTAATATTAGCTTCTATAAATTGGTGACCCCGGCGTGATTCGCAAAAAGCAGCTTTCTGATAGCGGATTATTATTATAACTGATACTCACTCGGATATATTGAAGTCTGGAGAAGTATGTTCTATCACAAAACCAGCTTTTCGTAAAAAAGGTTAATATTAGCTTCTATAAATTGGTGACCCCGGCGTGATTCGCAAAAAGCAGCTTTCTGATAGCGGATTATTATTATAACTGATACTCACTCGGATATATTGAAGTCTGGAGAAGTATGTTCTATCACAAAACCAGCTTTTCGTAAAAAAGGTTAATATTAGCTTCTATAAATTGGTGACCCCGGCGTGATTCGCAAAAAGCAGCTTTCTGATAGCGGATTATTATTATAACTGATACTCACTCGGATATATTGAAGTCTGGAGAAGTATGTTCTATCACAAAACCAGCTTTTCGTAAAAAAGGTGCATATTAGCTTCTATAAATTGGTGACCCCGGCGTGATTCGCAAAAAGCAGCTTTCTGATAGCGGATTATTATTATAACTTATACTCACTCGGATATATTGAAGTCTGGAGAAGTATGTTCTATCACAAAACCAGCTTTTCGTAAAAAAGGTGCATATTAGCTTCTATAAATTGGTGACCCCGGCGTGATTCGCAAAAAGCAGCTTTCTGATAGCGGATTATTATTATAACTGATACTCACTCGGATATATTGAAGTCTGGAGAAGTATGTTCTATCACAAAACCAGCTTTTCGTAAATGATCAATAACTGTGTGATTACCCATAAAGTGACCTGAAAAAAGAAAAAAAAACACACACATTAGCTAAATTATTTAACGAAATACGACCGCACAATTTAGGAGCCATGACCTATGTTTGAATTCGATAATTCAAATGTGGCGTTCCTGCATAAAACTTACTAAAGAAAATTAGTTTGTATTATTTTTATTATTCTGACTACTGTTCTCATCTTGAATGTTATTTTCACAATATGTCGACCCATGTGACCTCGACTTTCTTCAGGTGCATATTGTCGAACTCGGGAATCTGTACGGAATTTCGAACGGAACCCGTTATTTAATTCACGAAAGCAGATTTATTGGGGCATCCTAAATGGGGAACTGTGCATCTCTATGCTTGTCAACATTACATTTAAATTTCTGCATTTTGATACAGTCGGTGAAACAGGGAGCAGGGAAGGAATTAAAAAGTAAAAGGTTCGACGAAAGAAGCTATTAGAGTCGAAAGTCTTTCGGCATCTGGTGACCTTTACAGTGTAAGGGCAACCTAACAAAACAGAATCGAGTTATTTCCCTTGACTCAAAAGAAAGAGTTATCGCCCTTGGATAAAAGAAGTCGTCCGCCATGACAGTTGAAAAGTAAACAGAACGGCTCTCACGATCAAATAAGCATCTCGCGTTCAGCGGTTTCCTACGTTTCATTTAGTCGGTGTTTTTGTTAAATAAATTTGTTAAAGGTTCTACTCCGTTCTTCCTTCATTTCTGGGTTGTAATTAAACCGATAACAACGTGTAAACATCCAGACGTAACACACAGTGAAGGGGTGTGATTTTGCTGCTTGTCGGGTACATTTGCGTCGAGGGAGCACAGGTGCAGCAAGTGTCACCCGTATTGCGGATTGAACGTTCAACCTCCAGAAGACTGTCACTTAAAACTGATTATAACGTAGCACATTTATCCGTTGCGCCACTGGTTCTTGCATGTTCGACAAGATGCACCTGCAGAAGGTCGGAGGTTACATCGGCCGGAATGTTGTGAGAATAACATCCAGAATGAGAACACTAGTTTGAATAATCGAAATAATATAAAATTATCAAACTATCTAAATAATTCCGAAACATAATAAAGAAGATTAATTTTTAAACTCTTAGTCGGTACAGTCGGGGAAACAGGGAGAAGGGAGGGAGTTCCAAAAGAAGGACAGCTCGTAGCAAAAGAAGCTATTGGAGTAGAAGGCTCTCCGGCATCTGGGGACTTCCACAGTGAATGGATGAGATTTAACTGATTGTCGGGTTGGTCGATGGTATTTACGTCGAATTGGGCACCAGAGCAGTAAGTTCATCGGAGCACATTCCATTGAATTACTTGTAAAACAAGCGCAAGAATGCAACATTGCGGCGATGTCTACAGTTTTTTGCTATTTCACTTCTACGGTTTAGTAAGTTTTTAGGATCTTTAAAATAAAAAAAATTCAGGTTTCTCGTTCAAACATTATCTACATTGGTCGTCTAAATATCTGCATGCACTGGCCCATCGTACTATTTTCCAATCAACTATTAGCGAGCGTCCGCTTTCTTCGAGTGCACAGTAATGGTTCGCTAGTGATATATAAGTTTATATATAAATCTCTACTTTGTATTCAACACTTTTGAAAAAAATATTGGGTTTCAGTTCATTTTATCAATATTTAAACTTGCTTACGATTCCCTACGGGGAGTAAACGCGGAAGCCTCTGTGTAGCTTAATTGCCATGATTATATTTTCTATAACTTACTACTTAGCTCTACTCACGTATGGAGTACTGTTGAAGTAAATACTAAAAATTGATATATAAAAGATTATATCTCCGTATAACATTTTATGTGGATAAATGAAATATATATAAATGAAAAATATATATATATATATATATACACGTACATAAAAGTAATCCATGGACACGTGTTTCTGGCTCATAGCCGTCATCAGCATGGCTAACTTACACAGAGATCGAACCCTCGATGTTGATGTCAATAGTCCAGCGTTCTACCACTGGGCCAAGACGCTCTGTGTACAAATATGTACTATAGACATTAACATCGAGGGTTCATTCTCTGTGTAAGTTAGCCATGCTGATGACGGCTGTGAGCCAGAAACACATGTCCATGGATTACTTTTATGTACGTATAAAATTGATATATATATATATATATATATATATATATATATATATATATATATATATATATTAAACGAAAAATACGGCCTTTGAAATTTAGGACGACTAATAATGCAGTTGTTCTGCATCTTAATCACTTAGGAAGTGAAACAATTGAAATAATAGTAAGCTCAATAACAACGAGCTGAAAATCACCTATAAAAATAATTACATAGAAATCATTACCTATATATATATATATACATATATATATATATATATATATATATATATATATATATATATATATATATATATATATAAAACAAGACCCTTGTCCCCGCCTCTCATGTAAGTATACGTATATATATATATATATATATATATATATATATATATATATATATATAGTGTTGTAAAGGAGTTCCCGAAATGATGGTTTCACTCAAAGGAATTGGTAAAGTATTCAATTAAATCTGACTCCGAGAACTTCTTATCTCACTCCTCTTCGCCATCCTTTTTCATATTTGAAAACCGACGTGCACGCGCGTTTTGCGATATATATAACTTTAAAACTGAAGCATAACAGACCAAACAAAATGATATTGTAAATTAAATCTTGACAGACTAGCGAAAATGCTATTTCAGACAAAAACGTGACAGACTAAATAAAATAGTATATCAAATTTAAGCGTGACAGACCAACGAACATCCGATTTTAAACTTAAACGTGACAGACCAACGAAAAAGCTATTTCAAACTTAAGCGTCACAGACCAACGAAAAGGATATTTAAGCCTTAAGCGTGACAGACCAACGAAAAAGGGTATTCTAAAGTTAAACGTGACAGAACAACAACAATCTATTTCAAACTTAAGTGTGACAGACCAACGAAAATACAATTTCAAACGGAAGCTTTACAGACAGACCTAATGTCCGATGACCAAAGCCCGTATAAAAATGCGGGAGACGCATCTAAGAACTCACTGGTGCTTCTTTCGCAAACCTTATGTTTATTTCGAAATTATTTTCTCGTTCTTTGAACATTTTCTTAGCAGACGAATGATGTGTCGTCAGGGACTGAATATGCAATTCCCACCCACCCAACAAAAAAAAAATTAAAAAAAGACTCGTCCATAAGTAGAGAAAAATATGGCTGACACTGCAGCACGCATGCGTCAAAGTTTGGCACACATTTCAACTTCTGGGTTGATTACCGCGTTAGATACAAGCGTGACTTGTGGTGAGTGCAATTTTTAACACTTCCCCGCTTAAATATATGCACAGAAAGAAAGCAAGAATAATAAGCAAAACATATTATACTTTATTTACCTGCCTCCCCAAGAGGACAAAGTTAGACACAAGATCGGTTTAATATGGCGAATCTAGCTCCGGAAAAAGAGGAACTCTGGACAAGACGCAAAAATAACCTGTATAATCAAATCGACACTTTCTCACGAATGAAGACGCCTAAAACGAAAGTCAATAAACCCTAGAACCACCATTTCGAAAGGAATAAGTTATGCCTAGGAGGGTGATCTGGGATTTTGATGGTGAAATTGTACATGTGGAAATTCCACAAAAGATACGATGTATTTTTTATGTACTAACGAGGCACCGCTTACCTAGACCCAAAAGCAACTCGAGGATAACTGTTAATGAGTTTGTCAGGTAGACGGTGAAACAACACCGTGAAGATTGGTAACGATGGTTGAAACTGGGAAACTTTTGATTCTTTAAGAGCACGGCTCACCAAGAATTTGTTAATATCGGACTTGAAAACGACTATGCTGGGAAGCAGCCTTACGATAATGTGCTCCACAGACAGGTAATTCTTGGAAATGAACTGGATTTCTTGAAAGTTGGAAGTGGGCTGCTAAGGAATCCTCCAAGATGCCCACTCCTCACGTTCAATTGTTTGTTTCCGGCCTATTCCAAATTGTATTCATCTTGGTAGTATACCACCAATTCTTTAACTCCATCCCCCGTTTTTCTTTTCTCTCCCACTTAGATGCTACTCCCATTTAGAGAACGACCTGCTTGTTTTCGGTTCTGAAAAAAAACCCCGGAAAACAGTGAGCGGTCTACTATGTAGAAAGAGTTGGAAGGGTTTTACGAACCGGTTTTCGCTTTTCTTTCTCTCACTACTACTCTTTGTTCTTAGTCAAACACCAAGGAAATATACATTGATATCCGAATATTTATTTAAGTGTCTCGTCTACTGTTATAGCATTTTTTATTATTTTTTTAAAGATATTTCACTCTAAACAAGGCAGGTCGCCACTGTAGACGTAAGGGGTTACTGATAATTAGGGAGTAGGTTTTGGGTGTCATCCTAAGTTGGGAGCTGTGCAGCGAGATGTCTGTTTACATTAGTTTTAAACCTCTGCATGTCGATACAGTCTAGGAAACAGGGAGCAGGGAGGGAGTTCCAGAGTCCAGCAGCACGAGGAAAGAAGCTGCTGGAGTAGAAGGCTATCCGGCATCTGGGGACCTCCATAGTGAATGGATGGGACCTAGATGATTGTCGGGTTGGTCTAGTGTATTTGCGTCGAAGGGGGCACAAGAGCAGTTAGTTCATTGGAGCACAGTCCATTGAAGTATTTGTAAAACAAGCACAAGGATGCAACATTGCGGCGATGGGACAGGGGCTGGAGCTTGGTGGATAGCGGCGACCCCTTTTTAGACCTTGTCTAAGAGGGAGAGACTAGTGGATGATGCACCAGCCCAGATGTGACAACAATACCTCCATACATGGGCGGATGGTGGCTTTGTAGAGATATCGGATAATGCCAGGTGTAAAAAGTTTACTAGTACGGTAGAGGGAGTCCACCTTTTTTTCAGCAGCCTTGGCAATATCTTCAATGTATTTGTTACAATTCATGTTACATGTGACTTTTAGGCCGAATAGTTTTAATGTTGAACTCTCAGTTGGGATGTTATTTGCCATGGCAATTGGTAGTTGAAGAAGTTTCTTGTAGTTATTGAGCTTATAAGGCAGTTAAGAATATTAATTTTCTTCTCTCCAATTGACCATTTTGCTATGTTATAGTTTATCTTTTTGTAGTTATTGCTTGGTCTTGCTGGATTCCAAGATAAGAATTCATCTAGTCTGGTGGAGTATTCAGCTTAGTGCTGTTACTTGATGTACCATTACAAGGAGAAGATGCACCATTCCTCGTATGAAACACTGTATTGCCATACCGAGGGGATCTTATTTGGGCTTCGAATACTTTGTTATTTTTAATATTTAGCCAGAGTTTACTTGTAGGGGGAGGTATCCTTATGCCAGGTTTTATTTACTCCTCCCCAGGAGTTAGGCACAAGGCCAGTTTTATCTTACTCCCACAAGTAAGATGTGACCCAAGATCGGGTCGAGAAAGTGGGGTTTGAAAAGCCAGCGCTCGAGAGGTGAGCACTCTGGCCATTTAATAATTGCCTGGGCAGCCCCGTCGGCATTCCCCGGTAGGGGCGCCTCAGACAGTAAGCAATAAACTTACTCCTCCCCAAAGAGGGGAGGCAAAGCCTGGGAGGGTGGACCTCCTAGAACTGCACAGGACAGGCGTGCAGTATCCATCGGAACAGATACTACACTTTGATCTTAGCCAAAAGGTCAAGACAAGCCTTATGCCAGGTTGTCTAGATAAACTCCTGTGCGGAAGGACGGAGGACACTAGACGATGGTATCTAGTAAGAATTCAAACTCTCTCCATTATAGATTTAAACTCTCCCCTTGTCTCATCTTTTCATTTTACTTCAGTTAGGTCTCAGAAATCAAGAGACCCCTTCCTGGGGCTAACACTTGATTTCTATATGAGATACATGGATATCTGAATGTTTATTTAAGGTTTTACCTTCCCTGTTAAACGCTGAGTTAGTAAAACAGTGAAGAACACTCATTTTCCTATCCCCAATTGGCCAATTAATTATGTTAAAGTTTATTTTTCTTTGTGGTCTTTTCTTGGTCTCACCGAATTCCAGGACGATTATTCATCTGGTCTGGTGGAGTATCCATCTAAATGCTGTTACTTGAGGTAACATCACTAGGAGAACGTGCACCTTTCCTCGTATGTGCTACTGTATAGTCGTGCTGAGGGAGTCTTATTTTGGCGTCGAATTCTATGTTATTTATTACTCTATTTTCTGTTTTATTTTACTTCAGTCGAAGTTCTCAGAAACCAAGGGGCCCTTTTCCAGGGCTAACACTTGATCTCTATATGAGATACATAAATATTCGAATGCTCAATTAAAGTTCTCTTTTACCTCTGAAACATTGAGTAAGAAGTTAGAACATTAATTTTTCTCTCCCCAACCGACCTCTTTGTCTTACCGGATTCCAGGACAAGAATTCATCTAGTCTGGTGGAGTATCCAGCTTAGTGCTGTTACTTGAGGTAACATTACTTAGAGAAGGTGCACCATTCTTCATAGTATCCAATGTATAGCCATGTTGAGGGGATCTTATTTAGGCTTCGAATACTTTGTTATTTTGAATATTTGGTGAGGGTTTAATTGTAAAACAGGTACAAGGAAGCCACATTGCGGCGGTGGGAAAGAGGCTGAAGCTTGTTGGATAGTGAGGAATTTATTAAGTTACCGACTCTTTTTTGGACCTTGTCTTAGAGGGAGGGACTAGTGGATGATACACCAGCCAATATGTGACAACAATACTTTATGCATGGGCAGATGGTGACTTTGTAGAGATATAGGATAATGTCAGGTGTGAGGGTGTCCACCTTCTTTGCAGCAGCCTTGGCAATGTTTCGATGTATTTATTCCAATTCATGTTATCTGTGAAAGTCAGGCCGATGAGTTTAGGTGATGAACTCTCAGATAGGGTGTTATTTGCCATGACAATCGGTGGTTGAAGAGGTTTCTTGTAGTTATTAAAGGAAAGTAGTTTTGTCTTTGCAGCATTAAAAGTTACCATTCATCTTTGATCCTAATCCACTACAGACTGGGGGTCATTTTCTAAGGATTCAGCCATTGCCTCAGATATGCGCACGTTGGTTTTGTCCACATAACGAGAGTAGAGCGTGGTGTCGTCAGCAAATATTCCTATCTCAGTCTATATTGGCTCAGTTTTATTATTCCGATAAATCCATTCCTCTAGCAAATCATGTTAATTAGACAAAATGCTTAACATAACATAAGGTAAGGCGTAATGTATGACTACTCCTGTGTAAATCATAGAATGACTTGTCGAATTGAAATATTTGACAAGTGACAAGTTTGACACGTCTACAAATAGATTAAAATTCACATTGTGGGATTAGTTCATAAGTTGACCTATGGCAGTAATTCTAAATTTAAAAAAATAAAAATGGCAGCTAATCTTGTAGTTTAGATTATGAATGGTAATATAAAGTCCGGAACACGCAAGGGCATTAAACTCTTGCGTGACACTCGACACGTGGTAAGAAAAAAGAAATTTGAAAAGAAAATTTAAAAAAATGAAGAAAAGAAAAGAAGAGAAAGGAAAAAAAGAAAGACGAAAATTGGAAAATTAGTAATACAAAAACAATGAAAGAAGAAAGAAAGAAAATGATAAAAGAAATAAAATGGAAGGAAAGAAAATAAGAACGAATTAAAATCGAAATGAGGATTGGTGAAGTCAAGAAATGAAGCAGAAATAAATAAAGAAGATATAAACGAACGGGGTGGGGAGAATGAAAAAAAAAATTGAGGAGAAGAAAAGAAATTGAAGTACAAATTGAAATCAAGCTGGAAAGAAAGAAGGGATTAAGTAATGAAGAAAGATAAAGGAAGAGTTAAAGAAAGTAGATGAAATAAATAAAAGAAAGAAGGAAAGGAAAGAAAAAGAAAGAAGGAAACCAAAGACAGACAGAAGGAAAGACAGACAAAAAGAAAGACTAAAGAAAGAAAGAAAGAAAGAAAGAGAGAAAAACAGATAAAAAGAAAGACGGAGAGAAAGAAAGACAAAAAAGAAAGAAAGACAAACAAAGGGAAAGACAAAAATAAAGACAAAAAAGAAAGAAAGACAAACAAAGGGAAAGACAAAGACAAAGACAATAAAGAAAGACAGACAAAAATAAAGACAAAAAAGAAAGACAGACATAAATAAAGACAACAAGAAAGAAAGAAAGAAAAACAGACAAAAAGAAAGACGGAGGGAAAGTAAGACAAAAAGAAAGAAAGACAAGCAAAAAGAAAGAAAGACAAAAAGAAAGTTAAAGACAAAGACAAAAAAGAAAGACAGACAAAAAGAAAGACAGGCAAACAGAAAGACAATAAGAAAGACAGACAAAAAGAAAGCCCAAAAAAAAAGACAGACAAAAAGAAAGACAGACAGAAAGAAAGCCAAAAAAGTAAGACAGACAAAAATAAAGACAGGCAGACAGAAAGACAATAAGAAAGACAGACAGAAAGAAAGGCAAAAAAGAAAGACAGACAAAAATAAAGACAGGCAGACAGAAAGACAATAAGAAAGACAGACAGAAAGAAAGGCAAAAAAGAAAGACAGACAAAAAGAAAGACAGGCAAACAGAAAGACAATAAGAAAGACAGACAGAAAGAAAGGCAAAATAGAAAGACAGACAAAAAGAAAGACAGGCAGACAGAAAGACAATAAGAAAGACAGACAGAAAGAAAAGCAAAAAAGAAAGACAGACAAAAAGAAAGACAGGCAGACAGAAAGACAATAAGAAAGACAGACAGAAAGAAAGGCAAAAAAGAAAGACAGACAAAAAGAAAGACAAGCAGACAGAAAGACAATAAGAAAGACAGACAGAAAGAAAGGCAAAAAAGAAAGACAGACAAAAAGAAAGACAGGCAGACAGAAAGACAATAAGAAAGACAGACAGAAAGAAAGGCAAAAAAGAAAGACAGACAAAAATAAAGACAAAAAAGAAAGAAAGACAAAAATAAAGACAAAAAAAAAGAAAGACAGACAAAAAGAAAGACGGACAGAAAGAAAGACAAAAAGAAAGAAAGACAAACAAATATAAAGACAAAAAAGAAAGAAAGACAGACAAAAAGAAAGACAAAAAAAAGAAAGACAGAAAGAAAGAACGGAAGACGGACAGAAAGACAGACGAAAATAAATAAAATAAATAACAAGACAGACATACAGAAAGAAAGAAAGAAAGGAAGAAGGAACGACAGGCAGAAAAAGAAGAAACATAAATGAGCAGGTGTTTTTCTCATAAGAATGGCGGCCTTGTGCAATGAGAGAGGAGTGAGACGAGACCTTGTAAGTGACGTCACGGAGAGAAGTGACTGACAACAGTCGATCTATTTGCCAGCTAAACGTTATATAATACAGACGTGTAAAAGTAGCACTTCTCCGGCCTAGGGGGGGGGGTACGAATAGAACGGCAGTTTTAAACGATGGTCGACGAAATGTTTTTTTCCCCCTGGCCAGGGTTAAAATAAAGAAATTGAACCGTTATTGTGTTTGCAGGAGAGCAAAAGAAAGAGGAAAAGTAAAAGCAGAAGAAAGTAACAAAAAAGTGCAGGTGCTTTCCCCATGGCATTGGCGGTGTTGTATAATGCGAGGCGGTGAGACGAGATCTCGTAGGTTGGCGTCACGCCGAGAGGTGAGTGACAACGCCCGGCCTCTTTTCCAGCAAGACTCCATATGCTACAGACGTGTAAAAGAATCACTGGTGGAGAACACTTCCACTGGCCTTCGTGGGGTAAGGTTAGAACGCCAGTTTTAAGCGATGGTTCACGAAATATTTTTCCTTGGCCATGATTAAAATAAATGAACTGAACTCTTATGATGTCGTTTTCTGTTAAGATCTTCTCAGCAGATGAGGCATATGATGGACAAATAAAGATGATATCCGGGTGGACGAATAAAGATGATATCCGGGTGGACGAATAAAGACGGCGACATTTGTAGGACATACATTATGCAACAGGTGGAAGAAAATAAAAGAAAAGAGAAAGGAAAGAAACGAGGAAAAAGAATAGAAAGAGAAAAGAAAAGAAAAAGAAAAAAGAAAGAGAAATGTTTGTATATACTAACGAATCGCCGCTTATCAAGGCCAAAAAACCACTCGAGGATAAGGGTTAATGAGTTTGTCAGGTGGACGTTGAGACAACACCGTGAAGATTGGTAATGGGTGTGTAAACTGGGCAGAATCTTATTATTTAAGAAGACGCTTCAACAAGAATTTGTTAATATTGGACTTGTAAACGACCATGTCAGCTGGGAAGCAACCCAGCGGTATTGAGTTCTAAGACGGGTAGTTCTTAAAAAGAAACTTTGCTCATGGAAGTTCCGTTCAGTTTTAGGTACACAGAGGAATAAAAAGAAAATTATTTTCAGTGGTTGTAGCTAGACGAGTTTTTGTGAACGTTTTACAGTGGGGGGGGGGCATAGATTGTAATAGAACAACGTCCACCTTACTTGGGGTGTCCACCTTCGTACAAAGCCACTGTTTGAATTTTTGTTTTAGCTTCGCACTCTTAAAACCATCCCCAATCCCGCCTACCTGTCTGCTGTCTTTATTTATTTAAAAGGGGCCCCTTAACTACGCGGGTAAATGGAGAGATCGATGAGGTCGAACATTTATTCAAATAATCCCTTTTTTTTCACCAAACAGATTGAGCGCAGCTTTTTTTCTTTTTCTTCTTTGTCCCTTATGAGCTGCTTTGAGTTAACGGCCTCTTACACGAACAGGGGGACACTTAAACGTCGCCGTACACTTACCGCCCTTCGTGGATGCGCGACGAAGAAGGGGTGGGAGGCCAGTAAATCATTTGAGTTTTTTTTAGTTAGGTTTTATTGCATGTTCACAAGTAATAAAAATAGGAAAACAAATTGGAAACGATAAACACCATGCTATCTATGTATTTATACTACCGTTTACTATCGTGATTGATCTATCTACAAAAGCGTTTAAAGATCTATCTATCTATCTATCTATCTATCTATCTATCTATCTATCTAGCATGTATATATTTTGGTTATGCAGTCAAATTCAAGTGTCGACCTCAATAGATATTCCATGAGAAATGCCAGTATACTGAAATCATAAGCCCTTAATAGGGTTAAGATGAAAATTCATATACACTAAATGTACAAAAGCAAGGAAAGTCCCAAATTTTTACACTTTTATTGTCATTAAGGGTATGCGAGCACAACAGGGCTATGTATTTTACTGGTAGGAATTTTTCTTCAGCGCACCTCACACACTTCATCCACTCATGCATAGAGATTCATACTGTAGTGATGTGATAATGAAATGGTTTGGTTGATATGTAGTCATACCCTTAATGACAATAAAAGTGTAAACATTTGGGAATTTCCTTGCTTTTGTACATTTAGTGTATATGAATTTTCATCTTAACCCTATTAAGGGCATATGATTTCAGTATACTGGCATTTCTCATGGAATGTCACTACTTTTGTAAAGGCTATGCTTCAATACAATGCCTTCTCATAAGGTTTTTGGGAATTTTCTGGAAAACTAAGGCATATGGTAAACTGAAATTAAAATGCCATCAACTAGACCCTAGAACCTCTATCTCTGCCAAAAAAATCAGCTGAATCCATCAAATAGTTGATGAGATACAGGGTGGCACATACGTACGTACATACACACGGATAACACAAAATCATGCCTGACCTTTCTGGATCTCTGGGTTGCCTTGACTAATGATGCTTGAATTCTACACACTCATAGAACCTATCAAACAACAATTTTGTGCAAAGTTTTAGCTAATTTGGTTTATTGGTTTTTGAGTCATGATTGATCAAAGAAATGAGATTTCCAGCATAGGCTATTTGTGAAGTTTATTAAGGGATAGAGCGCTTTCGCGCCTCCCTTGATTCCCAGATTTTACACTGTACTAATAATTAAATTCCAGAGCAGTTGAGATATTTTTTCGGCATAAAACAAAACAAGATCTGATAAAAAAACAACTTTGTTTCTATCTAAATAAAATTACGGTCGTTGCATTATTGTTAATACAGATGTGACATTTGTAAAAACAAAGCCTGAGTTTTATCAACAAATTAATCTTCAGATTTAAAGAAAAAAAACGAACTCACTTCAGACATTGTTTACAAAAACAACATCCATTCTATTTTTCGTATATTTTTTTACCTATTTTAACACGATACATGCGGTGAACAAAAATACTACATATTCGCCATTTAAAAAATTCTATTTTCAGGCTAAAGAGTTCAATATTGAGATAGTCAGAATCGAGTTATTTTCCCTTTAAAACAATCGCCACCCCATAGTCTGTCTGTCTGTCTGTCTGTCTGTCTATCTATCTATCTATCTATCTATCTATCTATCTATCTATCTATCTATCTATCTAAGCTAGCTACTTATCTATATACTCATCTATCTATCTATCTATCTATCTATCTATCTATCTATCTATCTATCCAGCTACTCATATATCTATCTATCTATCTATCTATCTATCTATCTATCTATCTATCTATATATATATATATATATATATATATATATATATATATATATATATATATATATATATATATATATACAATCATTTTTCTTCCACAAGATACATCTTTCTATCTATGTATCTATCAAAGTCTGTTAACATTTATTAATCTCTAATATGATCTTCTATCAACATATATATTGATCTTCCATCGATACCTTCGGTTTCATGGAAACACTGGAAACTCAGCCCGCAAGACTAAAGATAATAAATGTAACCAATTCTTCAGTCGATGTTGTGATAGTGCAACATACTATGAGCACCGACTCCTGAGGAAGAGGCAGTCTAAAGTAAGACTAACATTTTGTAATAAGTATATGTTTACATGCAAGTAACATAAATATGTTTTTATTTAACTTCAATTCACCCCAAACAAGGCACACTGCCACTGAAACGTAAGGGGCTACTGTGAATTAGGGGTCAGATGTATAGGGATATTCTAAGTGGGGAGTTTGGCAGCGAGATGCTTGTTCACATTACATTTAAATTTTTAGAAGATTGTTAAAGTCGGGGAAACAGGGAACAAGGAGGGAACTCCAAAGGTAAGCAGTTTGAGGAAAGAAGCTATTATAGTAGAAAGCCTTCCGGCATCTTAGGACCTCTACAGTGAAGGGGAGTGATTTTGCTGCTTGTCGGGTTTGTCGGCGGTATTTACGTTAAGGGGAACAAGCGCAGCAAGTTCGTCGGAGCACATTCCGTTGAAGTACTTGTCAAACAAGCACAGGGATGCAGCATGGCGTCGATAAGACAGGGACTGGAGTTAGGTGGATAGTGTGGGACTTAATAGGTTTATACAGTTATGACTAATGCTGAAACCTAAAGTGAGGCTAATATATATATATAAATATATTTATGGCAATTAACATACACAGAGGCTCCCGCGTTTCATCCCCGGGGGAATATTCAGGCTAAAATGATTCCCCCGGGGATGAAACGCGGGAGCCTCTGTGTAGCTCAATTACCATAAATATATTTTCATAGCTTACTACCTAGCTGTACTTACGTATCGAGCACTGTTGAAGTAAATACTGAAAATTGATACATAAAAAATGATATCTCCTTATAAAATTTTATGTGGATACATGAAATACTAATATATATATATATATATATATATATATATATATATATATATATATATATATATATATATATATAAATTAAACTAAATCATTAATAAAAATATTAAGGAAAAATATTAGTAGAAAAATAAAAAAATACATGTTTAACATCGTATTGCAATTGCTCTCGTTTAGCATAGAGACAAAACGAACCATCTACGCTTCGTTTTCGTTTTCAACAACAATAAAACATATGTGCCTGTAATTGGCTATTTTAAATACTATTCTAAATACTATTTTAAATACGTGTATGTGAACATACACTGACACAGTTGTGGTAAGGGCAACTGGATTGGTCAAACGAAACCTGGAAAAATACCTTGAATCAATACACGGTAAGCCAAACTCCCGCGAAATTCAAATAGCAGCTCTAAAACGCACAACACAATCTTGAACAGATCCCTCGGATATAAATACAACCCATAAAGAAGAAATTATGTGACAAGCCCCAAGTTTTGGTCATTTAAGAAACATTATGTAAAAGAAAAAAAAATACATATTTTAATTTTTATTTCAGCCCCCCCCCCCCCAAAAAAAAAACAAAAAAACCCTGGACTTCGTGAAAGTAATAATTTGTAAGCGCCTTTAGGAAGACTTCTGAAAAAAAAAACAAAAAAAAAAACAACAACAAATAATGAAGAAAAGAAAATTAATGACAAGAAAAAAAATAGGAATTGCTGAAAAAAAAACAGTAGAGAAAAAAAAAGAATGAAAGGAAATATTAATGAATAAACTAAGAAATATTAAAGAAAAATAAATAATGAAACAATGAAAATTAAAAATGATAAAATAAAAGAACGAAGGAGCGATTAAAAGAAAAACATAAAAAGAGAGAATTAGTAAATAGAAAGAAAGAAAGGAAAAAGAGAGGAAGAGAGGAATATTGAAGGAAAAAAACACACAAATGGGGATAAATTAAAGAAATAACGAAGAGGAAAAACGGGAGTCGGAAGAAAAGAAAAAAAAGAAATGAAGGTCAGAAAGAGAGGAATATTGAAGAAAAAGAAAAAGCATAGAAACGACAATAAAAGAAAAAAAGGAAAAAAAAAAAGGAAAATTGACGAAAATAATGAAACAATAAAGGAAGGAAAGAAAGAAGGACGAAATGAAAGACTAGAAGGAATTAAAAAAGCCAGAAGAATTGAAAAAGACTAAAAGAAAAACTCTTTTACTTACAACCACTGTAAATAAATTCCCTTTCTCCCTTTGTGCACCTAGAATTAAGCGGAACTTCCATGAGGAAAGTTCTTTTCCTAGAACTGCCCCTCTGTGGAACACACAAACACGAGGCTGCTTCTCGACTGACTACAACATTGTGGTTTTCAAGTCCAATGTAAACAAATTCTTGTTGAGCCATCCTCTTAAATAATTAATTTCGGACCAGTTTACTACCATCGTTACAAATCTTCTCGATGTTTCACCGTCTCCCTGTCAAACTCAGTAACCCTTACCCTCGAGTGGTCTTCGATAAGCGGTGACTCGTTTGTCAAAAACAACAACAACAACAACACAAAAATGGGGATAAATTAAAGAAATAACGAATAGGAAAAACGGAAGTCGGAAGAAAAGAAAAAAAGAAATGAAGGTCAGAAAGAACGAAAGATAAGAAAAATAATAAAAACTAAAAGAAGAAGAAAAAAAGGAAAAATATAAAAGACAGAAAAGAAAAAATGAAATAATTTAACAAATAATCAAAAACAACAATCCAACAACACAAAACAAAACAAAAAAAACAGAAAGAAACTAAACTCAAATCAATCATGCTGTCAAATAAAAATCAAAAACAAAAAAACAAATAAAAAGAAAATCATAAAAATAAAAATAAAAATTCTCCACTTTACCTGCACCAAATGCAAAAAAAAAACTTCGTTTCGGATGCGATCGGATCAGATCTCCGACCCTGGACGCCATTCGCCGATTGCGCTTGTGAATGAGTTCATTTCGGAAATAGCTGTCGATCATCTTCGCCGTCTGTAAGTCCTGTGGTGGCAGCGACGAATTGACCAGGCTGGGGAACTGAGCCGAGTCCTGGTTGAAGATGATCGAGTTCAGATCTCCACAATTGTAGTGGTGGATCAGGTCGTCCGTTGTGTAAGGCATCGCCACTTTGCTATTCCGGTACGTCTCGTGTTGGCGGAGAGTCTGGTTCAAGGCGAACACAACCTGAATAACAAGAAAACAGAAACCTATTAAAATGATGATACATAGAAAAACTGTCTATTATTGAGTGATTAGAGTAGGAATTGTGGGAATGCCCGCGCGATAAAAATTTTATAGCGACGCAAGGGTTGCGCAATTCCAACTACCTTTCATGACTCAACAATGTTAAGGAAGAATTCAGAACGATCGGAAGTAATGCTGGGATCTGATTTATCTTCCTCCCACAAGGTAAGATGTGACACAAGGTCGGGAAAGTGGGAACAAACCAGCGCTCGAGAATTTGAGCACTCTGGCTGTTTAAAAGTTGCCTGGGCAGCTCCGTCGGCATTCCCCGGTAGGGGCGCCTCAGGCGATTAGCAATAAACTAACCCCCTCTCAAAGGGTGAGAAGGCAAAGCCTGGGAGGGTGCACCTCCTAGAACTGCACAAGACGGACAACCGATAGACAGGCGTAAATCCAGACCCGGAGGCCCGGACAATACCGGTTTATTAGGCGGGGTAAAAACTCCTGGTTGAACTAATGCTGAGATAATCTGAGAAGGATTGGTATTATTTCAAGGTTGCCCTTCTCATAGACTAGGTAATGGACACGTGTAGTTCAACTGTAAGAAGGCTTGAATTCTTATCAGTCGGTTATGGGTTCTATCCCGCCTCGCTGTACTTTTGGCAAGTGTCTGAAAACCATATGCCACGAGCCAACACGATTTTTGCGAAGGGTTGCGGAGTCGTAAGGTATAAGGTTCAGCTCCGATTTTGGTTCTGACTCGGCTCGTAAAATTCCAAAATATCCAACTCTAATCACGACTGACTTTGACTCCTTAGTTTAAAGTCTTCCACCATTAAAACTGTTAATTCTTCGGATTCCGCGGATTCTTCGGAGATTAAAAGAAATTGAGCTCGACTTCTAGTATTCTTACGACTCCCGTTTCTCTAAAAAACCTCTGACTCAGCAACCCTGATTTTTGTGAATGAAAACGAACACGACGATACTGTTCAGAAGCCATCATGCAATGTGTCATTGAGCGTAATATGCGCCGCCTGGTTTCACCAATCCAAAAAGAGGTTGAATAGTGAATATCCACCACTCAGCACCTCTACAGTCCAGAAAAGGAGATTAAGGAACCGTGTACGTTTTTACGTAGACTCGTTGCCCTACCAATGCTTAAGAGTCTAGCTTACCCTACTACACGATGGTCGCTAGAAAAGCGGGAAATTTGGAAAACGGTAATTTATTTTTACAAAGAATAACTTTTATAAAAATTTTTTCAAAGACTAATATTATAATACACTCACAGATGGTCAAAATCTCGTCCGTGCATTTCATAGCAGACTCTTAACCTAGAAATCTAAGCTCACGTGGCGTATTGAAAAACAATCTGTGTGATATAATTCCAAGCACCTGCCAAGCGCGTTTTCAAATCATCAATAGAGTTTATGTCGCGTCGACATTTCTGAGTTTCTGCTAATAATAAGATCCAAACACAGTAATCCATGATATTTAAGTCTGGGCTTTTTTAAGGCCAATCTTCATGTGCAATGGAATCAGGAGTAAATTGTTGAAGAAATTGAATTGAAGCTCTTGCTCAAATTTCCCGCTTGTCTAGCGACCACACTGTCTTTCTGAAATAGCTATCGATCTCGACATCTCACAATAATGTTTGTTAAGAACTGTAAGTAAGCACGACCATGAAATGAATATATTTGCGAGCGCAACTAGTGATGTGGCGATTCCAATATTTTTTCCGATTCCGTACAATTACCGATTCTGTTCTGAATTCCCGATTCCGATACAATTACCCATTCCGATTCTTTTAAAATCTCTTAATATTTAGCTATAGAGTTATTGTGTTTAAATTTTCGGATTTACAACCCATGTAATATGTGCATATATTTTCACAAACGTAAAAATACATTTGTGGGGGGGGGTCTATAGGTTTTTGCTTTAATGGTAGGTTAAAATAAATAAATGTTTACCATTTTATAATTAGTACCAGCAATGGAAAATTAAGTTTATAACCCCCCCCCCCCAAAAAAAAAAATAATTAAAAGAATTCTTTCCGATTCCGATACCTAAAAAAGTTCCGATTTTTCTGATTCCCGATTCCGATTTTTCTGATTCCCGATTCCGATTAATCGTCCGAACACCAAGCGCAACACCATCATGCGTTGCATGTATATCTTAAGTAGACACATAAACTACAGTGTTTTTATGTATTTTTAATTTGAACCTGACACGCCGGTAATGCCGAGTATCTCGACTAGTATGCATACATAATATAAATATTTATATCAAACTACTTATGTACTCTAATAACAAGGGAAACGAAAAGTTTTTAAGTGTTTGCCAAAATATCGGCGCCGTGCAAAATATGATAGTGTTGATCCCCCCATCCCCCCAAAAACCCCGGGGGTCGGTGAGAGTTTTGTCTTTGTGCCAAAGGTTATAAAACTGGCATAAGAAGCGTTATCATTTGTTTTGGATGGGAAGGAACAGAAGGGAAACGGAATGGTCTCGCTGCTCTGCTTCCAACAGGTAAGTATTGAGAGTTGGTTTACCATTTTTGAAGGGCATTCAGACATGAATTGGGTTCAAGTATGAGTTATTGGGATGGGGAGGAATAAGAAAGGGGCAGCAGGACACGTGGGATGGGGAGGAAAGAGGAGGAACAGGGGGAGGGGGTGAAAGATGAGAAAAAAAGGAAAGTAGAAACGATAAGTGAGAGGAGCTGGAGGAAAGAAGGATTTGAAAGACAAAAAAAGCAAGAAAAGGATGAGACGAAGAAATAGGAAGAGGGGGAAGAGGAATAAGAAGGTAATGGTTTGAGGAATATTAAGTAGTTGTTTTTTTGGAGGGGGGCATAATAAGGGACAACAGGGAGCGGCAGAACACGTAGAAAGAGGAGGATGAATAAGGATGGGGGAGGAGGAGGAGGAAGAGGAGGAGGAAAAGACGAAGTAGAAACGAGAAATGAGAGAAGCTATAGGAAAGAAGAGGTTTGGAAAAGAAGACGCAAGAAGAAGAATTAAACGAAGAAAGAGAAGGAGAAAGAAGAAGATGTAGGAGGAGGAGGGTGAGGAGGAGGAGGTGGGAGGTGGGAGGTGGGAGGTGGGGGTGGGATGAATAATAAGTAGATGGCGGGTTATAAAAAGATGGAAGCACATGTTAGAACTAAATACAGATACGAAGTTGATATGATAAAATACGAAACAAAATAAGTGCTGTCGGTCAAGTAGGAACACCAAATAAATGACTCATGAAAATGGGTTTTAGACGTCATAAGAGCAGTAGCTCTGGAACTACTACTACTACTACTACTACTACTACTACTACTACTACTATGATAATAATAATAATAATAATAATAATAATAATAATGATAACAAATAATCTCATAAAATTCCTCCACTAATGATGACCTGTGTGAGAACCCCTAGTGAGTTTACAATAATAATGATGATAATAATAATAATAATAATAATAATAATAATAATAATAATAATAATAATAATAATAATAATAATAATATTTATGATAATAATAATAAATCAAAAAAAATAAATGAATAAAAATAAAATAAAATATATGAATTAATTAAAAAATGAATAAATGAATAAAAAAATAATAAATATGAAAATAAAAATAAATATTTAAATAAAAATAAATATTTAAATAAATAAAAAAAAATAAGTAAATTAATAAATAAATAAATAAATAAATAAAAATAAGTAATTGAATAAATAAATAAATAAAAATAAGTAAATTAATTAAAAAATAAATAAATAAAAATAAAATAAAATAAATAAATAAATAAATAATCTGGAACTGTTCGCAGATAATCACTTCCCGAATGAATTCTAACACATTTAATTCCAGTGCTTTTAAAGTTTTTTTTTCTTCCTTTGTTTGACTTTGAATTTTTATAACTGTTTACTTAAGATTATAACATATGACATGACGTTAGTTTATAGTGGGGAGTCCAGCTACCTCTTAAATTAGACACTCTTAATGAGTGATACATTTACCGTGATCGGATCGTCGGCATTTCCCGGAAAAGACGTCTCTATCAATCAACCAATATTTCTTCTCGAAGGAGGAGATGATACCTTGGAGCATAGCTTCCTAGGACTGAACAGAACCATACTATACTTTGATATAAG
>OY744522.1:172193662-172198662 GCA_963556195.1 Sepiola atlantica | reverse complement strand
AGAATCGAAAACATCCGTGAAACCTGTGAAACATATGAAACATTTATTAATTTTTTTGATTTTAATACAAAAAAGACCATAAAAAATGAAAAAATAAAAAAAGGTATAATTAAACAGACGAATTCTGTTATTTTAAACAATGTTTGCATAAATGAGAAAATGCTGCCTAAATACACACACACAATATATATATATATATATATATCTATATATATATATCTATATATATATATCTATATATATATATATATATATATATATATATATATATATATATATATATATATATAATGTATATTTATTTATTTATTATTGATACAGATCTGATTGAATACAACTGTGAATACTGTGAATATGGAGCTACATCCATAGGAGTACCCGAAGTGGGGAGTTGTGCAGCAAGATGTTTGTTCACATTACATTTACATTTCGGCATGTTGGTACAGCCAGGGAAACAGAGGGCAGGGAGGGAATTCCAAAGGCTAACAGTTAGAGTAAATAAGCTATTAGCGTAGAAAGCCCTCCGACATCTGGGGACGTCAAGTGAAGAGGTGGGATTTAGATGATTGTCGGGTTGCTTGGGGGTATTTACGTCGAGGGGACACCAGAGCTCAAGTTCTTCAGACCACATTCCATTGAAGTACTCGTAAAACAAGCACAAGGATGCAACATTGCGGCGATGGGGCGGGGGCTGAAGCTGGTAGACAGTGTGGGACCTATTAGATTATAAATTCTTTTTAACCCTATCTAAGAGGGAAAGACTAGCGGCTGGTGCGCCAGCACAGATGTGACAACGATACACCATGCATGAGCGAATGGTGTCTTTGTAGAGATATAGGATACTAAAAGGTGTTAAGAGATTTCTAGCAAGGTAGAGGGAGCCTACTTTCTTTGTAACAGCCTTGGCAATGTCTACTATCTATTTGTTCCAATTCATATGACTTGTGAATGTTAGGCCGATGACCTTGGATGTTGGACTCTCGGGTAGAGTGCTATCAGCCATGACAATCGGTGGTTAATAAGTGTCTTTTAATATTTAAAAGAAAAGGAATTTTGTCTTAGTAGCATTAAATGTTATCAGCCATTTATGGTTCCATTCAACTACAGACTGAAGGTCACTCAGAGAAAAAAATAATACTTTTGAGTAAATTTACAGAAACCTACCATTTTCTTTTCACGTAATAAACTATAAAATATTTGACGATTTCTCATTTTTTTAAACAAAAAACAGAAATTAAATGTTTTTCTTCATTATATTATCTTTGCAGAAGATAAGACATTTCCCCAATTGTAACCTGTATGAGGGGGGGGGCAAATTTGTAGATATTTTTTGTATTGCATATACAGTTCATATTTTTATAAAATCGTTGTAGATATTGCTTGTATTGCATCTACTATTCAGATTTTTAGTCTGTCAAAAATAATGAAATCAAGTATTTATATATATGTTTATATATTTCTACAAATCTACTATCAGGCCATGCACTGAGTACTGTTGTCATATTTGGGCTGGTGAATCTGTCACATTTGAGGATTTTTTATAAGGTTCAGAAACGTATCTGTAATTTGATTGGTTTCACCCTTTCTTTTTCTCTACCCCCTCTCTCTTACAGACGTGATGTTGCTAGTCCAAGTCTTTTCTATAAATTATATTATGACATGTGTCTTCAGAATTGTCTTATCTATTCCTTGCTTCCTTTGTTCCAGTTCGTTTGACTCGTTAGTCGAGTGGTCTTCATCAATTCGCTGTTTTGATACCTCATTGTAATACAGCTTCCTATTCCAGTAGCTTCTTTAAAAGAACGGCAAGTTCGTGGAACTCTTACTGCTGACTGTTTTCCTCCTACCTATAGCCTTGATATTTTCAAGACTAAGGCCGATAGGCATCTCCTGTCTTTTCAATAATCATTTTTCGTTCTTGTTAGCTCCTTAAATCAAGTGGCTTCATGCCTTGTCTGGAGCGATTTCCATAAAAAAAACTAAAATTTAACACTTTTGGTTGATTTTGTTAATAAAAAGACATTGCTGCTTTTTTTTTTAGCATTAGAAAATGTATAAAAATTCAACTTATAAATAGTTTTAAATACTTTTTTAAAAAAATTAGTTTAGAATTTAAAATAATATTATATGAGATTTTACCAGCACTTCTTTATAATATACAAAATTAAATTGAATTATTTTTATGTGACAAGTTTTTTTACATTTTTGTTATGTCGGTTGAAAAACGCACGAAATTTTGGCCATCTGGAAACCGTTATTGTCTTAATCTATATACGCTAAGCTACGTTAGGTTTGCACATGTACCTTTCACACACATTAGAAAAATAAAAATCCTCTTATGTTGATTAATCTGATGTCGCTAAGGTAAGAAATTCCGCCTTTATCCATTTTAAAATTAATTGTTCCAAAATCATATTATGTCATTCTGTGCACTAAAACTATAATTTTAAATAAATACATAAAAAAATTGTTTTATTGATTTAAAAAATATTTAGTTGACAATGACAATTATTTTTACGGTTAGAAGACAGATAATATTTATTGTTTTAAAAATATTAAATTGCTACAATTTTGAATAAATAATGAAATAAATAAATAAATAAATAAATAGATAAATAAATAAATAAATGAATAAGAAACATATTTGTTTTATTTCTGTAAAGAATATTATTTTTATGGAAGAAAAAGCTGACTCAGAGAAAATTAATTAATTCATTCAAAAAGACTATTTTTATTGACAGTAAATTGAATTATAGAGATTGATATAGAAAACATCATGGAAATTCTACAGATTCCGGATGAGATTAAAAGCATCCATTTATATTTTCTTAAAAATCAAACCAACATAAACTACCCCCCCACCCCCACCAAAAAAAAAACAATGTTTGTTCGTTCAATTTTTTTTGTTCAATTATTGTATCAATAGCTGCAAGGATTTCTACGTTAAAACATTTTAATGCGTGATTGCACACAATAAATCCTTATATTGGTCGTCATTTTCCAAAATATTTAAATGCATTTCTTAATAAATAAAATAAAAACAAATAGTTACTCCGTTTTTTTTTTTTCAAAATATTAAAATCCAATTCGAAAATATTTAAATTCATTTCCCTTACAGTTGAAAAATGTGTTAACGTAGAAATCCCTGCAGCTATGGATACAATAATGACTTCTATTCAACTAATTGTATACATTAAAACATTTAACAATTGATATTCTACTTTCGCATTGAACAAAAAAAATTTTTTTTTAAAAAACAAACATTGTATTTTTTTATTATCTTAGGTTATTTTTATTTTTAAGTAAATTCAATTTATTTGATGTGCCATTTCTTTAAAAAAAATAACAAGATCTTTTTCTCAACAAATAATATTCAATTTGTATTATTATGACGACTATTCGATTCTTGGTTTTTATTTATTTTCACAACGTTTCGCCTGATGTAAACTCAAAGCTTCTTCAGGGGCAATTTTTCGAAGTTTGACATTTTTATGTCGAACTCAGAAACTCATAATGAATTTCGAATGGAACGGTCATTAAATCCGCGGGGGTAGATTGTTCTCGCTCAATCAGCCATTAGAAATACTATTCAAATTTAAATTAATAATTTTTTTTTAGAAACAAATATATATTCATTTCGGAATTTATTTTTTAGATGAGGGTTGATAATTTGTATCATTCGGACTACTATTCTCATCTTGGTTATTACCACGGTCGGTAAAATCGTTGGTTAAAATTAGGGTACTTCTGCATTTCAACCGTCACTTGGACTTAATTTGCTTTCCTCTTTTGAAGCCAGGGGCAGACAACCAACCGGAAGTAACCGAATTAGATGTTTTTATTCAAAATGTATCGTTATTGAATATGAAAATATTTTATTTAATAATTTTAAAATTTATAAAAAGAATAAAAATGTGTTTTTTTTATTGTATGAATTAAAACTTTCTCAAAATTGTCAACAGTGATTTTTAAAACGAAAATTTATCATTTTAATGAATAGTCAGTGTTTTGTTTTATTGTATGAATTAAAACTTTCTCAAAATTGTCAACAGTGATTTCTAAAACGAAAATTTACCATTTTAATGAATAGTCAGTGATTTTTTTATTGTATGAATTAAAACTTTCTCAAAATAGTCAACAGTGATTTTTAAAACGAAAATTTATCATTTTAATGAATAGTTAGTGATTCTAGTCAGTGATTTTTTTTATTGTATGAATTAAAATTTTATCAAAATAGTCAACAGTGATCTTTTAAAACGAAATTTATAATTTAAAACGAAAATCCAACCAACAGTCAACATTCCGGTTGACTCGGTGGAATGAATAGAACTCTTTAATTATTAAGTCCAAGTGACGGTTGAAATGTAGAAGTGCCAAAATTAGTTCTAAGTGACAGTCTTAAATAAAATGTTCTGTTCGAAATTCCGTATAAATTACCGAGTTTGACATAACGATTCCCGAGTTCGATAAGACATACCTGAAGAAGGTCGGAAGTTACGTCCAAGATGAGAACAGTAGTCCGAATAATCCAAATGATTCCCTGGTGATACCAGATCAGGCTGCCCTGTGGCTCCCTGAGACGAAATTCACCTACATTGACGTTTTTTGTTTTTCTTCTTTTTTTTTTTTTTGTAAAACTTAATTATGTTCTACAAAACCAAAAACAAAAACAACAGCCCCTCTCCCTTTCTCCCTCCCCTTTTTTATTTTATTTTTAGAACTTGAGGCATAAATCTTTTACTATAATGACCGGATTCGGCATTGAATGGCCCAGAAAGGGTTGATATGCCGTAAAACAAAACTACCAAACCATAAACGATGATTAAACATTTGAAGATATAAAGAACTTGAAGCATAAAAACTTTTACTATAATGACCAGATTCGGCATTAAATAACCCAAAAAGGGTTGATATGTCGTAAAACAAAACTACCAAATCAAAAACGATGATTAAACATTTGAAGATATAAAGAACTTGAAGCATAAAAACTTTTACTATAA
>OY744522.1:172173662-172183662 GCA_963556195.1 Sepiola atlantica | reverse complement strand
TGTTAACAATGAAAATAAATATTTCTTATATATTACGAAAAAATACCTCTTAATATCTGTGTTAATAAAATCAATATAATTCGAAGAAAAAAATATTTCTAGAATTAACAATATTATCGCCGAATAAAGCATTGTGTATCGAATATTTTCACGCACAAAAAAATATATAATTGCAAAAAATATTTTATGTGATTTTAATTATAACAGTTTTCAGGAATTTTAAAACGCAATATTATAATATTTTCTCGTTCGCTCATGTACGTGTAATCATCAGCGTAAGAAAATGGTTTTATAATCATAAAAATTGAAAAAAATTGAAAAAATTGAGAAAACTGGCCGTTCCGAAAAATAATTGATACTAATGAAATAATTTCTACTAACGATTGACCTGAAGATGTATGGATATCCAGTATTGCAATAAACAGACGGGATTTGCACCCCATACACAACCTATAACCCGTCGACATTCAAATTTTTTTAGAGAATTGACAACCCCGTCATTGTCACAATTCACTGTCAATCCTTTAGAAAAATAAAATGCAAATTTGTAATTTTTAGTAATTCTTTCATTAATAAATAATTGTTTTAGCTTTTTATCATTAATAATAAAATTCTCAGTGTAGTCATTGAATTTAATTTACTTTTTCACATTTAAAATGAGCTTTTAGTTTTATTTAAAAAGATATTGATTTATGGTTACGACACGTAAAAATAAATCGAGTAATGTAAAGTTTTTAATCTTCATTTAACCAAAATAAAATTGATAACATTGACGCAGTAGACAGTCCGTTCTGAAATTATTAAAATATTTATTTCAAATTCAATAATTTCAGAGTATTACTGAATGTTTATAATTCAGTAATGCTCTGAAATTATTGACAATCCGTTCTGAAAGAAAAAGTTTGGAACAGAATTATTTAAAATATTTATTTCAAATTCTAAGGAAAAACATTAGTAAGCAGACGTCATCAATAATTTCAGAGTATTACTGAATTATGAACTAATTCCAAGTTAAATATACATCTTTTTAGATAAAAATAAATGAAATCCTAATTGTGTACATTAAAAAATATACTAATTAAAAAAGCATTTTCTTTTTTTATTACAACAAAATAGGAGTACTTAAATAAATTAAATTTTTTATAACCTTAGAAAAATAAAGAAATTCAGGTATAATGATTTTTAAATTTCTGTAAACTATTACAAAACCATTCTTTTATATAAATTTTAAAATAATAAGACGCAAAATTATTGAATTTATTGTCTTCCATACAATTCTGCATATCGATAGCCAATTTGTTTACGACTTAACCGAAGACTAAATTTTATTAAACTTCTCACTTTTTTAATATAATTATGCACTTTGTAGTAAAAAGTAGGTACATTTTTTTCAATTCAGTATCGCAAGACTTTAATTTACTAATTATATTTAAAATAGTTCCAGAAAACTGATATTTATCTTTGAAAAGATTTTTATAAGTAGTTTCTTCAAATTTCAATTTTCGCTGAATTTTTTAGCCGTTGTGATGACATTTTTCATTTAATTTTTTTTCTCTCGTAAATATACATTTTTCCTTTTAGAGACAAACTTTAGGCTATTATCTTTGAAACACAATCAAAATGTACACTGAAACTAACAGTCCCTTCTAATAAATATAGTCCGTATAACCATTTTTGCACATACCTAATGTATATATATATATATATATATATATATATATATATATATATATATATATATATATATATGATGTTTAATTTGATAATTATCTCAAATGACAGTGGAGTTTAAGAATAAAGTATTTACTATATGATATTCCAACTATCGGGATTATCCAAGCGTGTCGTTACGAAAACTTACTTGGTACAGCTTGAGTAGGTTCGTGCCAGTCAGAGATACGTCTTTGACAATCAGTTCGACAGTGACTGCTGTCGGGTTTAGGTATGCTTCTGTTCAGTTCTAGAAGGTCCACCCTCTTAGGCTTTACTTTCTCTCTCAGGTTAATTTATTACTAGTCTCCTGAGGAGCCCCTACTGGCGAATGCTCACTGAGTTTCTCAAGCACTTTTTCGTAGACCAGAGTACACTTGACCCAGTACGCTGGCTTTTCAAAACCTCACCTGACCTTGGGTCTAACCTCATGTAGAAAAGATAAACAAACCAACCCTAACACACACACACACTCACGGCCATAGGGCGCGAACCCGGTTCACAGACACAGCTTGAATATTTAGGTGTTCACATAGTCCCATTAAGCCACGAGAGATTTGTCTATTTTCAAGCACTTGTAATTATATTGAACTATCATAGATCTCTAAACAACAATACCGAGTAAAGAGAGAATACGGAAGAAATCACAATATAGATGAAAAAAGTAGTTCAAACAAACTTCTTTAATAAAACAGTTTTTTCATTATTATTATTATTATTATTATTATTATTATTATTATTATTATTATTATTATTATTATTATTATTCATTTCTTTCAATCGATATTTTATCTAAAACCATCTTTAAATTCCAACATGGGGCGGTCACATAAGATGTCTGATTCTAATTTTAATCGATTTTTAATCGATTTTTTAACAAGCGTTAATTAAAAAACAGCAACAATAAATATTAGAATAAAATATAATTCTATCAGATTTCTCATAACTAATTATTAAAATTAAATACCTATTCTATAAAATTTCTCATAAGCTTATGGTTCAGAATATCGATCTGTCTGTCTGTCTGTCTGTCTGTCTGTCTGTCTGTCTCTCTCTCTCTCTCTCTCTCTCTATATATATATATATATCTATATATATATATATATATATATATATATATATATATATATATATATATATATATAGTGTGTCAGGTTATATTGAAAAGAAATCAATAAATTGCTCGATCGCAGTGGAATGAGAGCTAATATAATTTATTTGAAAACTATATGTTACATATTTCAAAAAACGTATCGCAGTTTCATACAGATAGGCTGACTTTTTACATTAAAAAAAAATCACTGGAATCGTCGACGTTCTGAATGCAGTATTAGTGCAGTTCCAACGAGAGAAAATTATGTATGTAAAGGAGTAAGGCTACCAACATTTGTAAAATATATTTTTTCACCATTTATTCATTATTTTGTTATTTTATCATTTTATAATTTTATATAACGCGTTTCAAGCGGTGGTCCGCTTTCATCAGATATGTAAATCCATTTGAAGAAATGTCTTTCGATTTGAAAGAGTGTTGTTTCATTTGAGGAAATGTGGTATTGTTTGACGTTTTTGCGCATGCGTGGGTTTGCGGGTGTGTGAGTACGTGTTATATATATATATATATATATAAATGTAAATTGTACGAATAAAGAGTCATACCTATTTTTTTTTGGGGGGGGGGGGTACACTTATATTGCAATGAATTACATCTATCTAAAGTATCATTAATACTGTTTGCTTCATTTTAAACATGAAACTCCATGAATAAAACGTTATATTTATCTGTTTAAAAATTTCGTTATTTGGTTTTCTATCTAAGTTATTAATAATTTGAAATCTTTCTGTCAAAGAATTATACTCCATTGTGTTCTTAATTATATGGCAATTTAGAGCTAATTACGACGCTAATTACTACTAACATATTTACATTATTTATATCATTATTAAAAATGTAATTCGTTTTATTACATAAATACGGTGTGGCTTGTTTTTTTTCTATTTAAATTATAACCATTACTACGTGTGCTCGTTTTAAACATGAAACGCTACAAATAGACTTCGTCGACTCATTTATGCTTAAATTTGAGTTGTTTTTCTATCTAAACATTTAATGCTTTAAAATGTTACGGACAAAAAAACTATACCAACCCGTGTCTAAAACTAGATTACAATTTAGACTTAATTACGACGCGAGAATATATATATATATATATATATATATATATATATATATATATATATATATATATGATTATTTTTATTTACACAGACATGTACAAAATCTGCGACACTGGCATGTCGATGTTATCGATCAACAGTTATTATAAACTGAAATCTCATCAGGAAGAATTAGAATCCGATCTTAACCTCAGATCAAATTTGGAAGAAAATGAAAGGGAGAGAAAAAAAGATGAAAGAAAATTTAAGATTTCAGAATTTAGGGAGTCACGTGGTTTAGGACCGTTAAAAATCAAAAAATGTTGAAATCTAAAATCTAAAATAAAACAAAACAAAACAAAATAGAACAAATAAAATAAAATCAAGATGAAGTGAAAAGAGAGGCATATAATAACAAGGCTATGATAAAGATAGATAGATAGATAGATAAATAGAAAGATAGATAGGTAGATAGATAGAAAAAATCAAAACGTCTGTTGATTCAGACAGAGAGTGGAGAGGGGAGAGGGAAGATAACATGCAAGTGAAAGTGTCAAGAAATCGACAGTTACTTCGGCTTGGGTAAACAACGTATTGTCAAATCAACTGTAATTCATGGCAGTCTTTATGTGTATAAGTGTGTAGACATGTTTGTGTGTTCTCAAATCAGTTGTAATTGGTAGTATCATATATGCGTATGGGCGTGTGGTGGGAGAAGTAAGGGGTTGTTAATCAATTGTGTCACTAATTCTAAATTTATACTATTTTATTTTTTATTTAGAGTTTATCAAATTATTATTAATAAATTAATAGATCAAACAAATATACTAGTAAATTAATTAAGTCTATATAATTAGTAATAATAATAATAATCATGATAATAATAATAATAATAATAATAATAATAATTGAAATGATATAAAATAATAATAATAATGATAATGATTATATCAGTTATAATTTAAAAGTACTAAATGCCGCCATTATTAAGTATTATTATTATTAATAATAATAATAATAATAATAATAATAATAATAATAATAATAATAATAATAATAATAATAATAATAACGACAACAACAACAACAATAATAGCGGTCAATAATAATTAAGAATTTATTAAAAAAAGTAATAGTCAGGTAAAAAATAAAATAATTAAGAAATATTAGAAATATTTGAAGGTAATAATAATAATAATAATAATAATAATAATAATAATAATAATAATAATAATAATAATAATAATATAGAAGTAGGTAGGAATATAATTGTTGTAAATATGGTAATATGAATACGTGGTTGCAATAATACTGATCATATTAAAATGGTAATAATAATAATAGCTATATTAATAGTAACAATCGCAATTGTAACCCCAATAATCATAACAATTGTTATAATGATAGTAAGAAATAATGAATAATAATAAAATAATACAAATAGTGGTAGTAATAATAATGATAATAATAATAATAGTGATAATAATAATAATAATAATAATAATAATAATAATAATAATAATAATAATAATAATAATAATAATAATAATAATAATTAAAATAATAGAATTATAGATAATAGCATTATCATTAATGGTAATACTTCCATTGTTACTAAAACTAATAATAACAATAAAAGTATAAGCCAGGTGACTGTAACAATGGTAATATTAATATTATTAACAATAATCATAAAGCGGTTATATTGTCATTGTTACTACTACAAACAACAACAACTATGACAATAATAGTAAACAGAACATTAACATTAATAATAATAATAATAATAATAATAATAATAATAATAATAATAATAATAATAATAATAATCATAATAATAATAATAATAATAATGATAATAATAATAATAATAATAATAATCTCGGTAATAGTAAAGACATGTCAAATAATTAAATGTCAAATAACAAAATTTAAAAATATTAATAATGATAATAATAATCAATAATAATAATCTAAAATAGTAAGCAATAGATGGATAAAAATATAAGAGAATATTAGAAGATAAAGAAAAATAACGAAGATGACAATTAATATTAATCATAGTAGTTGTAAATATGATAATAAAAATAAAATATTTTATAATAGAGAAATTATCTGTTGTGATAATACTAATAATATTAATAATAGTAAAAATAATAGTGATAATGGTAACCATGGTGACCACAATAATTTTAATAATTGTAATAAAGATGATAATGATAATAACAATAATAGTGGTATTATAAATAATAATTATAAAATTAATGATAATATTGATTTATAAAACTGATAATAATAATATTAGAGGTGGTTATTCTAATAATAGATATAATTATGGTTATAAGTAGTGATTTTAGTAAAAACTGTAAAAGATAATAATAATAATAATAATAATAATAATAATAATAATAATAATAATAATAATAATAATAATTAATAATTAATAAGAATGGTGTAAAATAATAGTTACCGTTAGTGGATAGGTAAAGTGTTTTTTATGAGATAGTATTAGCTTCGGGGGTTATAAGTGGATTACTAAGAAGGTGTAATCTATTATGCCTACAGTTAATTGAGGTTTCTTGTTTTTTGTTTAGACGTTTGCCTCTATCACTAAACTTAATTATTTCAAGTTTTTCGGTTAAGCAAAGGTAACAAGGTGAGTTTAGGGAACTGCAGGTGCTAGTTTTTCTGATTGTGTTCCAAGTCACTGTTGGTGATTGATTATTGTTGGATAATTCCCAGTAATATATAGAAAGTGAGGTTCTTTTTTTGATAGGTAGAGTTATCAAAAGCGCATTTATGGCCGGTATATATTTCTTTAAAGGTATTACCGACCATGCCTATATAATATTTTTTCAGGGTTGGATTTTGTTTAGTAGAGATTGTTACTTGGTATACAGATTGAGTTATTTGGCAATTTTGTTGTAAGGGGCATTCTGTTTTGTTTGTGCAGTTGCAAGCCTTAAAGATAAATGAAAGAAGAGGGATACACATGTACGAATGACAAATCTATTTCAACTTCGATTGTTCAATGCAAGGTGTACTCAGTAAAAAACATATTTATTATTCTTACCGTAAGCCAAGGCTTTTCAAAGATTAACATCTTATCATCAGAGGAATTATATAGATGGATAAGTTGGCAGTGGAAAAGCCAACATTAAAAATTTGAAAAAATATTAAGTAAAGGAGAGTTAGAGTGTGCGTGTAAAAAAATATGGGGTCTGTCCAGTTGGTGAATGTCCGTTGATAAGAAGTCCGGTGAAGGGAGATTTAAAGATGGAAAAAAGTGGTTTTATATATATATATATATATATATATATATATATATATATATATATATATATATATATATATATATATATATATATATATATATATATAACTTCAACTAATATATTTATATTATTTATAATTATTTGTTTCATTATTTGCTTATTTTTCTATTTCACTCATTTTGTTTACTCAAGACTAAAATAACAAAGAAAATATTTATTTATAAGTCTGCATTGGCTACAAAATTCTTGATTTTTTTGCTTAATACTTTGACTTGTTTTTTCTCCTAATTTCATAATGTAATACTTTCTATCGAAACATGTTTTACAGATTCTACTATATTACAAGAAACTTCTAATTTCAAAATTTCCTAATTAATATTACTATCTATGCTTTTATTTTATAATCCCATGTATACTAAGATACTTTAGTACTATTTTGCATTTTTAAATGACAACTTAATTCACCCTTAAATGAATTTTCTGTAGCTCTTATACACCCTTTATTTTCATTATTAAAATTGTTATTTCCGGTTGATTTATATATTTCATTAAGTGTTCAACATTTATTTATCAATGGACAATTATTTTTTATTCTGCAATTACATAAAATTGTATTCATACCACTATTTATACTAGTATTACTGTTCCTACTACCATTACTGTTATTATTACGATAACTATTATTATTGTGGTTATTATTTGTACTCACTAGGAGTTCTCACACAGATCATCGTCAGTGATTGCTCACCGACAACAACTCGTGGTATTTCCTCGAGTCTGAGTGGCAACAATCCCCCCCCAGATTTCCAGTATTCTTCACCTCTTTTCGATAACAACAGCACATAACCTTGCAGTATCGCAACAGCCACGTACCATTGATTTCTCTCTGGTAAGGACCATTGGTCTTCTCTGGAATTTGGGTGGCAATAAGCCTCCCCCAAGGTCCCAGCATTCTCTGCACTCTTCCAGTGGAGAACTGGTTTGCGCTGTCTCTCCTCGGTCTTCTCATCCTCCTCGACCCTCTACAAATATTTTGTCTGGTGTAAGCCTAGGCCGGCACTATTTTTATTATTATTATTATCAACATTATCATTATTATTATTTTCATCATTATCATTCTTATTATTATTATTGTTGTTGTTGTTATGCTGTTGTTTTGTTGTTGTTGTTATTATGCTGTTGTTATTATTATTATTGTTGTTGTTGTTGGCGGCGTTGTTGTTCTTTGTATATTATCCATGCAACAATCACTTAGTTTCATATTGATAGCTTATTTTTTTCTCAGGACATATTCTTTTATCATTCCACCAAATACGTTGCCAATTTGTGTTGTTACGTTATCATAATAAGGTTGATTAAAACAAATTATATTTCGTTTTCTGATATGTTAATTTTTTATTATTACCATTGTATGTTAACTTACTATTATACAGGGTGGGCAAAAATAAGGGTCCTATTTTTAAAAATTCATAACTTTTTTATTTATTAATTTTTTTAAAATTTTTTTTTAAGAATAAGTAAAGGACCCCATCCGAAGCAAGCATGAGCCGTATTAGCCCTAAGGAACGTACCCTCATTTAGAAAACATTATTTTTGCTTAAAAAACTCAAAACAGTGTAAAAAACAATACTTTAGTTTTTGTAAGTTTTAAGAAGTGTTTTTCGGCTAAAATTTGTTTTGTTTATTTCAAAAAATCTCGGAAGGATCAGTCTACACACACATAAAGTTTGGTGAGTTTAACTTTTATTTTGTGGAAGTTATTCAAATTCAAGTTATTCAAATTTAAAGATAGGACCCTTATTTTGGCCCACCCTGTACCTGCTTTTTTAGGCTGTTTCATATTCTTTCTGGTTTTGGTTAAATATATTCATATTGTTGGAGTTAGTCTATTGTTTATTGAATTAGCAATTTGTTTGAAAATTGATGGGGCGTATGAGAATATTTCTTTATATATCGTAAGATATTACTTACATATATATTAAATAATATATTTATATTTTGTAAGTCGTCATACTAGTGGTTTTATTCGATCGGTGACTTTCTAATTTGCCTTGAAATTACGAATTGGAAAGTCACCGATGAATTACCATTTCTTGGCAAGGAAACCAATGATGTCTTTCTACAGCAGAGATAACTTATTTTTAATTCCAACAATTCAAAACTGTGTTACAATAATCGCTTATTTACGTTTTACAAACGTTCTATCTTTGAAATTACTATACAAATAGTATATATATATATATATATATATATATATATATATATATATTTATATATATATATATATATATATATATATTTGTCATTGTTTATTATCTATGTACGTATACGTTTCGTCCGTAATAATCGGGACTCATCAGCATAGAGATATGACTATTCACTACCGGTCATGCGATTCGAAACCCCGGATTACGAGTATTTTGCAACTCAAATCCGAAGCCTTAACCACTCGGCCATGTTGAACAGCGAATAAACGGTAATAATTTTAACACTTTATACGGCGGCTTGACATCTAGAGCGTTCGACTTTTTAATGAAAGGAACGATGCATTTAAAGCTAGCGACGTCATGCTGTGTTAATACTACACTTACAGTGCTCTACTAGACGGGTTTTTCTAGGAGCTACAAATAATAAATATTTGTTATTGTTTATATATATATATATATATATATATATATATATATATATATATATATATATATATATATATATATATATAGCTTACAATACTTTATATATGAAATCACCCTGAAAACAATTTTCAAAAAGAACGTGTCCTGTATACCATCCGATATGTCTGATTGGATAATCGTTGGTATTAAGAGTTTCATACCACCTACAATATTCCAACAGAGACC
>OY744522.1:172141162-172168662 GCA_963556195.1 Sepiola atlantica | reverse complement strand
TTGTTTCTTATCACTATTTTCGTAAGTAAAAAAAAGAAGGAGTTCGTTATCATAACGCGACGTAAAGAAAAAAAGCACATAGAAAAAACAGAGAGTCAATAAGAAAGTAGGTCATTCGGTTTTAAACTTTAATTTAACTATTAGTTATTTAACGACAAGACAAGAAAAGGAAGATTCCGATGAAATTTAAACTTACATATTTTAGCTGATGCGATCGTTTTAAATTCTCAGTTTATTATATACGAAAAGGTTGAATGTAATGTAAGGAGGCACGTATGTGTAAAAATAGGAGAAATAGTTTTATCTATTGATCTTATATAACGTGTGTTGGAGTTGTGCCATTAATGTTTCTAAAGTTAATTAATGTAAACAATGCGACTATTAAATATCTGTTTGCTTTAAGTTAAATAATAAGTTGTGAACCTTTTAAAAAATTCGTAAGTCAAATGTGTTAATGTTAGAAAACGTGAAAGAAATTCTTTTATTCATAAAAATGAATGACGAAACAGTTTTTCATGCAGCCTTTGTTTATTAACATATTCTGGTCCATGAAATAGTGGGAAATCTCACTTTTTTTTTTACTAGTCTTTGTTTATAAAACTATTCCGGTCAATGAAATAGAGTAAATTCTAACTTTACTTTATATATACGATGAGTAATACAAGTAGAAATTTACGATCATAATGATTTTCAAGAGAGTTGAAGTTTTACAGATTTTTATGAATTTACAGGTTAGAATTGATTATGTATTATATCACTGTGCCCTGGGTGATCTACAGTGCCATTGATCCCATATTGAATAGACCTTGTTTAATGTCTTGACCTTAGGAAGTTAACATTTTACATAACGAAAGCCAGCAGCTTGGGTTGAGAGAATCATTAACGGATCAAGGGTCAGAAGGATAACCCCAGCGAGTAAGCAGAAGTTAAGCGTATTCCGTGATTTCTGGAGAAAGAGAATTCTGTCTCTTTCCGGTCACACACTGGGAAAAGGTAGTTACGCGAAAATCTGCTTCTTCTCAGAAACTCCAGTTGGGTTAGGCGGGCGTACAATGTGAATTAGCATAGCAAGGCGGTTCAAGCCACAGTAACTCGCCTCTTAGGACATATCTCTCTCTGACCTCCGCAATTTGTCACTCCGTCTAAGCTAATAACATCTCTAGTGAAAAAAAGCCTCGTGAATTGGCGAGAGGACAGTGATGACGAGGGGCCAAGTGTATATAACTGGATTATACACGCCTCAGAGGCGCGACATTGCAACACACACATACACACACATGAACATATTGCGTACATATTATCATGTATGATGCACAGCAGGGCTATCAAAATGTAATGGTATCAGAATATATCATAAGTTAGCCAAGCCAACTTTAAAAACATCACTTATTATCCTGCCAAGGCTCCTGTCTTTTTGATATCTTTGGTCTAGGCAAAGGCAATGCAAGGGTCCGTGCACCACAAAATATATCATACGATGCTTTCACTTGGATACGATTCAAATCAATGCGTATATTTTTTTATATCTCCCCAAATCAATTTTAACGACATTTTCAGCATTTTATTAGTATTAAAGACATCATATCTTATCTGATCAAGGACATAGCAGAAGATTCGCTTCAGCAAATGTTCAACTGGCGCGACTTTTTTCTTCTATTAGATGATTGTAGGTACAACATTTAAAAAGAATTAATTTAGAAAATTCTTTTGACTCCCAAATTATTTGCTGTTAGTTGTTTTATGGCTTACTGTATACGAGTGATTTCAAGATTAATTTGATTTGCATGTTTATACTTTGTAAGTAAACAGCAAGTTCTATTTAGACAAGAATGGACCCGGGAATAGCTGCTAATAGAATTAGACTCAACGCACCCCAAAGCTCATGCATTAGGTCTTTATCGTGTCATATCCAAGACAAATTAAAGTAACCCATAGATGGTACCGTGACAGGTAAAAACACTTTGGTTAAAATAAGACTTTTTTTAAAACAAAGTTAACCACAAACAAAGCAAACCGCCACTGTAGACGTAAGGGGCTACCGAGAAAAAGGGTGATGTTTTTTTTGTTTAGGGGGGTCGACCTAAATTGGGAGCTGTGCAGCGAGATGTCTGTTTACATTAGTTTTAAATGTCTGCATGTCAGTAACGCCAGGAAAACAGGGAGCAGGGAAGGAGTACCAGAGTCCAACAGCACGAGAAAAGAAGCTTTTGGAGTAGAAAGCTCTTCGGCATCTGGGGACCTCCACAGTGAATGAATGGGATTTGGCAGATTTGCGAGTATTGGCAACTAAAGCTAGACCCATCATTCTGATCAGCTCCCTAATTGGAACTTCACTACAAGATGTAGTTTCATGTATTACTGAGAACAAACACAATGTAACCCGTAGATGGGACCGTGATAAGTATTAACACTCAGGTTTTAAATGGGCCTGGGAGGCAACTAAGATCCCATTTGCTCTCAAATGGGGGCCTTATCACTTAATGTAGTTTTGTATTATACCAAGAACATACTCAATGTATCCAAAGATGGGACCGTAACATGTATTAACACTCCTAGACAATTAAGGAGTGACCCTACATGCCCATCGGCTCCCAAATTAGAGTCTCACAACTGAATGTAGTTTCCTGTCATACTCAGGACATACTTAATGTAACAATGGGACTGAACCACGTAATAACACTCTCGGGCAAAATTGGCCTGGAAATATTAGCAATGTTCCATGGTCTTCAGTGGTGAAATCGTGAGTCACCGGAGATCGCTAAACGTGCACAGCAATGCCGTCTGGCTAAATACTTCTTCGAGATTTGTAACCAAAACTAGGACACGTAAGATAGCCCATCCACTATATTCACACCTTAAAAAGATCGTCCTAGTCATTAGAGCTGATGGCATGCCTGCATCATTTTACGATCCGTCGTCTTACAACCTCCGTCTCTATCGTCTGTTCCATTCAATTTTCATTTAAAAAAACGACGACAATGAAAAAGCTTCCCAAATAGGTAACATGTTAGACCCAATCCTTTCTCAAGGTTTGCATTGCCGGCTTATTCGCCTAAATCTTGATCCGAGCACAATGGCCGCCTTTGTGAAAACCGACCACCATGGCGACAATATCAGTAAACAATACCATCATCAATGGCGACAACAACGCATAAGGATAAAATCAACGAAGCCAATAAGCCGAGACGATACACCAAAACAAAAAGGAAGTTTCAACGTCTTCCGTCGTCGTCTTCCGGTTTATCTACCCACTCGTTCACATCTGATCATAAAATGAATAAATTAGCATACATTAATGCCGAATTGAAAGGATGTACAATACTTCCAGCCCCCCCCCCCCGAAAAATGTTTTTTAATCTCCTAAACTAATGATTAGATCATTATGAATTTTGGAATATATATACTAAAAAATACGGTGAGTAACATGCGCACATTTTTTTTAAAATGTTAATATTTAGGAGATGCACACACACACACACACACACACACACACACACACACATATATATATATGTATATATATATATATATATATATATATATATATATATATATATATATGATAATTTTATTTACACAGACATGTACAAAATCTGCGACACTGTCATGTCGATGTTATCGATCAACAGTTACTATAAACTGAGATCTCATCAATCAAAGTTAGAATCCGATCTTAACCTCAGATCATATTCGGAGAGAATAAAATGGAGTGATGAAGAAAGACAAGAAGAAGAAAAGAAATTTAACATTTCAAAAATTAGGGCCGTTAAAAATTAAAAATCTAAAAAATCTAAAAACAAAACAAAAACAAAAATAAAAAAATAAAAATCTAAAAAGTCTAAAATCTAAAATCTGAAACAAACAGGACAAATTAATAAATAGATTAATAAATAAATATATAAAAAATATATAAAAATAAGGTGGAAAGAGAGGATATAATGAAGGGAGAAGTGATAGGAAGGTAGACACACAAAGAAAAAGAAAAAGAAGGAGAAGAAAAGAAAACGTTTGTTGATTCAGATCGAGAGAGAAGAGATAGGAAATAGAAAGTGGGAGGGGGGTCTACATGCACGAATCAAGTGTCAAAAAGAAAACGACTGTTATTTTCAAGCAGAGCTTATAAATATATTTTTAAATATATATATATATATATATATATATATATATGTATATATATATATGTATACATATATATAAACTTTTATTTATTTATTAAGCGATCATTATCGATTTTGAAATATATATTCTCCGCAACGTGGCACATTATTATTATTTTTTGTAAACTTTACCATTTAGGGGGTGAGGCCACCTAAACTGAAGGTCGCTCTCAAAAACCTTTTAAAATAAGTTAATTACAAAAGATTTAATAGACTTAAAAGACTAGATGTTGTAGCTATGTTAAGTAATATATTTTTAAAAGATCGGTGCGCAAACGTGAGTGTCAATAATATGTAAAATCTTAAACTATTAAACTTACCATTATGAATTATTAAATATGTATTCTAGGCAATATGGTGTGTAACGTGGGCACATTATTATTTTAAAAAATTAAACTATACCATTTAGGGGAGGGGGCATCGAAACGGGTCCCCAAAGAAAAATTAAGTCTATATTTATTACTGTGATGTGACGAGTATTCTACTCGTATATAAATATATATATATATATATATATATATATATATATATATATATATATATATATATATATATATATATATATATAAATCTCCCTCTATATATACATACGTATATATATATATATATATATATATATATATATACATATATATATATATATATATATATATATATATACATATATATATATATATACGTATATATATATATATATACGTATATATATACGTATATATATATACGTATATATATACGTATATATATATATGCATATATATACGGATATATATATATACGGATATATATATACGGATATATATATATATATATATATATATATATATATATATATATATATATATATATATATATACGGATATATATATATATACGGATATATATACGTATATATACATATATATATACGGATATATACATATATATACGGATATATATATATATATATATATATATAAATATATATAAATATATATATATATATATATATATAAATATATATATATATAAATATATATATATATATATATATATATATATATATATATATATATATATATATATATATATAAAGTAAGTTCAGATCAACAAAATTTTAACATTGCCCCAAGAATTACAAAACCAATAAATTATATGACGTACGATCGTTTCCAAGACAATTTGGAAATATGTTATTTAGTCTTATTGTTCTGTAGACCCCAAATTATTATTTGAAATTGTCGGCTTTTCGAATACTTATCCACGGCTGTTTTGAGGTATTTTAAACAATATATACACCGGAGTTTAACATTACATGGATTTCATAAGTGTGACTCTCTTATTTGATTACTTTCACATTGAAAGGATGGCAATATTCTTAGCTACGACTGTGTTATCTTATAATATTCTCAGATAATAATTGACGTACAACTGCTTAATAGTAGTTTAATTTGTTATGTGCTCCTATAAGCGTTTTTTTCTTTATTCATGTATAAGTGACCTCACTTTTTAATTTTTTTTAATTTTTATTGCTTTCTGATGATTTTTCGTCATCTTTTATTGTACTACTTTATTGTATTTTTCTTTTATAATTTGTATATATGAGAATCTAAAAACAATTGATATGTCTTCTATATCAAAGCGCTTTTGATTTTCTTGTATATATATATATATATATATATATATATATATATATATATATATATATATATATATATATATATAGAGAGAGAGAGAGAGAGAGAGAGATAGAAGAAAAAAGAGTGATAAATATGCGACGATTGTCCAAATTTATTTCAAGTTTCAATTGTTTAATGCAAGGGGTATTAAGTAATAAACTAGTGTTTATTATACTTTCCTTAAGCCAAGGCTTTTCAAAGATCGAAATCTTATCATCAGGGGAGAAATACAGATGGATAAGTTGGCTTTCGAAAAAACCAAAGTTCAAATATTTGAAAAATATGAAAATTATTATTAAAGGAATTTTTGTTAAAAAAACGCAGTGAATGAAAAGAAAAATTCCGTGAAAAATATATGCAGATTGTCCGGGTGGTAAATTTCCGTTGAAAAGAAGTTAAATGAATTGTAGAATGTGAAGAAAACTCTTTGCGTGAGAGCAGTGTGGAGAAAGTGCTCAAAATATAGGTGAGTCCAGACGCACTTATATATATATAATGAACTATATATAAAATGAACTTTCCTAATATATATATATATATATATATATATATATATATATATATATATATATATATATATATATATATATATATATTTGTATATGTGTGTGTTGATATTAATTTATTATCCTTTTTTCAATTGTTCTTTTTAATTACTATTTTTCTATTTCTTTTTTCTTCTGGTGATTTGTTCTAATTATTGTGTTTCTCTTATCATTTAATTTTTGAGTTTTCTCTTAATTTTATTTAAATATTTTGTTTATACTTTGCATTTTTTCTATTCTTTTTACTTTTAATTTGATTTTTTAATTTAAACTATGCACTATGTTATTTTTAAAAAAATAAAATAAACATTATTTGTATGTATATTTTTTCTAATTACTTTTTACTTAAATTTTACTTATTCTTTCTTAATTTTTCTTATTTTAATTTCATTATTTTATATTTATCTATTCTTTCTTCATGATTCATCCTATATTGTGAATATTTTAAATATTTAATTTGTTATTTGATTTGCTGTTAATTTGCTGTTTCTAAGGTATTTCACGGCCATCCCTTTTTTTCTGCACGAGGGAAAATATGTGGTTACATGTTAAGAAATGTTTTCTACAGTATTGTCTGAATGTATGTTTTTTTTTTAGAAATGAATGTATGTTTTATTAGGTGTCTTCTGTATGTGAGGTTATAAAGGGCGCTGACGAAGTGGCGATTTGGAGCCTTCAGAACAATAAGACTGAATAGAATATTTCCAAATTGTCTTGGAAACGATCGTACGCCATATAATTCGTTGGTTTTGAATTCTTGGAACAATGTTCAAATGTTTTTATCTAAACTTACCTTATAATAGCTCTGGTTGATCTCAAAATCAACCATTGAGCTGATATTAATATCTGCTGTATTTGGACTTTTATTAAATGCTTATATTTTGAATGTACCTACATTTGATATAGCTTTATTATTCGATTGTTCATAATCGCTCCACTATAGTCTAAAAATGTTTTTTTTTTTTGGGGGGGGGGCTTTAAAAATTGTTGTATATATATATATATATATATATATATATATATATATATATATATATATATATGTGTGTGTGTGTGTATATTGTCACTTAGATATACGCAAGGTTCCGAAAATGCTCGTTGAACCCTCTTGATTGTCTACCGTTTGTTGCCAGCTTTCTTAAGACACGAATAGAACTTAATTTCCATTCTTTACGTGATAATTTCTCGTGGCTGTGGGGTTTAAGTGCTAGCTTGCAGAGTCTAAACTTATTCCGTAACTGGGATTGCGCCCTCCGGTCGTCTGAAATTATAACTTCTTACACTGATGATGGCAAAAAGCTGGAAACGCGGGCGTCGGATTCTAACTCTGCCTGCTGAGATCTCAGTTTATAGTAACTGTTGATCGATAACATCGACATGCCAGTGTCGCAGATTTTATACATGCCTGTGTAAATAAAAACTATCATATATAAGCTCTATTTTGATATTGAGCACTTTCTATAAACCCGGGTGAAATTCTCTGGATTACCACCCTGTGGATATATTTTACCTGGATTTTTACCATTATTATATATATATATATATATATATATATATATATATATATATATATATATATATATATACATACCAACTTTGATTATTGGCGTCCCACTCTCTATCAATTATATCGTTTTGTATTGTGTTTTTTAAATAGAAATTATTCACTTGTTTACATTATATGATTTTAATAATCAATAGGGATCAATCCTTCTTACAAAAGAGTATTGCCGTATGCTAAGCGAGAACCATAATTTTCTCCACCCGAGTGCTCCACGAACAGGAGATCTCATTAATCCAATTGAGTGTTCAAAATTCCATGTAAAATAATAATTTAGTAAAGAAAAATTCGGGCACAGCTTTTAAAAATCGAAAGTATTAGTTAAATCTAAAGACGCATAATCAATTTAATTGTAAAACTATTTTTTTTATTATCTTTTGAAAATTAACATGTGGCTCCCTAAATCAGAATATGTTTACCCCCCGCCTAATTTCGAATCGATATACGCATCTTTCTTTTTATTCTTTTGGTCCTAAAAACATGTCCCCATTTACCGTCTCTCCACAAAAGCTGTATCCGATACAAAGTCGGATTTTTCATATCGAGAGATATCCAGCTAACTAAAAAGGAGCATTGCGGATGAGACAAAACTAAAAAAATTGCCCGAAGATCTCGCCTTCTCTGACCGAGTACCATACATATAATACTGTACTCCGATCCTGGTATGAGAGTGATGGAAGGTCGTAGGAATATTGGATGCTCTCGTTGGCATACTAAACCCAGACAATCTTCTCTTAACCAACGTCAACATTGTGTTTGTTTTCGTCTTCTTCTTTGCGTGTCTTTGAAGTATGTGGTCATATGACAGTTTTCCACATTTTTACGCAGTCCTTTGCAATAGTGGTGATCTTTCAAGCTACACCGATTGGACAGTAGGGGGCAGACCAGGCAATGTTGTATCGTGTGGTCCTCCACTTCACATTCACAGATGGTTGGGTCAGTTTTGTAGCCCTATCTATTCATAGCAAATTTTTATCGCCTTATTCCCGTTCTCATGCGGTTTAGTGTTTCCCACTGGAGCCAGAGTGGGTCAACGCTTTCCCCTTCGTGTAACCCAGGGGTCGCCAAATCTTTTTCACAGTGAGTGAGATAACTGAAAGAATGGTAAGCGCGGGTCGCATGCAAAGCAGAACGAAATCTCTGGCAAAGAATGGTGAAACACTAAGTGTAACAGTACATGCCAATCATGGTTGAGTGGCGTGCAATGCATAAAAAGCAAAGACAACAAACGTGTTTATTTACTAAGTAACTTCCAACATTCTTCAGGTGCATTTTTACGAACTTATAAACTATTATGTTGCTGTCTAAAATTTGTATAGAATTTCGGTACTGGTACAGTTTTTGAACCGCATATAAACGAACTGTTTTTTTTTGTTTTTTTAACCCTAATCTAACCCTAAACTAACTTTAACCTAACCATAAGTTAACCCTAATGTAGTGGGATTTTGTCCAGTTCAAAAGCTGTAGCAGTACTAGAATTTCCAACTGAATCATTTATTTAATCTACAGGGTAGATTGTTCTCATTCCGTCAGCCATGACTGGGTAGAAGTGTTAATCATTATATTATTCTTACTTTTTATCTCCTGTAATTAGGATTGAATCTTCAACCTCAAGTAGACTGTCACTAAGAACTAATTGTTAACTAACGCTCTTGACCGTTAGGCCATATGTCTATGTGGAAAATTCTAGTATGAATTTTGAGAGTCTTAAACCTAATCTTGTCTAAATGTGGAGTATAACTACTATAAGAGGTTCTTACGAAAAAGGCGAGATTAGCAAAAATATAGTAACACCAGACCTAACGTGCGAATATCCGGATCTTACAAACCAAGCATAAAAATATTTAGTGAGATTTGTTAAACTGAAGCTTAGCTTTCAAAAACATCTCTAAGTATTCGAAACATAATATTTATTTTTATACGTTTTATCACATCTCGTGTTTTATACGTTTTATCACATCTCGTGTTTTATACGTTTTATCACATCTCGTGTTCTTTCCGTTTAATCACATCTCGTGTTTTATACGTTTTATCACATCTCGTGTTTTATACGTTTTATCACATCTCGTGTTTTATACGTTTTATCACATCTCATGTTCTTTCCGTTTTATCACATCTCGTGTTTTATACGTTTTATCACATCTCGTGTTTTATACGTTTTATCACATCTCGTGTTCTTTCCGTTTTATCACATCTCGTGTTTTATACGTTTTATCACATCTCGTGTTTTTTCCGTTTTATCACATCTCGTGTTCTTTCCGTTTTATCACATCTCGTGTTTTATACGTTTTATCACATCTCGTGTTTTATACGTTTTATCACATCTCGTGTTCTTTCCGTTTTATCACATCTCGTGTTCTTTCCGTTTTATCACATCTCGTGTTCTTTCCGTTTTATCACATCTCGTGTTCTTTCCGTTTTATCACATCTCGTGTTGTATACGTTTTATCACATCTCGTGTTTTTTCCGTTTTATCACATCTCGTGTTCTTTCCGTTTTATCACATCTCGTGTTTTATACGTTTTATCACATCTCGTGTTTTATACGTTTTATCACATCTCGTGTTCTTTCCGTTTTATCACATCTCGTGTTCCGTACGTTTTATCGCATCTCGTGTTCCGTACGTTTTATCACGTAAATACAACTACTGCCGGCGGGCCTGACTAACTGTTATCTTAAGTCGTCATTTCGTTACCCTTGGTGTAATTCAACCACTGGTACGATGGTAGGAAATAGATTCACTGGTTCGTCAGTGCAAATTGTTTTAGTAGTCCCTGTAAATTTGAACAGATCCGGTTGCCATATTTGTCAAGCCGTGCTTCGGAGAGTGCAGCAAACAGTGACGCGTTTCGAAAATCAACGGAGACAATAGAAAAAAAACTACATGCGTGGTGAAAGGAGAGTCGAAGATTAAACACAATAACGCGAACGAACCCATTCCTAGGATGCGTCTATTCAATCATACGCGTGACGGACCGACAGAAATGCCATTTCATGCTTGATGATAACAAACCGACCGACTGTAATATTATCAAGCAGGACGCCGGCTTTGAACACGAGTCATCCGCATACGGATTTGAGGTAAAAATAAAAAGAACAGAAAACGAAGAATTATTTTGAAAAGAAATGAACAAAGCGAAAACATTCCTTGTCCATGGTGTAAGTAGATCGAAAAGCACGATCAACAAAAATATGGTATTGTGATCGGGAATCGTTTACGACCGGACTTACATCGAATGACGTAAACAAATTTTTTTTTTAACTTGTTCACTGTTGATAACGAGGCAGAGAAGGGAGTCTGATGGACAGGTCGTCTCGTCGAGAGAGAGAGAGAGAGAGAGAGAGGGAGAGAGAGAAAGAGAGAGAAAGAGAAAGATTCAGTGGGTCACAAATGCGCATGCCCGAAACCTGCTTGCCCATTTGTAAACGAATTTAACTAAGAAATAAAAAGCATTCTTTTATAACCAAAGAATAAAGGTTTGTTAATTTTTATACAAAGGGGAAGCAACTCTTGCGCCGTCGGTAGCCGAAAAGACAAGTAGATTAACATTTAATACTTGTATCAAACAGTGAACAGGTTTGATTTGGCCGATAATACTACATGCTTAGAGGCATCTAAAACAAGTTCTGTGCGTTCAGCAATTAAAATTGTATTTCAAACTAAAGCGCGAGATTAACCGAAGACCACAGCTTCACATAGAGTTAAGGGGACACACATGCAAACGTTATGGAGGCCATGTTTTGTTATATAACCGTCGTGATGGTAATAAAGAAACACAAGCAAAAAAGGTTTATAAAAATACTAGAAGAAAGGTGACACGTTGGGTCACCCATTTAACACGGATTAAATTGTTTGAATCAGGAAAAGAATCATCTTGCAAAGCCAGTTGAATATAAAAGTGAAGAAATCCCAAAGTAGTTACTTTTTGCTCGCTATATCTACTCTCACTCTCCCTCTCTCCCTCTCTCTCTATTTATCTCCATCTCTTTCTCTCTTGGCTACGTGTTAAATAAATGTACTACTTGTGTTTTTATTCCCTTTTGTTTATAATGGATCATACCGATCTATTTATTATTTCTTGTTTTATTACCTTCAATCGTTAATAAAAAAGAGGGAGAAAGAGAAAGAGAGAGAGAGAGAGAGAGATAGAGAGAGAGAGGGAGAGAGAGAGAAAGAGAGGGAGAGAGAGACAAACTTTATAAAATAAGATTATGGGAGTCGAACATACGGTAAGAGTGAACAAGAATGACAGAAACTTCGTAAGAAACTTTGTTAGTTAATTGGAAATTACGGTTAATTAGGGTTAATTAAAACAATTTAAAATCGGGGTTTTCAAACATAACTCAATACCCAAACTAAGGAATGTTATTATTTATTCGTATTCTGTGTGATAAATATATATATATGAAAAAGCCTTACGGAAACAAGCGTTGATTAATTATGTTTCCACAATCTTCTCCTACAAATGTTGGTTAGTAAATTTCTAAGCAAAATCTTTTGTAATGAGAAAAAAAGAAGTTATCTTGTGCTTTTTATTACATATAAAAAGATCTAATATTACTACTGCGTCGAGTTTGACTGAATTATATCCCTTGATTTGGCGCATGCGTATTGACAGCGTAAAAGTCGTTCTAAAGATGGGCGACTAGCAGAATGATTATTTGGTAGATGATTACCTTGATTATTTTATTCTGCCCCCCCTTTCTCCTTAATTATTGGTTTCCAAGTGCTCTTTATCTATGTACTTTGCTTACAATTAACCCATTAGCACCCATGGTTCTTTTTTTAGGACCAGAAGGATAATTAACCATATTACAGCAACACCTGTATTTTTCATATATATATATATATATATATATACAATAATATTCTTATAAATAAATATTAATTATTTAAATACCTCGAGACAATCTTCAGTCTAGGAGCTAATTCTCAACGGTCGGTAGGCGCGAAACCCGATCACAAATCGCCACTGATTCGTAGTCGGGGATCTTAGTAAATATAGAGGAACTTTAAATGTAAATAGCGAAATCGGCGGCTATTTACCAGGCAGTTAGAGTGATCTACGAAACGGCGTTCGGATCGTGCATATAGCTATTTGTACTGCTTGTTATTAAAGCTATTCGAGAGTGGGAGGGGGCTGATAAACAATAATATTCTTATAAATAAATATTAATTATTTAAATACCTAGAGACATGGATGTTTCATGCTAACGCAATCTTCAGTCTAGGAGCTAATTTTCAACGGTCGGTAGGCGCGAACCCCGATCACAAATCGCCACTGATTCGTAGTCGGGGATCTTATCCATCGGCCATAGCCAATTAGTTAGTAAATATAGAGGAACTTTAAATGTAAATAGCGAAATCGGCGGCTATTTACCAGGCAGTTAGAGTGATCTACGAAACGGCGTTCGGATCGTGCATATAGCTATTTGTACTGCTTGTTATTAAAGCTATTCGAGAGTGCCCAGCCTTTGTGGGAGGGGGCTGATAAACAATAATATTCTTATAAATAAATATTAATTATTTAAATACCTAGAGACATCGATGTTTCATGCTAACGCAATCTTCAGTCTAGGAGCTAATTCTCAACGGTCGGTAGACGCGAACCCCGATCACAAATCGCCACTGATTCGTAGTCGGGGATCTTATCCATCGGCCATAGCCAATTAGTTAGTAAATATAGAGGAACTTTAAATGTAAATAGCGAAATCGGCGGCTATTTACCAGGCAGTTAGAGTGATCTACGAAACGGCGTTCGGATCGTGCATATAGCTATTTGTACTGCTTGTTATTAAAGCTATTCGAGAGTGCCCAGCCTTTGTGGGCTGATAAACAATAATATTCTTATAAATAAATATTTATTATTTAAATACCTAGAGACATCGATGTTTCATGCTAACGCAATCTTCAGTCTAGGAACTAATTCTCAATTCCTATAGTCTAGGAACTATTTATATATATATATATATATATATATATATATATATATATATATATATATATATATATACAGGGTGGGCAAAAATAAGGGTCCTATTTTTAAAAATTCATAACTTTTTTATTTATTGATTTTTTTTTTTTTAGAATAAGTAAAGGACCCCTTCCGAAGCAAGCATGAGCCGTATTAGCCCTAAAAAACGTACCCTCATTTAGAAAACATTATTTTTGCTTAAAAAACTCAAAACAGTGTAAAAAAACAATACTTTAATTTTTGTAAGTTTTAAGAAGTGTTTTTCGGCTAAAATTTGTTTTGTTTATTTCAAAAAATCTCGGAAGGGTCAGTCTACACACACATAAAGTTTGGTGAGTTTAACTTTTATTTTGTGGAAGTTATTCAAATTCAAGTTATTCAAATTTAAAGATAGGACCCTGTATATATATATATATATATATATATATATATAGTTAATTAGTTAGTCATAAAGATTGGAGTGCCTTTCAAATATTACACCTACAGTTTGATCTATATTGGCAACATTGATGTCTCAGTCTTCAGTATAATGGAAAAGTGTAGAGTGGAAAAATACAATCAGTTCCACTTATTATTCAATCATAATATTTTAATAACTAGTTCTTATAACTTACCCACATTTCTATGTTTAGTATAAATGAATACTTTAACTATCCTAGGAAGTTAAGTTAATTATTGGAAGTAATTTTAGTTTCAAATAATATTGTATTTACATAAGATTTTTAGTAATAAATCAAAGAAAATAAATTTTGGAATCAATGGATTAATATAAATATTTAAACATTTTTTATCTCAGATATATCGTCACATTTCATGAAGGGTGATTTTACGTTAAATTTGCATCTCGAACGATATTAATCAAACGTAGTTTTTGTTTTGAATTAAATAATATTTTAGAGGACGGTTGGAACCACTATTTGCTCGCTTCTTATTGCAACAAAGTTAGCTATGAAGTCAGTTTGACATGTGTGCGTGTGCGTGTGTGTGTGTGTGTATGTGTGTGTGTGTGTGTAAAAAAGCCTCCCCCTTCGAGAGGAGTACTTTAGGAGGTTACAAAAATAGCTGAGAACGGATCCGTCAAATCCGCAAATAGTGGCGCATCGGGCACCGGCAATATCTCCTTTTAAGCGTAGAGGTAATATTTGGAAGTTGCATCTACTAGGAACAAGCTCAATCATACATCATTACGATAGAGGTAGGTCTGATGGTTCAAGACAGTCCCTAGGTTGTCAGGATGATGCTAAGATTAACCACGGCTCGTATGACAACTGGCCGCAACCATTTTCCTGTCGTATACGTTAGTCTATATATATATATATATAGCGGAAGTCAAAGTAAAATGTGCTTCCGGTGTATTACTCGAATTTACTCGATGCCATTTTTTTTTTAAATTGCGTCTTTATTAAAGCTGATTTTGCATGAATTGTCGGTTAATGTGTCATTTTTCCGGTTTGTTTTTATTTTTTTTTCCTTCGTCTTTTTTTTCACATTCCTTTTTTTCGCTTTTTTTTTGTTATTAGTGGTCGACACGAGATATGTGTTATGCTCACACGACTATGAAACCTGTAATTAGAGCAAACGAAACAGGTTCACCTAACGCCTACGGAGAGAGCTTTACATTTCTATTAATTTGCCTCCATCATTATCAAAGGAGATAAACCCGACATTTATTTAAAAGAATCCAGCAAACATAACTTTCCTCTCTCTGGATTTTAGGAGCGTGTATTTTTATCGTACGACTCTCACATACGCATACCCCCCCCCCCCCCCAATATTAAACTGACTTATGATTATCTCCAACTCTATAATAACTACCTATATGCATATTTCGGCTGGGTCTTTTAGGAGAAATAAGAGAAGCCATCTAATCAAAGCTAAAAATGCGAGTTCTTGTCCATGTGATTTGTGGAACACTGTAAGACGGCTAACTATGTGTCAGCTTGAAAAGACATAATAGGGGTTTATTTCTCCTCTTTCTGCATGGCTGCTGAAGTTGGCCGCATTGGTTAGGGTGTTCGGATCTGAGTTAAAAGATGACTCGTGTCTAGGGTTCGAATCGTACTACCGATGTAACAGTTATCTCTGGACTGACGATTCCGCAAGGATGAAACGTATAGGTATATGGATAATAATTACAAATGTTTATAATTAAATAATTATATATATATATATATATATATATATAAATATATATATATATATTTATATATATGTGTATATATACTTCCATCCAGTCAGTAAAATACGTGCTGTTTTCTGCAAAATAGCAAGTGGGACAACCATCTCAGACTTACTTCGCCGCCTGAAATAAATTCGAAATGAATTCTTCCACTCTATAATAAAATGCCAACAGTGGGTGTTTTCTTTTTTTAAAGTCATTAAAAATGATCCCTGCATTTCCTCTAGACACTCTCCCCCACCAAAAAAAGAAAGACTAAGGTAATCCTGGGAGGATTGTATAATGAAGAACAAACATATACTAACCCCCTCAAAAGAGGAGGTAATGCTAGGAAGGAATGTATCATGACGAATAAAAAATAAACTACAATGCCCCACAAAAGAGATAAAGCCATTAAGGATTTACCGTGCCTCCCCTCAAATAATAGGTAATAATACATATGGGGATGGTTTAATGATGAACGAACTAACATACACTTCACTGCCTCCTCGCAAAGGAGGAGTTGGTGCCTGGTAGGATGGTATCATGACAACACAGCAAGGCAATACTATCTCAAAATACTTTACACTAAAAGTGAAATTCCCCCGAAGAAGACTTTATTGTTCTCTATCGAAAATGTATTTGATACCTCTTTCCCTTGTGTCTCGTTGCACGTAGGTGTAAAAATTTAAGGAAGGGTCATGGATAAATGGATTAATACACACTAGTAACATATATACACAGTTTCATCCTATTGGTTCAACTCTATTTCTCTGATGCTACCATCTACTGCACACACACACACATACACACACACATTTCTCATTACGCTGATAAAGGTCACAGGAAGCGATTGAAAATTCTGTTTTTCAAGACATTTTGTATTCCTATACGTCAAAATATAAGAAAATATTATATAAACACTTGTATTTTTAATATTAATTTTCGGCGTATATATATATATATATATATATATATATATATATATATATATATATATATATATATATATATATATATATATATATAAGGGCAGCACGTGTACATTTTAAGAGCTCGTGTCCATCTGCGCATGTGTATACTTGAGAGTGCTTCCGGCGGCGCATATTTTTTCCTGGCTTCACAAGAATCTCAATTACAGGCGCTCCATGTAGATCACACATCGCCGTTCATGCCGATATTTTAGGTCTATCAACCGGAATTATTTTGAGTGTGGAGGTGGGGGGTTATAGCTGAAGCGAGTGGAAAGGGTCGCTAAGAAATATGTTGGGTAAGAGATTTCCCATGTGGCGCATTTAAACTTGTTGTTTCGGGAAGAAGAAGAAGAAGAAGAAGAGGAAGAGGAAGAAGAAGAAGAAGAAGAAGAAAAGGAAGAAGGAATCATTTTTTTAAATTTTCACACAATCGCACACACTCACATTTATATATATATATACATGCACATACACTTTTTAAATTAGATCAACCAGAAAGATCAATTATCAGCTTGCAAACATGAGGTATTTGACAATGAATCTATTCTCGTGGGTTTTGCTTTTGGTTTGAAACTTTTTGGAAATTGCTGTTGATTTGTATTTTTGCTGGGCAACTACGAAAAATTTTGTGTTTAAAACTTTTTATATTTCATTATATGACTTACAATGGACACTGTCTTGTACAGCTGTAAACAACTATAAACCCTTTTGTATTCTCTTTACTTGGAACGAGATTTTCAAATGATTTAAATCGTCAAAAATACACACACACGGACACATACATACATATATATAGTAGATAATAATATCAAAGCAAATTTTATATAATTCAAATAGATTCAAACAGAAATCAGTTTCCAAATTCAAAAATGAAGCTCAACATTTAAAATTTTCAATAGAGCTTACAATAAATAAAGTTTAAAATTCAAAATTATATCATTCTATGATTTAATAATAATTTCGGAACATTTTACACATGTTTCTGGAGGAGTCGAAAGTAAACACAGGTAATCCAGGCTGTTTACTCCACCATTCCCGTAGTGTGTTTTGTTTTGTATGAAGGAGATTTAATCTATACTTAAAACAAATCTACCCGATTCCTACAATACAGAAGACCAGAAGTTATTTTGTTATTTAAACCAAATACATTTCTTATTTTACCCATAAGTTGTTTTTTATTAATATACTTTGTTCTTTTGATTTTTTTATGTTAAATGTTGGCCATTTTTTTCTTATATGATTGTGTTATGTCCATTCGGAAAGGAGACGAAACCGGAAGTTATTTGCAAGAAGGAGACAAAACCGGAAGTTATATGTATGAAACCCTGAGCTGTTATGTTCTCTCTTATTTAATTGCTACCTACAGCAACAAAATGTGATGCAAAGGTTGTTTAAGTGGATAAAACTTGCTCCCCAGAGTGGGACACTCTGGTCGGATATAAAAATAGCCGAGAACGGATCCGTCGGCATTTCCCGGTAAAGGTTCTTCAGGCGATTGACAATGAACTACCCACCCCACCCCAAAGAAAAAGGGCACCTAACTGAACCATACCTCATCCCAACAAAGACAGGTCTGCCAAAGAGCCAGGGCAGCCCCTAGTTTACCGGAATGATGCTAAAGTTTTTCCCTGGCTGAAAAGAAAATGGCGGCTCAAACCTCGTTGCTCTTTATTTATATACACGACCTGTTAACATAGTTACAGACACATTGTCATTTTCGTTAATACGTTGAAATGAGATTATTGATTTTAATAGATATGTACAAAAGAGACATGCTAAAAAAAGGAAGTAACATTGAAATGTTAGTTAGCAAATGTTAGGTTTTAATTAAGTGTGTAGACGTCACATATTTTGACGCACTATTTTTTTTTAATGAAAATAGACAGGTTTACCACTGGGTGATTGGCCCATCAGCTAATCAGGTGTTTTGGCGTAAGAATACAGTTTGTTAGACTATTTCTTGAAGCACCTACACAGTCTGCTTTTTTTCGTTAACCAGTTAAAAAATTGAGAACGTACATGCAAAATGTATGTCGTTGGCCTGTCCAACTCGCTAGCGACATTATAATATCTACAGATGCTTGGCGCCCTTTTAGTGAAGATTGACTCTTAGCTGTTTTTAATTCCTTTTCATCACAGCCCAAAATAAAAGGTATTTCTATTAAAATTCGCTGTCGTATGTTGTTGTCTATTTATTTCATCTATTAGTCAGATATACATGTTTGGTGAATGGAGTCTGGACCATGCTTATTCCCTTTAATGCTTCAAAGACCAAGCTCCCCTCCTTTCACCACTAACGCTTCGATCCTGACTTTGCCCCAGTTGAAATGAATGGCTCTCCCCTTGAGGAAGCCCACTGCTTTGATACGCTCCTGGAACTGACCGTCTTTCCAGACTTGAAATGGAAGACTTGCATCAAATCTGTTGCTAAGACTGCTGGAAAAATGGTTGGATCATTCTACCGCTCCAGAAAGTATCTCATGCCCGACGCAATTCTCTACCTGTACAAGAATCAAATACGTCTTAAGATAGAGTACTGCTGCCACGTATGGGGAGGTGCCGCTCAGAGCACCCTTTCCTGCCTTGACAGAGTCCAAAACCAACTTCGAAATCTAGTGGGGAATGCCCCCTACTCTTCCCTACAGTCACTCTCTCACAGAAGAGATGGTGATTGTTTTTCTTTGCTCTACCGTTATTTTCATGGTAGGTGCTCGACTGAGCTCAAATCTATGGTTCCCCCCTTGTAAAACATTCACAATAAGAACCCACCTAGCTACTACCACTGTCAATGATTTCACTTGCTCCCTCTGCTTTCCCAAGACGAAACTTCCATGGGCAGAGCTTCTTTCCTAGAACTACCCGTCCGTGGAACACAGTACCGCGAGCCTGCTTCCCTGTTGGCTACAATATGGTCGTCTTCAAGTCAAATGTAAACAAGTTCTTGTTGAACCGTCCTCGTAAATAATCAATTTCTGCTCTGCTACAACCCTCGTGCCGGTGAACGCGATGTTGTCTCATCATCCACCAGTCAAATTCTTTAACCCTTATCCTCGAGTCAAACTCTTTAACCCTTATCCTCGAGTTGCCTTTGGGCCTTGATAAGGGGTGCCCTTTAATGTAAAAAAATAAAACATTCTATGTACTTATTTCGTATATGGAGTCAGATAAACTTTTAATTTTGAAGTAAAAAAAATCGTATGTATTGATAGGTTAAAACGTGTCTTTTGGGACACTGTCACACACGAGCCTCACGTTTTGGGACACTGTCACACACGAGCCTCACGTTTTGGGACACTGTCACACACGAGCCTCACGTTTTGGGACACTGTCACACACGAGCCTCACGTTTTCTCCCGCATATAATCTTCCTGGGCCTAATTAGGCTATACTTTCAGTGACACTCGCATCTTTTTCTAACTACACACATCACCATTACACGCAGTAGTAAGCATGCTCATTGGCCATAAAAAGTACTGTAAGATTATAATTTTTTGAACCATGCTATTGTTGTCTTCTTGGTCTCTATATTAGATAACTACACACAATAATTTTTTTTTCTGTAAATTGAATATGTATTTTTGCTACTTAACTTACTTTCCCTTTTTCTCTTTAGCAAAACAGATACATTCATACTAACTAAACAGTTATTTTCCTTCTTTGAATTCACATATTTGTTATGACTTATTCTTCTTTTAAAGCATATCTTAGTTCTTTGTCGGCTATAAGCCTAAGCAGGAAGTAATGTAGCAGTCACATATTTTGAGGTACTATTTTCTTTTGATGTAAATAGACAGGTTTACTACTGGGTGAGTGACCCATCGGAAAATCAGGTGTCTTGGCAGTTTTATTTTTTTTACTAAACAGTTGGAGTTTTGAGATCGTACTAGCCGAACGTATGTGTTTAGTTATTCCAATTCGCCAGCGATATGATAAAATCGGTCGATGTGATCTTCGTCATGTGCTTCTCATCGAACTCAGGAATCTGTATGTCGAACTCGGGAATCTGTATGTCGAACTCGGGAATCTGTATGTCGAAATTGGGAATCTGATAGGTGATTAATCTGATGTCTCTAAGGTAAAAAATTCCGGCTTTACCCATTTTAAAATGAATTGTTCCCAAATCAAATTATGTCGTCCCATCGACTAAAACAATATAATTTTAAATAAATACATTTCAAAAGTTACATTTGTTTCATTGATCTGAAGAATATTTTTCTGACAATTATTTTACGATAAGAAGACAGAGAATATTTTTTTATCTTAAAAAGAATTACATTGCTACAATTTTAAATAAATAAAGCAAGAATACGCATATTCGTGTTATATATTCATTAGAATATTTAGATGAGAATGAAGAAAGACTCATTTTTTCCTTAATAGTATTGACCGTGACAGACATTTATTATTTCAAAAGGAATATAATTATTAAAATTATATTCTACAAATTGATGTAGAAAGCACCGTGGAATTTCCACGTAGTTAAACACTAAATTTCCCGAGTAAAGTTTTACGGGTGCTCCAAAGAAAGTACTCATTTTCTATAACTATTTTTTTTTTTTACAATAATATCATTGTGCCTATATTCGCACTCTACGTCCATAAATAGCGAAGAAGACGCTTTCGCATACTTAAAAATTCAAGAAATAAGATAAAAAAATAGTAATATGGGTTCAGGGCTGGGAACATAAGTACATAGAGTTCTCATTACTTCTCGAGCAACACCGGTTGGTCTTGCTAATATAATAATAATAATACATGTATTTTCTATTAAAACGTCATCTCGAAATTGTTATCTTTATAATGGTCTTATCATATCATAACGAGGATTTGGTTCTATCTGTAACTAAATCTTGGGATATTATTTAAAAGGAACGTATCGTTAAACGACACCGGTCATTATATCTTTTGGTATTCAGCCAACCTACCATGACGTATGAGATATGGCACGCGACCAAGTTTATCGTGTGGCTAGAGGTAATGCCGCCCTCCGCCATTTACGTCGGAAATTTTATTTTATTATTTATTTTATTTTGTTTTATCTACCATTTATTAATTCTACTTCATTATTTTACTGGTGTTGCCCGGGTTTCTTATTTAGTAATTTTAAGAAATCGCTTTTACCATACTTTCATTTAATATTAATCGTAATGCATAGTCTGAAGACTGGTAAAAGTGCAAGTGGTCGAATTGAAAAACATCGGTAAAAGTGACGGTGAATGAACATAATAAGACTGATAAATGTAACGGTAGACGAATTGTAAAAAAAAAGCCTGGTAAAAGTGATGGTAGACGAATTCAATACGATTGGTAAAAGTGACAGTGGACATATTGAAAAACACTGGTAAAAGTGATGGCAGACGAATTGTAAAAACACTGGTAAAAGTGATGGCAGACGAATTGTAAAAACACTGGTAAAAGTGACGATGGACGAGTTGAAAAACACTGGAAACGTGACGGCGGACGAATTGTAAAAAAGACTCGTAAAAGTGACGGTGGATTGATTGAAAAACACTGGAAAATGATGGTGGACGAATTGTAAAAAGACTGGTAAAAGTGATGGTGGATTGATTGAAAAACACTGGAAAATGATGGTGGACGAATTGCAAAAAGACTCCTAAAAGTAACTAAAGACATATTGAAAACAACTGGTAACGGTTAGGGTTAATGAATTGTAAAACGACCGTAAAAGTGACGATGAACACATTGAAAAAGATTGGTAAAATTGATAGTGGACGACTTGAAAAACACTGGTAAAAGTGATGGTGGACGAATTAGAAACAGACTGGGAAAATTGATTGTGGACGACTTGAAAAACACTGGTAAAAGAATATTTAGATGGTGGACGAATTATAAAAAGATTGTTGAAAGTGACGGTGAACTGGGAAAACGGGTAAAAGTTACGGTGGGTATATTGTGAAAACTCATTGGTATATATTCGATCTGATAGTGCTCAATATTAAGAAGAGTAAATATATTTATAAATTATCTGAATTACACCGATATGCAAACCTAATGGTCTCCTCGGAGCCGAATACCTTATTGAGTAATTATTAGTTAAGGCATTCGCCTCTGCAAAAACAATAGGTTGAACACCCGTAAAATACAGCGGCATTGTTGAAGTTATGGGTTGAGAAATATTTTAGTTTTGTGGAGTTTAATTATCAAAATTTATTTAAAGTTTGAGAACTTTTATGATTTCATGCCCGATATCTATTAAAATTATTAAAATCTATTAAAATTATTAAAATCTATTAAAATTATAAAAATTATTAAAATTATTAAAATCTATATAAAAATAATTAAAATCTATTAAAATTATAAAAATTATTAAAATCTATTAAAATTATTAAAATCTATTAAAATTATTAAAATCTATTAAAATTATTAAAATCTATTAAAATCTGTTAAAATTATTAAAATCTATTAAATTGTTTAAAATCTATCAAAATCATTAAAACCGCAAGAAAACGTTACGGTGTGGGTTTCATGAATCCCTTTATACGAAACAAATATAATTATGGGTTTTATATGACAATCGATATAGATAGTGATTATTTCGACAAAATTACAAAGGTCTACGAATATCTCCTAATGAGGCGACAATATTTAACGGAAACTTTAGGACAGCTGTTTCTCATATAAATAGCAGGGGTCTCAAACTTCAGGAAATAAAAAGGGACCATTGCGTGATCAGGAAGATGGCCGATCTCTGGAGTAACGTTACTAGATGTTATTATCAATGAGAATGATGTGTGCATCAAGTCTGAAAGGCGTGGGGGTATCATTAGAAATATAATGTCTCATGTAGATAATTACTTTACACCAGATACACAGATGCATTTCTTGGCCTTTTGGCTAAGATCAAAGTGTAGTATCTGTTCCGATGGATACTGCACGCCTGTCCTGTGCAGTTCTAGGAGGTCCACTCTCCCAGGCTTTGCCTCCCCTCTTTGGGGAGGAGTAAGTTTATTGCTTACTGTCTGAGGCGCCCCTACCGGGGAATGCCGACGGAGCTGCCCAGGCAATTTTTAAATAGCCAGAGTGCTCACCTCTCGAGCGCTGGCTTTTCAAACCCCACTTTCTCGACCCGATCTTGGGTCACATCTTACTTGTGGGAGTAAGATAAAACTGGCCTTGTGCCTAACTCCTGGGGAGGAGTAAATAAAACCAGATACACAGATGCATTTCTTGGCCTTTTGGCTAAGATCAAAGTGTAGTATCTGTTCCGATGGATACTGCACGCCTGTCCTGTGCAGTTCTAGGAGGTCCACCCTCCCAGGCTTTGCCTCCCCTCTTTGGGGAGGAGTAAGTTTATTGCTTACTGTCTGAGGCGCCCCTACCGGGGAATGCCGACGGAGCTACCCAGGCAATTTTTAAATAGCCAGAGTGCTCACCTCTCGAGCGCTGGCTTTTCAAACCCCACTTTCTCGACCCGATCTTGGGTCACATCTTACTTGTGGGAGTAAGATAAAACTGGCCTTGTGCCTAACTCCTGGGGAGGAGTAAATAAAACCAGATACACAGATGGGAGATTTTCGTGGTAGTGAGGAGGTAGCGTTGTCTTTTCCTTCCCTAGGTTGGAACAATAACTGGCTCTTCTCGGACCTCAAAATTGATTCTTGTCCTGATGCAGCACTCTCTGCGCAGGTTGAGTCGGTTTCCTCCAAAAAAGGACGATTTTAGTGAATATTAAATTCAAAAGATGAATTTTGACGACGTTAATTTTTGCAGTTTCTCCTACATACAGCGACTTGTATTCCCAAATAGTTACCCATATGGTACTAACCAAGCTTAGAGTCGCTTAACTTCGGTGATCTAACTGTCTTTTGCCTTTGGTGGATAGGTCATGCAAGGTTATCGAAGAGACAACAAATACATTTATTAAACTTTAAAATTTCATAGAAATTACTTGTCAAGAAAATGCCTTTCCCTGGGCCATAGAAGTACATATCGCTGACCGCATGTTGCCCGCATATTGCCCGCATGTTGCCCGTGGGTCGAATGTTTGAGACTCATAGTGTAGATGAATGAGAATCAGATGGACACATCTGTCAAAATGACAGAAAATAGAAGTTGTTTTGATGTGTGAATTTTTCTTGAAAGTGATAAACAAATTTATTTTAAGAAACGAAATTTTCATTTTTGTAAAGAAAAGTTGGTTTTTTTTTTTTGTAACTGACGTTAACTTATGAGCGTCAGAATAAGAACTTGATAAAGTACGCACAGAATGAAACATATCAAACTTAGCATTCCACTTTCTGACACTTTGAAAAATTAAAAAAAAAAACGCATTCGTTTTTATCAACGTCATTCCCCACCCAATCCCACGGATTTAGCTATTTTTCTTCAGTTTTAAGATAAAAATAAATAAAACATCCAAATTCTATATGTTTATTCATATGTTTGTCTGTATGTGTATCCAGATAAAATTCCCAAACTAGAATATTTCGACATACATACGGAACTATAGTAAATATTACAACTTCTATTCCTGGTGATACCAGATCAGGCTGCCCTGTGGCTCCCTGAGACGAAATTCACCTACATTGACGTTTTTTTTTTTTTTGTAAAACTTTATTATGTTCTACAAAACCAAAAACAAAAACAACAGCCCCTCTCCCTTTCTCCCTCCCCTTTTTTATTTTATTTTTAGAACTTGAAGCATACATCTTTTACTATAATGACCAGATTCGGCATTAAATAACCCAAAAAGGGTTGATATGCCGTAAAACAAAACTACCAAACCAAAAACGATGATTAAACATTTGAAGATATAAAGAACTTGAAGCATAAAAAACTTTTACTATAATGACCAGATTCGGCATTAAATAACCCAAAAAGGGTTGATATGCCGTAAAACAAAACTACCAAACCAAAAACGATGATTAAACATTTGAAGATATAAAGAACTTGAAGCATAAAAAACTTTTACTATAATGACCAGATTCGGCATTAAATAACCCAAAAAGGGTTGATATGCCGTAAAACAAAACTACCAAACTACCAAACAACTTCTATTCATACCCTGAAGATGCGAAGTGTCTCGCGAAATTATTAGTCAAAAGATCAAAGTGTAAAATGAAAAACGAATCTATTCTGATTTTATTTTATTAATAAATATTGTATCTGAAAATGTTTTTAAAGACCTTTAGCCTCATTGATTATATATATATATATATATATATATATATATAAAGTTGTGTTGTGTGGAGCCAGCCGCCCCGCAATCTCCTGCTCTCTCTATATATATATGACCCTTTTCTCCATCTGTCTATATTGCCTTCCATTATAAATCGTGTAATCCCCTCCTCTCTAAAATTATAGATTAAATATGCTTCAAATTTCCCCCTCTCTCTAAATAGGTATTAGATATGTTCTCTCTCTCTCTCTCTCTCTCTCTCTATATATATATATATATATATATATATATATATATATATATATATTAATGAGAGGCTAACGAACACCCTGGTTGGTTCATTACCTGAGATTTAAAAAAAAATTTCTAGCGAATACAGGGCGCGAAAGCTGGGTACCTGAAATTGAAGCTTTTGGTTAGTATGTAAATAAAAAACGCATACATGCGTATATATTGAAGTTGGACCTTAAGTCTTTCCATGCTACATCACAAATTTCGACATTTATATGCAATTCAATATTTAAAAAAAGAGGCTTTAAAAATGAATACTTTAATATGAAATGTGCAATGTGTATTGTCATTGTTTTTTGTTGATTGTACTTTTTGCTCTTTTCGCCCTTGGCACTGAGGATGTCAATACTAAGGAGGTTTAAAACATATTTTTAAAGCGTATTTTAAAGCTTATTTTTAGATGTATTTGGAAACGTACTTTTTAAACGTATTTTGAAACATACTTTAAGTCGTATATCTGTAAATATTTTGAAATACGTTGAAATTCTTAAAAACGATATCCTTGGTCTTTAGCCGAAACAATTGTCTGCCTAGATTGAAAAGGGTTTTTTACCTGTGAACATATATCCTTCATCATTTTTCAGGAAAAATAAAACTTTGTAAAATAGCTTTAGTCACGCACTATAGAGCTATAACGTACTTTATGTTATAAAATAATCCTACATTTGAAAAACACAAAGTATAAAATTAAAACACCACCCCCCCCCACACACACACATATATATATATATATATATTGATTGCGTAAGCATGAAACATCGACTTCTGTAGGTAATAAATAATTAATATATATTTATAAATATTATATATATATATATATATATATATATATATATATATATATATATATATATAATCCAGGTAGAACATCCACAGGTAGTAATCAAAACAATTTCAACCGGGTTTATAAAAAGTGCTCAATATCAAATAGAGCTTTTATATATGATTATTTTATTTACACAGACATGTACAAAATCTGCGACACTGGCATGTCGATGTTATCGATCAACAGCTATTATAAACTGAGATCACATCAGGCAGA
>OY744522.1:172111162-172138662 GCA_963556195.1 Sepiola atlantica | reverse complement strand
CTGAGTTATACAATATCAAATAATATAGATATGGTCTCTGAAACGATCGTACACAATTCTATTGTTTGTTGATTTCTTGGAACATAAATTGATTATGTAAAGATGTTTACTGTTTACATAAATCTATTTTATATATATATATATATATATATATATATATATATATATATATATATATATATATATATATATAATGATAATAGAATTAACGATAAGTGAAGTATCGTAATGTGATCTATCGTGATAAAGTAAAGCTCAATACGTTGAGTAGAGCAATCAATTGTAAAGAAGGAAAGAGGAAGATAAAATATTGCATAAAATTACATAAAATTGATACAAATTTTATTACATCGAAAGTTCAGATGCAAGGGGTTACATTAATTCTATTATTTGTTGATTTTTGGAACATAAATTGATTATGCAAAGATTTACTGTTTACATAAATATATATATATATATATATATATATATATATATATATATATATATATATATATATATATATATATATATATACACTCTTATATACTTCACCCCCCTTTTTTTTTTATTTACTTATTTTTTTATTTATTAATTTTCCAACGAATGTTAAGTCTGCAATATCTTGGATTTAGTTAGTTTCTCTGGGAATTTAAACTGCATTTTACTTTTTTCTTTCTTTTTTTGTTGAAAATGACTCAAAGCTTCTTTAGACTATATATATTACATGTTGGAAATTTTCCAATATGTAACTGTTCCGTTAGCATTCTGAAGAGACTAGGAAGTCGAAATAAAATATAAATGCTGACAGTTGCAATGTGTATGTGCATTTTTTCTTTCTAGATTCTATTATTGCTCTGTTTTCTACATTGAGCTCTCTTACTCGGATTTCTTACAAAAAATTATTCACTTTAACACTATATATATACTTGATGATTGGGGAAATGGTCGTATAATCAGTACCATTGGAGAGCCATGAATATTATAACTGTCCTGTTTTTAAATCTCCGAAACAGTTACATGGTAAACAGCTGATGATCCCCGTGTTAATATTAAACGCTTAAGGTCTCCTGTTTTTGTTTCACTCTTAGATAATTAACCCCCCCCCCCCTTTTTTATACTTATATTTTTTCATTTATTAATTTTCCAACGAATGTTAAGTCTGCAATATCTTGGATTTAGTTAGTTTGTCTGGGAATTAAAACTGCATTTTACATTTTTTTTTTAATGACTCAAAGCTTCTTTAGACTATATATTGGGTATTTAGATCTGTATGGCTAGGGTTCCTTCCTCTTATCTAATTACCTTTCTGGTACCTATGGTACTTAAGCTTTATTTTTTATTTATCTATTTTTTAATGCAACTTTAATTCCTATATAATTTTATTGCTAGCTACCATATTGCAGAATGGTTCTTAGGTGTAGTGTTTAGATAGTATTATTATTATATATTTAAAAATTTTTTTTTTTAATTATCATTATTATTGTTATAATTAATGTTATTTGATATGCAAATTATCATATCATACGGTAGTCTTAAGGTTTATATATTATTATTATTATTTTTTATTATTATTATTATTATTATTATTATTATTATTATTATTATTATTATTATTATTATTATTATTATTTATGTATATATTAGTGAAATTTTAAGCTGAATTATTTCGACACTTGATTATTGGGGAAATGGTAGTTTAATCAGTACCATTGGAGAGCCATGAATATTATAACTGTCCTGTTTTTAAAATCTCTGAAACAGTTACATGGTAAACAGCTGATGATCCCCGTGTTAATATTAGACGCTTAAGGTCTCATGTTTTTGTTTCACTCTTAGATACTTAACCCCCCCCCTTTTTTATTTACTTATCTTTTTATTTATTAATTTTCCGACCAATGTTAAGTCTGCAATATCTTGGATTTAGTTAGTTTCTCTGGGAATTTAAACTGCATTTTACTTTTTTTTTCTCTTTTTTTTTTAAATGACTCAAAGCTTTATTAGACTATATATATCTATATTATATATATATATATATATTATTGGCACTTCTGCCGTATATAAGAAGCAGCTGCCGATTAAGAAATCAAAATTGAAGAGTTCCGTTTTTTTTCTCCAAGTACCATTCATTCAGAATTCACTGGAAGTTGAATTTAGTATTTAGAAAATGGAGTTAAATGAGATTAATCTTCGAGACATTGGTAATTTAATGAACCAGCCGCAAAAACAATAGATTTTTTACAGGCACACCGCCTGATTTCTTAGGGTTAGGGTTAGGGTTTAGGGTTAGGGTTCGGGTTTAGGGTAAGGGTTAGGGTTAGGGTTAGGGTTAGGGTTAAGGTTAGGGTTAGGGTTTAGGGTTAGGGTTAGGGTTAGGGGTTAGGGGTTAGGGTTAGGGTTTTTTATTTTAATTTTTTTTACTTCATATAATAAAAAAAAGAAATTGTTAATTGTTTCTTGTTACCCAAAAACAAATCAGTCTTGCATTTTTTTTATGTTGTAAAAAAATCACTTCCGGTTGAATTACCTCCCTTTATTTTCAGTAGAAGGACAGAAAATCTGCTTCTTCATATATACGGCAGAAGTGCCATATTATTTTGTCCGACTAAAAGTTCAGCTGATATTTCGATGTTAAAGAAAATTAACCCGAAGACTTTTTCGAAGTAATTTTAGATATTATGTGTATCTACCTCGACATTGTTTAAAATAACATCGATTTGTAAAATAACCCGAGAATATTTCTAAAAGTAGATTTATTTAAATTGAACTGCGTACATTTAATTCAGGAAGACATTTAAGTTGCGGCTTCTGGACATAGGAAGCGGAAAATTCCAATGAATACTTCTTATCTCTGTATATTTTTTTAACGGTCTATTGATTAAAAAACAACGCAGTTTTTTTTTTAAATGAGTGGACCACATCAACAACGCCAGGTTTCTTTTAATAATTTGACCACATCATCTATTTAGCGAGGACTTTTATAAATTTAAACCGACATTTCCGTAACTCCCCCTCTTTGTAATCCACTACTTATTAAACATGTATTCGTTGATAATTTCAGTTTGTCAGCTACTAATTCTTAATTATTTTTTTTTGTGCGATTATTGTCAGAAAAAAAAACAACATTGGAGTTGAGAAGTGACATATAAAAATTTGAATTTTAGTGATATAGTTCGTAAAATTTAATTTTGCTATTCAATTGAAGCCCACCCCCCCCCCCCTAAAATTCAAACGCCATGTCAGTTAATCGTGATAATTATATACTGCATATATATTCACCGAAAATTGAGGTCAACGGACGGTCAGGTAGTGAAATTTGGATGCCCTGATATGTTAAATATTTTAAAAAAATGCGTAAAATATTAAAAAAATGAAAAGAAGGAATTGAAAAAAATGTTTTACATTCAAATGATTGCGGTTGGTGGAACATATTTATTACTTGTAAACACCGAACATATTATCATATGAAATTTATAGAAAGAAAAAGATAAATAAGTTTATCTTTTTGAAAAATTGTAAGTAAATATAAAATATGTAAATGGATGCATTTCATTATTTTCAGCCTGAATGTGAAGTTTTTATATGCACTGATGAACCACTTCACCTCAAGAGAAATCGGTGATATTTTGTATATCATGAAAATTTATGTTCTTGAGATGGGCAGAAACAATTGTTTGAATATAAAAGTGTTTTTGGAGGATATATGGAATGTTGTTCCCTGAACAACTATGGTTTTACATGATGTTAAGTTAAGAGCTCTAGCCATACACTACTGAGCTATAACATAAAGATTTGTGTTAACTTAAAGAAATATATATATATATATATATAAATGAATAAATGCGAAAGTTTTTCGATCTATCCTAACTAAATTAACATCAAAACACGTTAGGGTTATTTAATTCTAATGTTATAACAATATATTGAAATTCCCTATACATAGGCATCTCCAACTCACTCAAACAAATCTCGATATTGCTCATTTGCATATTTCTTTATTTTTAAGTGTCTAATAAATAAATATTCTGTAATATACCTTTCTACTTTGTATTATCAAATTTTCTTCTACATACACAATCGTTTTATCGATAGTACTATTATTATAATTATAAATAAAATAAAATAAAGAGATTTTACAAAAAAATAATTGCGTTTTAAAAACGTTTTTAGAATTTCATTTTCAAGGGAGATAATTTACTTCCGGTTTTATTAAAGTGTCAAATATCGCTGAGATGTCGAACAGATATTACACTTTGATCTTAGCCAAAAGGCCAAGAAACCATACAAAATATTCTTTTGCGACTAGGCATTTTTAAATTAAAAAAAAATTGATTTAATTGGAATATTTTTTTAATAGGCGGTGTAGTGTAATATCAGTTCTGTTGTCATAAGTTTGTCCTCCCAAAAATTACCTCCTCCGTTTTTAGAGGTGTGTAGAGGGAATCCTTCCAGAATATCCCCACAAAAACTCGATTCAGTCAGAATATCTTTAAAGGGGGGGGGGGGGTAGTGTAATATCGGTTCTGTTCTCATAAGACCGTTCTCGCAGGAATGACCCCCTCCTTTTTGAGTGGAGGGAAGTAGTGTTCGTTCATCATATTATCCTCTGTCGGGGGGGGGGGGGCGTAGCATATGTTCATTCACCTTTTTTAACTAGAAAATTATGAAAGTTATCGTTCCTCCTTAGCTAGCATATTTATCTTTGTTTAGAAAGATGGCGACTATATTCTTCCGGACAATTTTCATTTCGGCGTTTCACGTGGACAATGAAACTTGTCATGGATTTTAATGTTTTCTAAATAAATAAATGCAAAATTTTTTTCCACCTATTCTAACTATATTTACATTAAGACGGTTTATGCTTATTTAATTATTTGTAGTATATTATCATTCATGATACATTCCTCCCAGGCATTACCTCCTGTTCGGGAAAGAAGGTAGTATATTATACATTCGTTCCTTACGATACCATTTTCTAAGGATTACAATTTTTTGTGTGTGCGGGGGGGGGGGTAGTGCACTATCTATTCTGTTGTTATGATATCATCCACCCAGGTATTAAGCCCTCCTTTGGGAGGGTCAGTGTATGTAGTTCGTTCATCATGATATCATCCTTTCAGCCTAGCAAAAATATGCGATCGGAAGGAGCATATATATATATATATATATATATATATATATATATATATATATATATATATATATATATATATATATATATATATATAACTTGCACGTTAGAACAAAGAATGAACGGTGCACAAAGTTGATAATACCCGTTTTCTCAACGGTTTCAACTTCATTCATTTATATTAATTTTGATAAAAAGCGAAGAACCACTCGAAATATTAAAATAAAAATTATAACACCTAAAATTTTACATGCGTTTATATTTTACATGAGGCTATTTTTAATTTGTCAAATGTGAAGAAATTCATTATTTTTACCACATAAACAAATCTTATATATATATATATATATATATATATATATATATATAAGGAGATTGTAGTTTGCTTGAAGCATTGCTGGTAAATATAAGTGTGGGTTTGTAATCCGAGGCTGTAGCAATGCGATGTAGTTGCCGGAAGGTGGAGAGGGTGAACAGAAACAAACGAGAAGAGAAAACGAATTTCAAAACGATTTATTAATATTTCACGTAAAAATTGATTAAGTACCAGAATAGTAAATACTGTCAGGTAAATAAAAAGTTCGACAAAAGGTAATCTTAAATTTTCGAAAGAAAAACTTTCATTATCAAAAGACAACAATTAAAGACCGAAAGGGTCGAAAAACGGGCAAAAACCGGAATCAAATTGTTGAAACACTGCAGAAGACCATTGGTACTTAGTTTTTACGTGAAATATTAATAAATCGTTTTGAGATTCGTTTTCTCTTCTCGTTTGTTTCTGTTCACCCTCTCCACCTTCCGGCAACTACATCGCATTGCTACAGCCTCGGATTACAAACCTATATATATATATATATATATATATATATATATATATATATATATATATATATATATATATATATAAAGTGTTTGTTATTTTTTTATAATAATGAGTGATTGTTTATGAAGGTCCAAAGGCCACCTGAAGATAAGGGTTAATGAATTTGTCAGGTGGATGGTGAGACAAACACCTTTAGGGTTGGAGACGATGGTTGAAACTGGACAGAATTTGATTATTTAAGAGGACAGCTTGGTAAGAAATTCTTAACTTTAGATTTGAAAATGACCAGGTCCTAGTCAGCTGGGAAGCAGCCTTGTTGTACTGTGTTCCACAGACAAGTAGTTCTTGGAAATAAACTCTGCTCGTGAAAGTTTCGTTTAGCTCCATGTACACAGGGTGAAAGGAAAATTATTTACAGTGACTGTTGCTAAACGGGCTTTTACAATGAATGAGTTACAGGATGTGGGTCAGAGATTGGAGCTCAGTCGAGTACCTACCATCAAAATAACGAGAGAGTAGAGAAAGACTAGCAACGACTCTTCTGCGAATAAGAGGTGGGACAAAAGAGGAGAGGACCCCCCACTAGATTTCGAAGTCGATTTTGTACTCTGTTCCTATTTACCTGCCTCCCCACGAGGGCACATTTAGGTACAAGGTCGATTTTAAATGTGGGGTAAAATCCAGCTCCCCAAAAGGGGCACTCTTGATTGGAACAAAAATAAAAATTCCCTCTAATCTAGAAGGAGTTCTCCTTCACTGACCGAGAACAGAATAAACTAGTGTAGCATCAGAACAGATACTACACTTTCTTCCTAGCCAAAACGTTATGGCAAGAAAGAGTGTTCTAAGTGGCACCTCAACAGATGTGACAGCAGTGCTTCATCTTAGGATCTATCTGATAGGATTGTGTCAGGAGTGAGATACTTCTAGAGCGGTAGAATGAACCAACCATTTTTACAGAGACCTTAGCAAATGATTTCATGTACGTCTTCTATATTTATATCTACACAGTAAACAAATTATCCATGTAGTTTTCTATAAAAGGCATAATCCTTTCGTCAGAATCCTTAGTTGAAAACATGAACAGAAAAAGTGTAGTTCTTTGTCTTTTTTTTTGAGTGACTGATGAGGAGTTCGAATCCCGTTGCTTTGACCCTTATTTTCCCGACTGCGATCAACTTCCCAACACTAGAATGGCCAAAAAATGGGGGATCGTCATTTTACGTAAAATTTATATAAAAAACTGATCTCCCGATTATAACTAATTTGGGGATGGAAACAGCGTTCTTATTTCAGAGGTTCACGTAATCGCCTAAAAAGATAGAATCTCATTTTTTTTTACGGAGGAAGGGGATTTAGCAGATGATGTCAATATAAAAAAATTCACATTCTATGAAGCGCACTAGTGTTTACCAGGAGCTGGTTTAGAAAGTATTAGGAAAGAAACAACAGGTGGCAAATATTTCACACGTTCGACACTTTCCAGATATAACCTCGATAACCTCGAGTAAGTAAAGCACGTGTTGCTAAGCGTCAAAAAGTGCCCCCCCCCAAAAAAAACGTAGATGTCAATTAAATTGCCTAACGTAATCTTCACAGATTAATTCAAGATAACTCCATTTGCCTAGTGGGTGGGCCACAGGGTTTAGAGCAACGGTCGCCAACCTTTTAGAACTTCATGGACCACTAAATGTATCATTTGAAATTTGACGACGAACTAACAGTTACCCAGAAAAAAAGCTAAATAAATGTATATACAAACTAGAAGAATACCCGTCCCAGGGCGTGGAAAATTAATTATCCAAAAAGAAAAGATTTGAACCAGATTTATGCCCCCCTTACGAAGACTAAGATCAAGATAGAATGCCTAAAAATCTTATGCTTAAAATCCTTATTCCAATTTTGATAAAAACCCATTACATCATTTTGGTTCTAAAATATCTCATCTTTTGAGGCTTAAGCTTAAGGGGTCTTAAGAATAAATTGAAATTTAGAGAATCTTAGTAAATTGGTGTTTAATGACTGGATTAAATTTAATGCAAATGTGAAATATTTGAATTTTCAAACGGGATGTAACCCCCCCCGCCTAAAACGCCTTAAAATACCCCATAGAAACTGAAATTTGTGGAATATTTATTAATTAATGTTCAATACCTATTGTTAAAATTTCACAAAAATCGAAGACATCTGAATTTTAATAAAAGACTTCTATCCACTCTTTGCCTCGTTTCACAACATGAAATCAAACTAAATATAGCCTATATTTGGTCCCTTTATGCATCGCAGATGTGTTCCAAAATTCATAATGGTCTGTTGATTAGTTTAGGTGTGAATACTTTGAATAGAAATATATGAACATATACACATACCTAACTTTATATATATAATATATATATATATATATATATATATATATATATATACATATATAATACATATATATATATATATATATATATATATATATATATATATATATATATATATATATATACATATATAATATATATATATATATATATATATATATATATATATATATATTTTAATATTTTATCTACATACAACGTCGTTTCAAGCTTTTGGCTCTCCTCAGTGTAGGGAAGTGTTCCATTTGTGTTTACAATGTATTTTGTATTATCGCAAAGGGTAGTTGGCGATATAACTTATCACAGTGCTCAACCCTATAAGGACGTATATATATATATACATGAGAGAAAGCGGAGAGAGACAAATATATGTATAGGCATCCACCGACAGACTGCTTCGCTGTATCGCAATATTTGTCCATTGACTGTTCGTATTTTCGGTGCTTTGATCGTTCAACAAAGGGTTTCATCGCCGCACCCCCACGGGGTCTAGAGTTGGCGACCTTTCAAGATATATTTCTTATTTCCGTATTTTCCCTCTTTCCCCAATCCTCCCAGGGCAAGGGTTTCCTTTAATTATGGCTGGTAAGAAATAGCCACACCTATCTCGTCGTATCTCATCTGCGTTAATGAACACGCCATGTCATCCGGTCGAGATCGGATGATCCGGCGGTAACAACTTCTTTTTTGAGAGAGAAAAATAATCTTTGTGTGTGTGTGTGTGTGTGTGTGTGTGTGTGTGTGTGTGTGTGTGTTGTACACACACGCACGTATATACGTGTTGGGATGCAGGATTGACGTAAGAAATACCGCCGTTGACTATAGAATCCGCCATGACCAGTTCATTTAATTGAGCCCTCATACATTTCAGTAAATTGTATTCCGGATTTTTCTTAGATGAAGATTGATAAGTTATATTATTGGAATTATTAAGATTACTTTTCTCATCTTGGATGTTGTTATCACACCGTTTCGGTCGATGCGGACCGCAAGAACTCGTGGCGCAACGGATAAAAGTACTAAGTATAATCAGTTGACAGTGCTAGTCTTCTTGAGGTTGAAAGTCCAATCCTTAGTGCGGGCGATACTAAGAATACTCAATAACTTAAGACTTCCACCCGTTAAAGGCTGGCAGACGAGAGCAAGTTATCCCTCGTGGATTATATAAAGGGTTCCGTTCGAAATTCCACACGGATTCCCGAGTTTGACAGAAAGATTCCCGAGTTCAACAAAAGCACATAAAGAAGGTAAAATCAAAGAAATGTGTGTACAATTAACCGTATACAATGAACCGCTTTCCGTTTCTACATTATTGGGAGAATTGTTGGTACTGATATCGATCCTGAACCATTTTTAGTGAGGTTCGACTCGGAAGCGTTCGGCTGTCCTACGCAAGCGCCCGAGTGTTGACGAGCCGAATGGTACCAGACGACAATTTTGATACGGTACTGCGTGCTGTGATTGTAAGTTATATTTTCAAGAAATTTTCTAAAAGAAACAACAAAAACAAAACAAGCAAAACATAGCGAAATTACTGTTATCAAATAAATATTTTTAACCCTAACCCTAAACCTAAACCCTAAACCCTAAACCCTAAACCCTAACCCTAAACCCTAAACCCTAAACCTAACGCTAAACCTAACCCTAAACCCTAACCCTAAACCTAAACCCTAAACCCTAAACCCTAAACCCTAAACCCTAAACCTAACGCTAAACCTAACCCTAAACCCTTACTCTAACAAAAAAAAACAAAAAAAAAACAAGCAAAACATTATTATCATAGGACGCAGCACCGTATCAAAATTGTCGTCTGGTACAAATCGGCTCGTCAACTCTCGGGCGTTTGCGTAGGACAGCTGAACGCTTCCGAGTCGAACCTCACGAAAACTGGTTCAGGATCGATATCAGTACCGAATTGTTGATCTGTACATTTCTCAGTGATATTAGCGTGGAAGTAAACATAACATTCGATAATATTTGATTCCCTCCTGCGCCTAGCGCCAGGCGCAAATCTCATGGATAAAGCTTCTTTACGAGGGCCTCACACCTGTGGAATACATCGCCGCAAGACTGCTTCCCTACTGATTACGGCTTTGTCGTCTTCAGATCCAATGTCAACAAATTCCTTTCATCGACCGCACCAAAAGTAGTCAAAACGCAATCAATGTTAATACGGAGAGTACTGCATTCTTGATGATGCTTTTCTGTCACTCAATTCCGAAAGAAAGCTACATTATTTTAGAAAAAATCACTAGTAAACGGCTGCTGCGAGTACACAATTTGAGTAGCGGTTGCAGTGAAAAGAAGCGAAGAGTATCGGAAATCTGGTGGAACTTCCTGTCACTCAAACTTCAGGGAAAACATCTGGTTTTACTAGCTAGAGATTACTGGTAACGATTGGCGCTACAACTATTGTTAACTAAATATCCTCTAAACAATTAAAGCGAATATGTTTCTTTTTTATTTATCTAAAAATGTTGCAATTTAAAAAAAAAAGTCTTCGTCTTATTACCATTAAAATAATATTTATATAAAATGTACACTTTTATATAAATACATTTCAAAAAGTGTTATTCGCTTTATTGATCTGAGAAAAAAAAAACCTATTTAGCTGACAATGATTTTAACGGTAATAAGACGAAGAATATTTATTGTTTGTTTTTAGCTGCTACATTTAAAAACGAAACAAAGAAGAGACATATTCGTTTTATTTATCTACAAAATATTTAGCTAAAAATAACAATTATTTAAAAAAAAAAATCAATCCTGTTTTAGTTGACGGGACGACATAATCAGATTTTGCAACAATTCATTTTAAAATGGGTAATGTCGGAATTTTTTTACCTGTGAAAGGTGATAACGTACGTACGAATACGAAATGCCTTTTCTGTTTTACAGGAATAAAAGCTTACCATAGGGTGGCCGATTCAGCGCTATGATTAGGGGAAGATAACGCCAACCCAACAACAAACAGTTTGCCGTCTCAAACGATGCTGCTCCTGAATTAAACTATATTTATATCATCCAATCAAAACACTTGTTGCCATGGTGACTGACCAGACAGAATAACCTTTTACGGTTTACCTATAATTAACGTTATTTATTTATTTACATCATACTCTTAACACTTCTCGTTTCATGCGTCCTTCTTCCAACCATCTAAAAGATTTAATGTGAAAACAAGCAAGTAATATTAGCAAAGGTTCAGTATTTATAATAGAGAAAATGTGACCCGTTGGGTAACCCATTGATTTTGGATTAGTTTGTTTGAATCAGGAAAATTTGCCCTTGCAAAACTAGTTAATTTTTTTTTAAATTAAAAAAGCCGTTCAGTTGTTATACCTTTTTCATCCAGCTATGGGCCAAAAAGTATTAATATTTATGGTGATATCCATTTTTTGTTCGTAAAGAACTATTCTAATTTTCTGTTTTATAGTTAATATTATTACCTTCGTCGTCTGTTAATAACACAAAGAGAGTGAGAGAGAGAGAGAGAGAGAGAGAGAGAGACAGACAGACAGACAGACAGACAGAGACAGAGAAATAGAGAAAGAGAGAGAGAGAGAGAGAGAGAGAGAGAGAGGGGGAGAGAGAGAGACGTTATAAAATAAAAGCGAAGCCTGCTACATAAAGTGAGAGGGTATGTAATCTTAGTAAGAGATGGGTTTTATAGTTAATATTATTACCTTCGTCTGTTAATAACACAAAGAGAGTGAGAGAGAGAGAGAGAGAGAGAAGGAGAGAGAGAGAGAGAGAGACAAACAGACAGACAGACAGACAGACAGAGACAGAGACAGAGAAATTGATAAATAGAGAAAGAGAGAGAGAGAGAGAGACAGACAGACAGACAGACAGACAGGGACAGAGACAGAGACAGAGACAGAGACAGAGACAGAGACAGAGACAGAGACATAGAGAAATAGAGAAAGAGAGAAAGAGAGAGACGTTATAAAATAAAAGCGAAGCCTGCTACATAAAGTGAGAGGGTAGGTAATCTTAGTAAGAGATGGGTTTTATAGTTAATATTATTACCTTCGTCTGTTAATAAACACAGAGAGAGAGAGAGAGAGAGAGAGAGAGAGAGGGGGGGGGGAGAAACTGTATAAAATAAAAGCGGTACCTACTACATAAAGTGAAAGGGTAGGTAATCTTCGTAAGAGATGGGTTACTTGGTGAGTAAAGTTCAAATTACGGTTAATCAGAACAATTAGAATGGATTTTTTTCCAAAGATAACTCAATCTCAATACTGACGAATATTTTAGCATGTATTTTGTGTGATTAAAATATATATGAAATAATCCCTAGGGAAACAAACGCCTCAGATTTAGTATAATAAAAACAGATACGAAAAGCTTATTCACGGATGATATGAAATTGTATTGCAGAAGTAGAATATATCAATATTATATTTTGCTGGGTGATTTGCACCATGGCAGTTTGACCATGCAATTTTATTACGCCGCAAAAGGATTAAAGATGCCGAATTAAAATTAGATTTGAGTCGATTATATCGGAAAGGAAAAAACGAAAGAAAGAAATAAAGAAAGGAAGGAAGAAAGAGATGGAAGAATATAGTTAATAATACATTTAATGACATAAAAAAATGGAAGAAGAAGGGGAAAATGAATAAAATAACACGAAGTAAAAAAGAGAAATAAAAAGAAAAAAGAATAAAAATAACGAAAGGGAGAAGATGCCAAATCAAAATTAGATTTGTGGCGATTATATCGGAAAGGAAGAAACGAAAGAAATAAAGAGATGGAAGAATACTAATAAATTTAATGACATAAAAAAATGGAAGAAAAAAAGAGGAAAATGAATAGAATAACACAAAGTAAAAAAAGAAGGGAAATGAAAAGAAAGGAAATAATAAAAAGTAGCGAAAGGGAGAAAAACATACGAATTAACAAAAGAAATAAAATAAATAAATTGAAGACATTGTTGTAAGAAAAATGAAGAAAAAAAACGAAACGAAATGAGAAAAGAAACGGGTAGAAAGAAAATGTAAAAATGCGGAAAATTATAGCGGAAAACGAATGAAAGAACGGAAGGTGAGAAAGAAAAAAGAAGAAAAAAAGAAATACAAAAGAATACAATAGTGAAAATTGCCATAATCAAGCAAAGAAAGAACGAAAAGGCAATGAAAAGACACCGTGAAGAAAATGGTGTTTAAAAAGAAAAAAAATGACAGGAGATAGAAAAGAAAGAAAGAAGTACAGAAAAACGAAAGAAATAAAAGACAAATAGGAAAGTAGGAAGGATAGAAACAAAGAAATCAAAGAAAAAAGGAAATTGAAAAATAGAAAGAAGGAGATATAGTAGGAAATAAGGAAAGCAGTGATGAAAGAAAGAAAATACAAAAAGAAAGTGAGAAGGAAGGAATACAAGAAAAGGAAGGAAAGGAAATAAGAAAAACTGAAATCGGAAAATCGGAAAGAAAGATAGAAAAAAGAAGGAATAAAAGAATAGGAGAGGACAAAAACAAAGGAAGTGCAGGGGGAACAAAAGAAAAGTAAAGAAATAGAAAGAAAAGAAAGGTAATAGGAAAGAAAAGGAAATAAGGAAATAGGAAAGAAAGAAGAAAGAAGGAATGAAAGAAGGAATGAAAAAGGGAAGAGGGTGAGAAACATGTCAGGAAAGAAGGAAGTACGGGGGGGATGAAAAAAGGAAAAGAAAGGAGAAGGAAAGAATGATAAGATGAAACATTATGAAAAGTACGCACGAACTTAAGAAACTATTGTAAAAGTAAGCATAAAAGAAGAAAGATAGAAAGAAAGAAGAATAAGAGGACAGAATGAACGAAATAAAGAAAAAATAAATAAAAGATGAAAAAATTACACCAAAACTGAATATCACCCGTCCCCATACAAACCCGAAAAGAAAACGAATATTTCAGAAACACACAAAAAAAGAAAGACCGAATAAAAGTCGTATGTAGAAAGTTAGACACGAAAATGAGATCAAAATAATAATTTTCTTTTTTTTTTTTTTTTTCTCGTTTTTTTTTATGGAAAGGGTACTGAACTGGGGCGGGGCTGGAGGTGGGTTGGTGATGACGAACTCGGGATTCTTCAGTTAGGATAGGGTAAAGTCTGAGATACACTAAAACTAAAAAGAACGGATTGTCTGCCAGGCTGGTTGGTTAGTGCCATTCCTTACGCTTTTCTTTTAGGGAAAAAGACAGATCGCCACCAGCCAACCCGTAACCCGCCGCCATCGTTTGTGCCCTAAAACACACAATAACAAAACAAATAAATAAATGAATGAATGAATAGGCAAGCAGATAAAGAATTCGCCATGTTGATTTGGGGGTCACAGTCGACGAGTAAGAAAAAAAAAAGAGCAAGTTCAAAGGCGGGTTTTTTTTCCCGCTACCCCACCGTCCTACCACACACACACGCCCCCAATTTTTGAACCGACTGGTATGATGGGAGTTTTGGGAGATAAAAATGGGAAATGAAAAGACAGACGAGATCAGAAGGAAGAAACGTCGGGTTTTTTTTTTTCGAGTTTATTACACATCTTTTCTTCCGCGTCTTCTTTTTTGCGCATGCGTATAAAAAAAAGCGGATCTTATTGATAACTTTTGATATTAAGCGTCGATCAATTAAAAAGAAACGATAAGGATGTTTGCCGTCTATACACAAGAGAGAGGAGAACGAACTATCTAAACCCCCTATATTCTATATCGAGTGGACTATTCCATTCCGATATATTTCTTCTTCTCTATGTCCTTAATGTGTAATTGTTTGGAAGGTATTTACTTCCTTCCCACAGCAGGAATATGTGACACAAGGTCGGAAAGTGGGGGGGGGGGGGAGGTCAAGCCAAGCCAGCGCGCCTAAAGAGAGAGCACTCTGGCCTAGCAAAAATAGCCTGGGCAGCCCCGTCAGCATGCCCTGGTGAGGGCGCCTCAGGCAGTAAGCGATAAACTTACTCCATCCCAAAGAGGGGAGACAAGGCCTGGGAGGGTGGACCTCCTAGAACTGAACAGGATAAACCCACAGACCGGCGGAACCAAGACCCGAAGGCCAAGACGATACCGGTCTATAGGGTGTAGTATCCATCGGAACAGATACTATACTTTGATCTTAGCCAAAAGGTGGAGCGCCCGACTTGAAGCGAAGAAAGCCGTCTCCTTTCTCACGCCTAAGATACCAGTCGAGGACCCGTCCTCGACAATCAGTTCTACAAAAAACTGGGCCGTTACAGTAGCCTTTCATCTGTCGGGCTGTGATATTTGTTCTGTTCAGCTCTAGGAGGTCCACCTTTCTCATGCCTTTCTTTATCGCTTTGGGAAGGAGTTAGTTTATAGCTAACTGGCTAAGGCGCCCTCACCGGGGAATGCCGACAGGGTGGCTTAGACAATTTTATATAGCAAGAGTGCACTTGTGCGCTTGCTTATTCTCCTTATCTATCGGCTTTGTGCCACATTGTGGGAGGGAAGTAATACATTGTTGGTAAGGACTCTTAAAGTCCAGAGTACCGAGGTAGCGAAGTGGCGATACCTTGTCACTTCGTCTATCATCTATTCGAGAGTGAAAGAACACGTCCAGTAAGGTATAGCGATTTATCGTTTTGGAGTAGTCCACCATAATCCTTTGTTTATGATTAGTCCCGGAAGTGACCAGAACTCAATCCTCTAAGGGGAGTCGCTTGGTTCTATAATTCATTCCCCTAGCAATCTTTGTTGGCAATACCACTGGTGGGATCAGTCGGGAAAATAAAGGTTTCCGTAGTGACAGTAATACTATATATTAAAAAAAATAATTCTAGGTTAGGCGAATAACTTTTAATAAAAACACGAGAAACTAGCGAGCTTATCTAAAGCTTTATTCGCCAAAGAAAGAAATGGAATTGTTAGCATATTGAATTAGTAGATAAACATGAAAGAAAAAGTAGTTCAAATAATGACACAGACATATCTCTAACACCACTGATATTTCGCTCGTTAAATCCGACCGTAATGTTGGTAGAAAGGGCTTTATTGAAAAAGAATGCATTTTTATATAGAAACACGTTCAAGATCATTGGAGGAGAGTAGAGGGCGCAGTGTTAAAAGTTTAGAGACACGCGGAAAGGAAGAGATAAGTTTAGATATGAAAGAAGTGACGAGAATATATGAGGAGAGGGAGAGGTAAAAAGGCACAACCAAAAGGAAGAAATATATCGGAGCAGTCCGCCCGATACAGAAGAAGGGTATTTAGATAATTCACAAACAACCATGAAACACCTTCTGAATTTGATCAATTTTTGATCGGCACAGATCGTAATGAACGGTCGAGAACTGTCTGTTAGTTGTATTTGCATATTTGTACAGGTCCTAAGCTTTCACGGCCACTGGGGTCAAGCTTTAGAGGGTGGCTGTGTAAAGTGTGAGTAAGTGATAGGGTTGGGAAATAAAGCGGGTAGACAAAAGGATAGAAAAAGTAGGATCAGATGAATTTTGGATTGGAGTAGTGCAATAGCGTGTTCGAGGTAATTTAATGTCGTACCCTTATTATTTTTTAACTATCTCTACGTACCCTAGAGTAAAAGTTTTAAAAAAATGAATGGCTTGTTTACGAAGAAATCGAAATTAATTTTGATTACTTTAATTTCGTAATGTATAATTAATGTGGAGACGAGAAACACAAAAAGACACGCTTAATTATATATATATATATATATAAATTCCCGAAACAGTTTTTCATGGTAAACAACTGATGATCCCTTAAAATAGTATTAGAAACAAACTAATATAATAACTGTAAAAAATAAATTGACGTACATGAGTGTTTTTTCCACTGAAAGACTTGGGACTATAAGTTTTTTTTCTTTTTTTTTTAAAATATAGTTTTAATGGTTGAGAAACTTCCAAGACTATATATATATATATATATATATATATATATATATATATATATATATATATATATATATATATATATATATATATATATATATATATATATATATAAAAAGAAATCAAGAGAGATAACTCAGCATAATTGCACATGATAACTTCCCTTTAATATGTTTCGGCGAAAAATTGAAAAAGTTTTCACTCTAATATTTTTCTTAGCCAGAATAAGTATACAAATTAATTGAAATAAAATATATTTGTGCCAATAAAATAATGAAATGACAAATGAGCAAAGAGGGCTAGTCTGAATCAAGTATCGATATGTCAGACTTTTAAAATCCGACAAGATATCTTTATATGTTAGAAATAGGTTATATTTTGGAGTGTGTGTCCCAATAGTATACACCATTAAAATATGAATGTATTTTGATAAACATTTTCTTTCTTTTTTTCACTAAATACTTGATAACATTACGAGTATAAGAACGTTATTTGCATTTGTATTGAACGATAACACCACGAAAATATCACTATCTTGGCGTTTCAGTTCTTCGTAAACCATAAATTGCGGGACTTCTATAATTTTTTAAAATTACTTACTATTTAAAAAGAGAAAACAATCATAAAAAGAAATAAGAAAGTTTTAAAAAATACTGAAAAAATAGTGTGTAAATTGTTATAAAATAAATGATAGAGGTTAAAATAAATTACTACATCAATTAACTTTAACTAACATAGTATAGGTTAAAATGAATTACTACATCAATTAACTTTAACTAACATAGTATAGGTTAAAATAAATTACTACATCAATTAACTTTAACTAACATAGTATAGGTTAAAATAAATTACTACATCAATTAACTTTAACTAACATAGTATAGGTTAAAATAAATTACTACATCAATTAACTTTAACTAACATAGTATAGGTTAAAATAAATTACTACCTCAATTAACTTTAACTAACATAGTATAGGTTAAAATAAATTACTACATCAATTAACTTTAACTAACATAGTATAGGTTAAGATAAATTACTACATCAATTAACTTTAACTAACATAGTATAGGTTAAAATAAATTACTACATCAATTAACTTTAACTAACATAGTATAGGTTAAAATAAATTACTACATCAATTAACTTTAACTAACATAGTATAGGTTAAAATAAATTACTACATCAATTAACTTTAACTAACATAGTATAGATTAAAATAAATTACTACATCAATTAACTTTAACTAACATAGTATAGGTTAAAATAAATTACTACATCAATTAACTTTAACTAACATAGTATAGGTTAAAATAAATTACTACATCAATTAACTTTAACTAACATAGTATAGGTTAAAATAAATTACTACATCAATTAACTTTAACTAACATAGTATAGGTTAAAATAAATTACTACATCAATTAACTTTAACTAACATAGTATAGGTTAAAATAAATTACTACATCAATTAACTTTAACTAACATAGTATACAGGTAAAGTGACTGAAACTCATTAAACGTTTAATATTCTCATGCGATTGAACAAATTAAATGAAATACCGAAATAATAACGAGTAGATAAATGTGTGTAACAACTTTCTTTTAAAAACTGGTTCGGAAATGGGTGATCATTAGCGCCTGGTGACTGATCATTATACATTAAAATTATATGAGAATGATCCCCCACGCTAAAGTCTAAAATATATTTGTTTCATTTCCGTTTACTATCTAATTTTTCAAGCTGTTTACGTGTAATCACCTAAACCTCATAATCTCATAGTTATTTAAGGAGAATTAACACAAGGTGCAGGGCGCCAATAATACCGAATGAAGCAATGGTTATGGTAAAATAAATTTTAAAAAACGTTAAAAGTAAAAACGTATTCGTTGACAGAGTATTGATTTACTCCTCTCCAGGAGTTAGGCACAAGGCCAGTTTTATCTTACTCCCACAAGTAAGATGTGACCCAGGGTCGGGTCGGGAAAGTGGTGTTTAAAAATTGCCTGGGCAGCCCCGTCGGCATTCCGCGGTAGGGTCGCCTCAGGCAGTAAGCAATAAACTTACTCCTCCCCAAAGAGGGGAGGCGAAGCCTGGGAGGGTGGACCTCCTAGAATTGCACAGGACAGACCCATAGACCGGCGTAAATCAAGCCCCGAAGGCCAAGACAATACCAGTCCATGGGGTGCAGTATCCATCGGAACAGATACTACACTTTGATCTTAGCCAAAAATTCGTTGACAGAGTAGCTTTAACAAAAATAAAGCTATTTAGAATAATGAATAAGGAAAGGACATTAAAAAAAGTCTTAATGTTAATAAGTTAAATATTTAATTAAGGATTTACCAAGCGATCCTATTTTGGGCGCCATTTGTATTTTTCGTATTTGTAACAAACGGGGCGATTTCATTGGCTAATTAACATAGATGATTAACCAATGAAAATTACTAGTGTATACCGGGAAATGTCTGTTGCTAAAAGAAAATACTAGAGGCTTTGGCGAATAACTTATATATCTCTAATTCGAATTTGTTTGAATTTTGAGATGTTATTATTCATATACTTTTAAGTATATGAATTCGATATATGAAATCACCTGGTAGTATTTCGATAACAAACCAGGTGTTTTTCGAATGTATAATTTTGGAAATTATAAAGATTATAACATCTGTCAGGTCACCCTATAAGATTAGTCCGGATTTTAGTTTCTGACATTTTATAGGAAGTGAAACAATCTATAGGAATTAAATATGTATACATTGTATATATGTATTCGGAGACAGTTAATATTATACAATTTTATTTTACAGGAAAAAAAATAAAATGTCATTGTTAAAAGCCTTAACAACTTATAGTATCCAAGAAGAATTTGAGGCACATGATAATTTATGAATTTAAAAAAGGTAACTTTGCAAATGATGCGACTGGAAATTTTTAATCAGTTAAAGAAGAAGAATTCCATAATGAAAGAACGTGCAGAAGATGGTTTACAACATCCATAAATAGAATGAATCTTGAATATAAAGACCGATCAGGACGTCCAACTATGTTTGATGAAATACACCCAGTGGCATTATTTAAAGCAAATCCTGCAGTATCCGTTGGAGAATTGACAATTAAGCTTTTTACAGACCATACAACTTTCCATCAGTTTGGTAAATGTATTACTGGCAACGTTAAATCGCGGGTTGAGATCTACAGACGATTTATGAGGCACGCATTTAACAAGTTTAGGAATCTTTCCAAGTTGTTTAAGATAATATCGAGCAGATGTATCGTTTGAGGAAAGCTTCATTGCTAATGGCGGTTTTATATATAAATCTTATTTAGTTACATCGAACATAGCCATTTACTATTAAATTCAGGAAATAAAAACACAGACAAAACTTATTGGATAACTAACTAGTTACAACAAACAAACAAAAAAATTTTTATCAAAAAAATTCACTTATTAATGAAATCACCTTTGAAAACTGTATTTGTTTTTAATGAATTCACCTCTGAATAACTGTATTTTTTAATGAATTCACCTCTGAGTAACTGTATTTTTTAAATGAATTCACCTCTGAATAACTGTATTTGTTTTTAATGAATTCACCTCTGAATAACTGTATTTGTTTTTAATCAATTTACCTTTTAATGACTGTATTTTTACACTTAATACTTTGTTGTAGCACTTTAGTATTCATTTCTTAAATCTGTTATAATAAAGCGATTAAATCACTCCAAGTCTCTGGTGACACCGATACTCATATTTCAGTAATGATTCACTTGAATTCTTCAATATTAGATGGAAAGCATTTTTTAATCTACGTTTGATGATTCCTAACAAATTATGTATTTGATTTCCATCCGGGCTATTTTCAGGTCAGCCAGAAGAGTTATTTTGTTCTTACTGAATTCTTTATTCGGACGTTTCGCAATCTAAAATGAAATAAGGTCATGGTGGAAGATGAATTCATCGTCCACAACATTATCCTAAATGTATGGGATAAGAGAATGCTCTAGGAAATTTTGATCGATAGCAACATTAATCGATCATTTTAAGGGGCAGATACCGATGGAAGACAGTCTGGACCAAACCGTAGAGATTTAGGAATTCTTACATTTTTATCACAAATCTCGGATCATATCTCTGCTATGACTTACTCACACTCACCGTATTGAACGCTTTCGTTTTTCATTAAATGTTATCAGTGGCTTCGAAATCTGTATCCTGCCCTCATACGTGAGCTGCTAAAGTTCACGGGTGTTACGGATCGATAATCAACTGCATCAGCAAACTTTAGAAATTTCAACTAAATTTGCAAATCGATTGAAAATAAGGATCCTATTCAGATGACATTAATTGTTAGTTATTAACTTAGGTTTAAAATTGCAATTTATGTCGTTTTGAACAAGTTCGTCTTGGTATCTTCAAAATAATCCCACTTGGACAGCTATCTCGTTTTTGAGTATTGTCAGCATCCCATAACGCATGGCTGATGGCTTTTTGCGTCTCCAATTATACTTAACACTTGCCATTCATGATAATATGCTGAACACCGAAGATTTTGAAACTGAAAATACTAATGATATTACTTCATAAATTTAAACCATTTAATAAGTGTAGGATGATAATTATTCTGGTCGAAGAATTAGATCCCGGTCATAAAGTCACCACTGACTCTGCAGCCCGGCATCTTTCCGCACAGCCACCAACAATCACCACGAGAAATGAAAGAGAATTAAGATCTATATTGTCAAGGCAGCAGACGAATATAGAAAGCACGTCATATAGTGTTCAACTCACGCCGTAGGAACATTGCCTTACGCTTTACGTTAAAGTTAACGGCTTATTATAATTCTATTAATTATATATATATATATATATATATATATATATATATATATATATATATATATATATATATATATATATATATATCCTCCACTCTATAATTAAGACCCATGTGCTTTTATTTATATATACTTCCATCTCATCATGCAATAGTTAGAGAGTAAAACATGTGCCTTTTTCTAGCCCCAAGACAAAAGCATTCTTAATTAAACAAGTTTTTTATATTACTAATGTTGAGTTTAGGTGAGTCGAATAACCTGCTGCTTGGTTCATTTTAGAATGATTGGAAAGCGAAGAATTAAAACGAGAAATATATATTCAGTATTTCTTATTTAATGTTATACCATATCAATGTTATGAAGGACAGATTCACGTCATTTCATAAAACTTGTTTTTTATTAGCATACAATTGTTTCGGCTTACATCAAGATATATATCTAAAATGTTCCTGTGCATATATTTCTTAGTGTGGCTATCTTTAGTGCTAATTATATAAAACATAGCAAAAACAATGAAAAAAACTAGGCAAGCAGAGCCTAAGTTACTCATTATCAACATTATATATATATATATATATATATATATATATATATATATATATATATATATAGCCCCCCCCCCCCTTACTAAGGCTGGGCACTCTGAATGAATTTAATAACAAGCAGTACTACTAGTTTCATTGCGAGATCCAACACGGTTTGTTATTGTTGTTGATCACTCTTCGCTGCTTGCTGTAAATACCTGACGATTTGGCATTTACAAAGTTAAATACCTCCTAACTTTCAAGCTAATTTGTGGTGGCCAACGGGTAAGTCTCTTGACTGCAAATCAGTGGAGATTTGTGATCGGAGTTCGCGCCCGCCGACCGTCGGGAATTAGCTTCCTGCACTGAAGATTGCGTAAGCATGAAACATCAATGTCTGTAAGTAATAAATAATTAATATTTATTTATAATATATATATATATATATATATATATATATATATATATATATATATATAATAAAAGTGAATGTACGTGTGTTCGGCAACTTCAATAATCACGTATGAAAATTTAATTTTATTAGCAAATAAACGGGGCTTAACCTTAATATCTGATAATACGAAGAAATGGAAATTAAATTTCGTCGCTTTAAAATTAAAACAAATAAATTCTCTCATTTTAAGAAGTAAGATTACCAAGAGTTTATGACTATCGGTTTACACACATACAAAAAGACTAGACTTTTTAACTCTCCCCCCCCCCACACACACACAAAAAGAAAAAATAAGGAGCGTTTTCATGGCGGTGCGATTGTGAAGAAACACTGGTTCTTTTTTACGGTGAGAGACTTCCATAATTTTCTGAGTGCAGACAAGCAGCGAATTAGCTCGTATATCGTCAAGAAGGGAAAGACAGTGAGTTCTTGATCCCCTCCGTAAACAAGTGGTTCCATAATGAGCAGGGAATGGTGTTGCAGTACAGATGACGGTTATATTTTTATATACTAACGAGTAACCGTTTATCAAGGCCCAAAAGATACTCGAGGATAAGGGTTACTGAGTTAGTCAGGTGGATGACGATATAACACCGTGAGGATTGGAATTTCATTATTTAAGAGGACGGCTCAACAAGAATTTGTTGCCATTGGACTTGAAAACGACCATGTTGTAGTTAGTTGCGAAGCAGCCCTGTGATATTGTGTTCCACATACGGGCAGTTATTGGAAAGAAACTTTGCTCATGGAAGTTCCGTTTAGATTTAGGTACACAGAAAAAGAAATGGAAAGTTGTTTACAGCAGTTGTAGTTAGATGAGTTTTTTTCTTCTTGTGAATGTTTTACAGGGTGGGTGGAACGATACATTGGAGCACAGTCGAGCACATATCATGAGAATAACGATAGAGTAGAGAAAGACTAGCAACTTCTCTTCTATGAGAAAGCGGTTGTGGGGAAGGGAAGACATCAAACCCCATTAGATTTCGAAGTCGATTCTATACAAGGCAGGAAAGAGTGCTTTGAGCGGTACCTCCCCAGATGGCGCAACAGAACTCCATTTTAGGACATTTTATACATGTAGAGAATTGGGTCAAGAGTGGAATACTTTCTGGGTTTATAGAATGATCCAACCATTTTTTCTTGCGGCCCTAGCAACAGATTTGGTGTAAGTTTTCCATTTCAAGTCTGGAATGTAAGTCAGTTGTAGAAACTTATCAAGGAGAGGGCAATTTCATCATTTAGGATATTTTCTTCTCCCAGATAAGTTTAGGAATAAAGAAAATTATTTACAGTGGTTGTAGCTAGACGAGTTCTTTGTTGATAATTTTTAACAAAAGGGGAACCATAGATTGGAGCTCAGTCGAGCACCTACCATGAAAATAACGATAGAATAGGGAAAGACTAGCAACCTCTCTTTTGTGAGAAAGGGGCTAAAAGAGAGATAAGATGGCATCATCCACTAGTCGGTTTCATACTCTGGAAAGATTGCTCATAGAAGCACATCTCTAGATGTAGCAGCGGTATTCTATCTTAGGACGTAATTGACTCTTTGAGATCAAAGATTATTGAGGGTTCAATGATTGGAGGCAATTCGTGCGGTAGAGTATTGATTTACTCCTCTCCAGGAGTTAGGCACAAGGCCAGTTTTTATCTTACTCCCACAAGTAAGATGTGACCCAAGGTCGGGAAAGTGGGGTTTAAAAATTGCCTGGGCAGCCCCGTCGGCATTCCCCGGTAGGGGCGCCTCAGGCAGTAAGCAATAAACTTACTCCTCCCCAAAGAGGGGAGGCGAAGCCTGGGAGGTTGGACCTCCTAGAACTGCACAGGACCGACCCATAGACCGGCGTAAATAAAGCCCCGAAGGCCAAGACATACCAGTCTATGGGGTGCAGTATCCATCGGAACAGATACTACACTTTGATCTTAGCCCGTGCGGTAGAGTAAAGAAGCGTATAAGAAAAAAGGGCGATAAATTAACCAAATGACAAATACATATATATTTTATATTTATATTTATATATGTGTGTATTGAATTACTTTAAGCATTGTTTGATTGAATACGAGCCTTATTTCAAGGTCTGACTTTGTCCCCTTCGAAATAAACCTTTATTATATACGGCTCGTCTGACCGCTGGTATTCCGGACGAACATTTATGTTGTTTTTCCTTGTGATGAATTAGATTTAGAATTCCCATACTATCATTGGATTGGAATGGTAACTTGTGAGCGGTATTTTGAATGGTTTAGTTTTTGTTTTGTTTTTTCTTGGGGGGGGGGGGAATTTCTTCATCATTGTGCCGCCCGACGTGAAAGTGTATTATCGCACATTGTTCCGTTTTTTTTTTGTTGTTTTTTTGAATGCATTTGCGACCGATTATTTGCTTGTTGGCTTGGTGGCAGAAATAATGCACGAGCTACTTTTCTAAGACATTTTCTAGGACTTTCTTTTTTTTATCGTTGTTCTTTCTTGTTTTTTAATTTTAACTTTTATTTTTATTTTTTTCCTCTTCTCTTCTTAAGTGACCTCAACTATTGCAACGCCACATTGTGTATTGTCGGTAGTTTAAACCCTTATTCCAGACATTTAATTTCCCTGATGATCTGCCAAGCAAGTACCTGCTTGGTAGTGAAACACGTGTAGGAAAAAACATTTAATTTGAATAAATAATATTTGTAAGAAAAAATATCTTTAATGGTGATCATTGGTGTCCTGAAAGGAATGCTTTGGTAAGCCTTCATAAAATCACATATAAATGCTCTGTACTCTGTAATCGAGTATCATCGAGCTTGTTTTTATTGGAACAACCCCGGTCTTCACTGAATGATCTATTTTATAAGTGAAAAAAAAAATATATATATATATATATATGTATGTATGTATATATATATATATATATATATATATATATATATATATATATAGTCAGCTATGAAAATATATTTATGGCAATTAAGCTACACAGAGCCTCCCACGTTTCACCCCCGGGAGCCTCTGTGCAGCTTAATTGCCATAAATGTATTTTTATAGCTTACTACTTAGCTCTACTTACGTATCCAGTTGAAGTAAATACTGAAAATTGATACATAAAAAATTATACTTCCTTATAAAATGTTATGTGGATACATGAAATGCTAATATATATATATATATATATATTTATCTTGTGTCTAGCTCTCGTGGGGAGACATGTAATACTACATTACGCGCATACTTAGATAAACCTACTAAATTAATCCCTGTAATAGTTACTATTTCTACATAAACTGCTAGTCTACATTACATAAACGCACAACATATAGTAATCTATTTCTTTATTTATATAACTTTTATTACATGTCTCTTTTGAAGTATATATTCGCTTGAAGAACCCTCAGTTAGTTTTCATTGATATATCTATTCATGTACTTTTATTGATCTATCTATCTATTTATTTATATACCTTCTTACATAATATTATTGCTATTATTATTATTATTATTATTATTATTATTATTATTATTATTATTATTATTATTAGTAGTAGTAGTAGTAGTAGTAGTAGTAGTAGTCGTAGTAGTAGTAGTAGTAGTAGTAGTAATAGTCGTAGAAGTAGTACATACAGTATATTAATCAATTTATTATATTTCCATTAATTCATTTTCTTTTTACATTTTATTCTATTTATCTTTATATTTATTTCGTTTCGTTTCTCTTCTATTCTTCTCAATTCAATCGCTTAGTGCTATATAAACTATATATATTTGAAAATCAGTTGCCCTTAATAGTAATGCATAACGGTGCGGACGCACACGCGTTCCTTTTTTTAATTTTTAAGACAACAGATTTCTTTTCCTATCTGCAGAGACGTTTCGCGTGAAATGACTTGAACGTTGAAACAAGGAATGAACGCTGCACGCCTTTGAAAATTTCAGTTTCCCCAACAGTTTCAATTTTCTTCATTTCGTATCATTTTTTGACAAAGCGCGGGGGACTGCTCGCAATATCAGAATAAATAATAATAATAATTACAAAAACAACAACATCGGTTTTATGTTTCATACATCACCAATCATCCTTAAAACACTTCTCTAGAAGCATACGTGGAATAACAAATTATATATATATATATATATATATATATATATATATATATATATATATATATATATATATATATATATATATATATATATATATATATATACAGGGTGATTCATAAGTCACTTACCTATTTATTTTTGAAATTCTATATATATATACACACATATACATATATATACACATATACATATATATATATATATATATATATATATATATATACATATATATATACATATATATATACATATAAATATATACATATATATATATATATATATATACATATATATATATATATACAGGGTGATTCATAAGTCACTTAGCTATTTATTTTTGAAATTCTAAAGTTAAAAAATACGGTAATACAAAACAGAAAGTTTATTCAACAAATACATTTATGGGAGTTTAAAATTACAGCAAATTTTCAAAATTTACACCTTCGTTCTGCAT
>OY744522.1:172043662-172106162 GCA_963556195.1 Sepiola atlantica | reverse complement strand
AAAGAAAGAGAGAGTGTGAGAAAAAGAGAGTGTGTGTGTGAGAGAAAGAGAGAGAGAGAGAAAAAGAGAGAGTGTGTGTGAGAGAGAAAGAGAGAGAGAGAGTGACTCGAACCTCAGACCTTAGTCATCACTAACTGTTAAGATCCAACGTCCCAAGCGAATTGGCCACTGCATGGATGAGAGAGAAATGTATCATGTTTATCATTACGAGTAAGTTTCTTAAAAGAAGATAATAATTATTATTTAATCAATATTATTTATATCCACATATATAGAACTTTTTTTAGACACCAAACAGAATACGTGCTGGTTTTTCTTGTAATAAGTAAGTTAAAATGCACTGAGGCCAATATACGTCATGTCTGCAGGCGGGGGTGCTCTGAAATCAGGTAACCTCAAACAAGTTGTATTAGTTTCGTCGTTGTACTGCCTAAATACCAGTCGAGAATACGTTCTCGACAATCAGTCCGACAGAGACTGACCATTTCGGTGGTTTTTATCTTTCGGATTGTGGTATTATGTTTTGAGTAGTATTGGAAGGTCCACCCTCGCAGGGAAGAGGGTTGGTTTATTGCCAATTGCCTGATGAGCCCCTACCGAAGAATGCCAACGGGGCTGCCCGGGCTATTTTTAGAGGCCAGCCTGGCTCTTTCGCTGGGGCGCTGACTTGTTCTCCCACCTTCCGGTCATGTGCCACATCTTACTGCCGTGGGAAAAAAGTAAATAAAGCAGTATTTGATTAGCGAATATTAGGGAGTCGGAACACTTGTACTTCAGAAATGGCTTAAGTAAGTCTAAGTGTTATGAACCCGTCCACAGAGGGGCGCTGCAGCTTAAAGGAGTCTTCCTGTTATGAACCCGTCTACGGAGGGCTATTGCAGCTTAAGGGGGTCTACGTGTTATGAACCGGTCGAGGGAGAGATACTGCAGCCTAAGGGAGTCTACTACGTGTTATGAACCGGTCGAGGGAGAAATGCTGCAGTTTAAGGTTGTACACGTGTTATGAACCCGTCCAAGGAAGGACGTTGCCGCTAGTAATCTGTTATTTTGCCAATGTTTGTATTTTGTTTTCTTTCTTTTTTCTATTCGTTTTAGTTATGAGTTAGTATTTGTGTGTTCGACAAATACGAATGATCTTTAGAAATGTGAAGAAGGGAAAGATGAAAGAAAGTCGGTAAGTAGGGGCTTAAATAAGGATGAAAGGCACGGATTAAAAATCTATGTTTCAAGAGAATAATCGAGAAGGAAGAGCAGGTTGTTTGGCGTCTATTAATTTAGGAGACTGCAGTGCCCGGGTGGGAATGTAAGTAAATTAAAATAGAGGAGAGAAGGAATGATCAAGCATGATATACAAAATAAAGAAGATGAAGATGGTGATGAAAATGAAGAAGAAGAAGAAAATAAGACAAAAACAAAGAAGAATGCATAGACGGGGAAGAGAAAGAAGAAATATAAGACAGAAAAGAATATGAAGATACAAAGAAGAAGAAGAAATGTAAGACAAAGAAGAAGAAGAAGAAGAAGAAGAACAACAACAAGAACAAGAAGAAGAAAAAGAGAAAGAAGAAGAAAAAGCGAAAGAAAAAATATAAGACAGCAAGGAATATGAAGACAAAGAAGACGGAGAAATGGGAGAAGAAATATAAGATAAAGAAGAAGAAGAAGATAAAGAAGAAGAAGACGAAGAAGAAGACGAAGATGAAAAATAAGAAATATAAGACAAAGAAGAAAACAAGTCGCGCGTCTCTGTATGTGACTCGATGTGGCGAGTGTAAAATACAATAAATTTGGGCAATTTGGGGCATTTTTGACCCCCCATTTTGACCCCCTGGAGGCGTGAACCAGAATTTTTCTGAGGTCAAGGATGCTCATTTTATATTCAGAACAATTGCCTCCACATTTTGGTCAAGTTTCAGAAAAATTGAATGTATGGATCAAACGTTATGAGAGAAAAGGGTCATTTTTTTGCCATTTTGGGGACGCGAACCAGATTTTTCCTAAGGTCAGCGATACTTATTTCTATTAGGAACAATTGTCTCTACATTTTGGTCAAGTTTCAGAGAAATTGAATGGATGGATGAAAAGTTATGGGGCAAAAAATGTCATTTTTTTGCCATTTCGGGACGTTTTGACCCCCTGGAGGCTAACCAGATTTTTTTTCAAAAATCTGAGAATGTCACTTTCTAACCTGACCAAAGTTACAACTTCATGCAAAATTTCAGAGAAATTCAATGGATGGTTGCGGAGAAAAATCCGGACGGACATGCCTCAAAACATAAGTCCCCCGATTTTATAAATCGGGGGACCAAATATAGAGATGAATTGAAAAACAAGAAATATACAGTAAAGAAGAAGAATGTGGAGATTACGAATAAGAAAAAAAATATAAAACAAAGAAAAAAAAAGGTTGAAGAAGAATAGTAAAAAAAAAAGGAGAAGACATGGCAGAAGAATAAAATATAGGAGGGAAATACAGAAGACTTAGAAGAAGAAGAAGAAGAAGAAGAAGAAGAAGAAGAAGAAGAAGAAAAAGAAGAAGAAAAAAGAAGAAGAAGAAAAAGAAAAAGAAAAAGCGGCATATAATGAATAAGGTATAGGATAATAAGAAATAAAAGATTCATAAATAATAGAAATATACATAATATAGAAAAAGATATACAACAAAAGAAAAGAAGAAGAATTAGAAGCGCACTTTGATAAAAAAAAATTATCACATCAAAGGCGGAAATTCCTGCAATGGTAATAAATCACAGTTGTAGATTATGTTAAGTATCATAAAGTGGGCTGAATATATTCGTCAATGGTCCGTTAAAATTAGTCTAAGTTTTTTTTAATCGTCTGCATGTTTAATAATAGACATAATAATTAATTGGCGGAGAAGAAGAAAAGAAAGAACTTGTGGAATGGCCTACCAGAAGCTCTTGGTGGGCTGCTTAAAGACTCATAACAATGGCAGACGTCGCTTAATCTAACAGTTTAAAAGCATAAAGAACACCGTTCTTTTTATGATGTATTGCTTTCGTATAGGTCTATAAAGATCGTGTACATTTAGATATCAGAAAGTAATGGAGTTCTTTCTAAGTCTGCATGTCTGTTTGGTCACAATAGACTCAGAAAATATTGCCTTGATTTCAACCAAACTTTGTATGCAGATAGACTTTGATACCGGGTGTCATAGACTATATATTGATCTATATCAGGGGCGGGCAACCTCCGGCCCGCGTGCCACATCCGGCCCGCGAAAGCTTAGCGTCCGGCCCACTACCCTGCTTTATTATTGCAATCCGGCCCGCGGACCTCCCAGTAAAACTCATATCATTTTGTGGCATAGACGTAAAAGTAGGTTTCAATTAAGATTTACAGTGGGATAAAAATGTATGAATATCAGCGAGCGATGATGCATGTGTATTTCATTTTTCTTTAACTATTAATTTCAAATCCTTGGCCTGAGATAAAAATAGCAATAGAGAAAGAGAGAGGCAAAGAGGAAACGAGAGACGAGGAAAGGGCATGAATCAGAGAACCTATGTGAGGTGTGTCAAAACGAATGCTGGATCAACTTGCTACTTCCCCCGTCATTATTTTTTATGATTCCAAAATGGCTCTTCGTCGGCGTCTTTTATAGCATTACATACAGAAGTCTCTTGAGAAAAAATATCAGATTTGTAGAGTGTTCAATGCAATTTTTGTACAATTTATTCATGTAAACAAAATATAGTAATTCTGAGATTTCGTTTTTCACTCCGGCCCGCGATCTCCTTCCAAAAGTCCCATCTGGTCCTCACTTTGAAAAGGTTGCCCGCCCCTGATCTATATGATAAAACTTGAACGAAATGAAACGTCCAAATCTATAAGTTTCACAAAATAAAATAAAATCAGTTTAGAAAGGTTATGTAATGTTAAGTATCAGAAAGAAAACCACGACTGCATTGTTATTATTGAGTAGCTGTATCTACCCGGCGTTGCCCGGGATTCTTTAATTCCACAATGTTTTAAGTTATAAAGGATATTTTAAAAATAATTTTTATTATTTATTATTTTAATAATTATCTCAAGTTTAAAAGTAAAATAAAAACCATGGGCGAGAAACAAAGTAAAATATAATAATAATAATAATAATAATAATAATAATAATAATAATAATAATAATAATAATAATAATAATTTGGAAGCCACGTGTAAGCGAGAAACACAAATACGCGAAGTGATCACAAAATATTATTAATATCGAGATAAAGAAGAGAGTAGAAGAAGGAATGAAAAAATATGCTCAATAGAAACTCAAATAGTGTAAGGGAGATAAGTCATTATTTTAAGTTGCAAAGATATACCTCCTTTTCATTATCTGAATCATTATTGAAAATTGTTGCAATTGTAACAATCTTTCTAACCGGAATGATTATTTTTCAAAGTAACTGAAGACAAAGACAATAGGTCGAAATAATTTATAATGCGGACAGCCCTAGTGTGTATTTAGTTTATTTACTTTATACATACATATATATATATATATATATATATATATATATATATATATATATATATATTGCTGATTTATGTTCTGTTAACCATACTACATGAATACCGCCGAAAGAAATGTAGCATTTGCAGCATTGAACCAGATAAATAATGAAATATGGGTGTAATATCAAAAGTTTAATATAGTTACTTATGTAAAAAGGCAGTTGTAAGAGATACGCATATGTGCGCATTTTTACACGGGGCTGAATGATGCTGTTAACAGTTATCATTATCCCCTTCTTAGTTCACAATCGACTTTTGCAGACTCAATGATGGAAAAAACGTTTTCTCAAAGCTTGATTTGAGCGAATGCAGGTAGATGAAGAATGTGCAAAACTTGTAACTATTAATACCCATGAGAGCTTTTATAAATAGAATGGGTTGCCTTTTGGAATTAATGTTGCTCCTGAAAATTGTTCAACATGTAATGGACACCATGTTATCTGGACTTGAATTTGTTAGTGTTTATTTAGATGATACTTTAGATGAAAAGTGGAAATAAACGACCGAGTAGAAGTCTTAGAACTGGTTATTACTTAGCACGTATATTCGTGGCGCAATGGATATAAGTGCTAAGTAATAATCAGTTTTTAGTGACAGTCTTCTTGTAATTGAAGGTTAAATCCTCAGTACAGGCGATACTAAGAATACAATTACGAATTACTTAAGACTTATACCCGACCACTAGAGCAGGCTACCCTCGTGGATTAAATGATGGGTTCCGTTCGAAATTCCATACAGATTCCCGTGTTCGACAAGATACACCTGAGAAAGATCGAGACTTAACATCGGCTGAAACGTTGTGCTAATAATATCCAAGATGAGAACAGTAGTCTGAATAATACAAATAATAAAAATTATCAATCCTCAGCTAAAAAATTCTAAACAAAATAAAATATATCTGAAGGTCGGATTTGCTTTTAACGCGTTATGTCCGTAAACATAAAAAATTAACGGTATCTAGCGATGCGAGTTCGAACGGTATTGTCATAAAAATAGAAATCGGTACTTCTATAGGAGAGGATCCATATCGACCTGGATGTTTTCGATTAAATGAAACAACATTATCATTTTTCCTTAACTACAGGTTAAGATCAATACCCCCTCCCCCAACTCAAGGTTAAGATCAATACTCCCCCAATCCCCGCGTTTAGAATGGGTTCAATAATTTTCTTCAAATCAGTAAGTAAATCAACTTCATTTCTTTCTTTGATTTTTTATAAACTTTCTAAAACTTTATATTTTTGTGGAGCTATCTTTGAAACCTAACCCTAACCCAACCTTAACCGTAACCTAACCCTAACCCTAACCCTAACAAACATCTAACCTGGTTTTGCATTTGTATGCTTTATTATTATTATCTGGATTTTTACATGTTTTACGCGACTTTCAAATCGTAAGCTGCTTCGGACATAAGTTGCAATCAAAAGCATTCTGGTCGAATCGAAGCACTTAAAGATCTTTAAAACAAATATTACATGTGCCAAAAACGCTTTTACCACCAGAGAGAAATGGTGGTGAAATATCGCGCTTCGAAAATTCTAGATTCATCCACGGCAAAAGATTTACACTGGATATCGACCACAGACCATTATTATTCATTTACCCGGCTAAAAAGGATCTGCTGGACCATATGCAAAATTAACTACAGCGATAGGAGACCATTGCACTCAAGTATGATTTCTTATAAAAATAGAAATGTTGTCCGTCCGTTTTAAACGTGATAAATACATTGTGGAATTTGTCTCATTTCGAAATATAAGACATGGAGAATATTGCATTAATAGTAAATAATAAATTCCCAACAAATCGAAATTCGTTTAAACGTTGGGAATATAACAACCAATATGAGAATAGTAGTCCGAATAATCCACATAATTATCCTCATCTAAACAAAATCCGAAACAAACCTATGTATCCTTACTATAATGGAAATTCATGTCTGTATTTTTTTTGTAACTAAAACTTGAAACTTTGTTTAAAAGATATATACTATTAAACAAAAGTATATGTATGACTGATATTCATCTAGTTACTCCCAAATTAAAATAATTGAAAGCTTAACTTCAAATTTAAAAAAATAGTACCTCTAAATAAAAAAAATCAATTCCAAATTTAAAAAAAATACAATATTTTAATCTTATATAAATAGTGATTTTGTTCGTCCGTCAGTCACATTTTTTATAAACGTAAATATAAATGTGTTTCGTTTCGAAATATCAGAGATCTTAACTACTTTTAGAAATATTGCATGAATATTAAATAATGAATGTTAAACTAATAAACCGAATGCCATGACCGAAAATCGAATTCGAAACCTTGAAATCTCCAGTCTGAGTTTCTACTAACTTAGCTATTTGCACTTTCTTGTAAACACGTCTTAAAACATTCCCATAACAAAATAATTATAGCTTTGGCAGAACGTCATAGAATTATGATGTACGTCATGTTTCAAAACATGAATTCAAGTATAAACGATAATAAAAATAAATAAATGAATGGGTAAACATTATCAATAAACATTGGAAATTATTTTAATAGTCCAAAACAATTTATTTTGCTTAAAGTACTGGCGTTAAAAATAATTTAATATTCAATATATAATAAGAAATGTAAATAAAAATTCTATGAGAAAACCTTATGAGAAAAAAATCTGGTTAAATCTAGGGTACTGATATCGATACTGAACCAGTTTTCGTGAGGTTCGACTCGGAAGCGTTCGGCTGTCCTACGCAAACGCCCGAGTGTTGACGAGCCGAATGGTACCAGACGACAATTTTGATACGGTGCTGCGTCCTGTGATTGTAAGTTATATTTTCAAGAAATTTTTTAAAAGAAAACAAACAAACGAGCAAAACATAGCGAAGTTACTTTTTTTATTTTGATACGTTGCTGCGTCCTATAATTTTTAGTTATAGTTGCAAGAAATTTTTTAAACACCAAAACAAATCAAACAAGCAAAACAAGCGAAATTACTGTTATCAAATAAATATTTTTAAGCCTAACAACAACAACAAAAACAAAAACAAACAAAACATTATTATCATAGGACGCAGCACCGTATCAAAATTGTCGTCTGGTACAAATCGGCTCATCAACTCTCGGGCGTTTGCGTAGGACATCCGAATGCTTCCTAGTCGAACCTCACGAAAACTGGGTCAGGATCGATATCAGTACCAAATTTAGAGTGGTTGACAGCAGCGATCCTTTGCTTTCGCATGGTAGTAGGCTATCCGAGCTAAAATTTGAGCCCATAGGGCCCATTGATTCTAGTGATTTTATAATGGAATTCATGATGTCGAAAACAATTGTCATGCTGTTGGCTTATTGAAGGTTAACTTTAAATTGTGTGAACCACTTGAGGATACAGCAACCACGGTTATACGAGCGAAGAATGAAATTTCAATCAATATCCTATGCAATAACGTCTGAGATGTTCCAGAAACACTGGCTGACAGCAATAGGAAAGCGCGGGCGATATTTTCATAAAGGAAGTAAAAGAACAATCACAAAATAAAATTTAAAATAAAACCGGATAACATAATTTCTATCTGTAATGGAATGAAAAAATGATGGTACCTACGTCACTTGGAGAAATAATTTTAACGGAATTTCACAGAGGTTATCCTGAGATCTCTAATATAAAGGCATTGTTGCGTAGGTACGTTTACTGGATTAATATAAACAAATACATTGAAAAATAAATGGTAAATTTATTTAAAGGTTTTATTTTAGCAATAAAATCACCACTTGTTAATTTTAATCTAGGGCCCATAAAACTGGCACACCGTGGGCGTATACAGGACCGGCGGGACAGTTATAAAAGTGGGGGGGATCTTCTAAAAAGTGTGGGGGCGGTTAAACACATGCATATATAACTTCATTATTGATGAAGTAAAGTGGGGGGGGGGGCGTCCATGGTATACACATGTTAATTTTGCTGGATCAACAAATAGGGTGGACTGCCTCATTGTCGTGGACAATTTTTTTAAAATGGCTACCAATCCTAAAATGTAAAAAAAAAAGCGACCAGTTATATAGTTCATACATTTTAAGCATGAACTATTCGAGGGATGTGGTGTAGTCGACTGCATTGTGTCATATAAAAGAACACAGTTTATGTAAAGAGTTAGAGAATGTTTGCAAACTTTTTGCGGTAGAGCATGTAACAATTGCTCCCTGCCACCCAAGTCATAGCGGAATGTAGATTTGTAGATAGTTGAATATATATGAGGGTTCGAAAAAAAAGGCTGAAAGCGGTAGAACTGAAGCGTCGATTCAGAAATTTCTATAGGTGTATTGGGTAATACCAAACATGGATGCAGTTTGTTGGATGACTCCCGTAGAATTTATGTCCACAAAGGAAGTAAAGGTCTAACTTTGATAAATTGTTGCCAAATTAGAAAGAATTGAAATTAAAAAAATAATTAAACCAGGGTAATGATAAAAAATTCGGAAGCGAAAAAAAAGTCTTTTTTCAAATATGTAAACAAAAAAAACATTGGATGAGTAATGTCATCTATAGGCGCATCGGAAATGTTATTCGAAATGAAAATAAAAGTAAAACATCAACTTAATCTCTCCGTATCTAGTGATAATTACTTATGGTCGAGAAAACAGAGTGAAAGCGTGCGGAGTCGAAAATAACTCTGTGAACCGGGTTCGCGCATTGTGACCGTCTGAAATTATCACTCCCCATGCACTGATGAGAGCATAAGCTCGAAACAACGTCGCCTGTAGGTAAATATAATTTAATATATATATATGGTAAGCCATGAAAATATAGTTATGGCAATTAAGCTACACAGAGGCTCCCGCGTTTCATCCGCGGGGGAATATTCAGGCTAAAATGGCATATATATATATATATATATATATATATATATATATATATATATATATATTCCCGAAACAGTTTTTCATGGTAAACAACTGATGATCCCTTAAAATAGTGTTAGAAATAAACTAATATAATAACTGTAAAAAATAAATTGACTTACATGAGTGATTTTTCACTGGAAGACTTGGGACTATAATTTTTTTTATTTTTATTTTTTATATAGTTTTAATGGTTGAGAAACTTCCGAGACTATATATATATATATATATATATATATATATATATATATATATATATATATATATATATATATATATATATATATATATATATTAAAAAACAAAATTAAATTATTAAATAAAAAACGAGACGCTAATACAGCTGTATAAATAGCAAATATTTATTTATACATCTGCATTTAGACACAATTAAATAAATAAAAAAAACATTGAAAGGCTTGTTACATATTTTAGGAAATACATCAACTGAAATAGTACATGAGGATACAAATGTGCGAAACTAAGGGGAGATTTGTGCGTTACAACGAAAATAGTTCATAGTTATCTAGACATGAATCAAAATACCGAAAGGAGCTATTAAATATTTATTTCGTATTAAATGATGTTAATTACCCCATTATAAAGTATTATGGGGATTCAAAAGTACTTTTAAGGACATTTATACTTAAAGTTAACTGTGATTACGTTTTATATTTAACTCGTATTATGAGGTGACTACTGGCAAGCATCAATGTCCATATCAGGTCCCATCTATTAATTGTATGCCGATATCTAATATTAGGTTGTGTGCATTCTTTTATTTATTAATATGTTTATTAATATACATATACGAGGAGTTCGAACGCAAAACGCGATAAACGCCATTTTCAAAATCACGAAATTGTCCCTACAAAAAGAGTTGTATTTCAACACACGACGACACCCCGAAACTATGTGTTCTATAATATGATACCAAATAGTTTCTTTTTGATTTCAATTAAATAAAATCTTTTTTATGAAAGTACAAAATGTTCTACCGTTTCTTCGGCCTTCCTTAGTGTATGGAGATATATGTGTGTGTGCGGTGGGTGTTGGTAGCATGGAAAAAAGTATAACCGATGAAGTGACTCGTGTGTGTCCATATATATATATATATATATATATATATATATATATATATATAAAATATTTATGAATATATATATATATATATATATATATATATATATAAAATATTTATGAATATATATATATATATATAAAGTATTTATGAATATATATATATATATGTATTTATATTTATATATACATATTTAAGTATTTATGTACATATATATATGTATGTTTTTATATATATATATTTATGTATTTATATATATATATATATTTATGTATTTATATATATATTTATGTATATATATATTTATGTATCATATATATATATAGATGTATTATATATATATATATATATATGTATTATATATATATATATATGTATTATATATATATATATAATATATATATATATATAATATATATATATATAATATATATATATATGTATATGTATTATATATATATATATAATATATATATATATGTATATGTATTATATATATATATATAATATATATATATATAATATATATATATATAATATATATATATATAATATATATATATATAATATATATATATATATATATATAATATATATATATATATAATATATATAATATATATATATATATATATATATATATATATATATATATATATATATATTGGTGTGTTTCTTTTGAATATGTTGCCGTTTATATAAATATCTATCGATCTATCTGTCGATCTCTCTCTCTCTCTCTCTCTATATATATATATATATATATACATATATATATATATATATATATATATATATATATATATATATATATAGATAGATACATTCAAAACTTGTTAACATTGCCTGATTTTGCATGACGAACTTTTTATAGAAACGGTCTAACGGCAAACATGTGCTGAGAAGATTTTGGAATTTTACAATACTAAAACAACAAGCACACACACACACACACACACACACACACATATATATATATATATATATTACAGACAATTATAATGAGTTACTTCAAGATGTTCTCATATGTATTAAAATTATATTTAAGTTCCACTACTTTACTTCACATTCTATTCCAAAGATAACCCCCTCTTTTTATTAATTAATAAATTAATGATTTAATAATAGCGATCATTTTAGCAGTGGCACTAACGATATTGATACCGGTAACACTTAATGTAAGGAATATGAAACTCTTTTAAAATTTCCTATATAATAATGAATTGATAGACAATAGCAACAATATTAAAAACTGTTGTTTTCCTTGAGTCATTATTTTTAATTTTGTTCACATTATTTTTGTTTTTGTAACCCGGCAGTTGGTTTAGTTTACACATTGTTGCAATTGATAGAAATTCAAACATCGTTTTTAAAACTATCTATTGTTGTTACGTTATCATGTATTTTTTAGTTGTTTTTCTATTTGGTTAAATTCATGGCCATCCCTACTACAGGCCAGGCAATCGTGCAACTGGGGTCTTTTACTGGGGGCCATGTGAATTTTCTTAAATATTCGATATAGAAGTTGCAAACAAAGGTAAAATTTCTCTGTGAGATTAGTTTGATGTTTTTATGTGTTTTACATACCAAATAATAAGAACCACAATGAGCTAATTGATAAATTTGACAATTATTGACAAATTCCTATAAATGAAGAGGCAGGTAATTTTTGAATAAACAAAGGCAAATGCATATTTCAATGAAGAATTTTTATTTCAATGTTGGATTTTTTTTAGAGATTTTGTACTTATGTCAAAAGATCATTAATAGTATATTGTGGTTAAAAAGAAAAAAAGGATCCGCACCAGTTGATGATATAGTTTGCAACTTCTATATCGAATATTTAAGAAAATTCACATGGCCCCCAGTAAAAGACCCCAGTTGCACGATTGCCTGGCCTGTAGTAGGGATGGCCATGGTTAAATTTCTATGAGGTATAACGATGGCAATTATTTTTTTTAAAGATTACCTTAAACAATAAAAACCTATTTCTTTTCACCCAAAGTTTTGCTTGAATTTTGTTTGGTTTTAAATATTAATTCTTGTCCTGAAATAAAATTCAAATTTATTTTTGATAATTTTGTATACTCTAACTTTAATACAATGTTAAAATCGCTGGTGGACAAGTTATTACATTTTAATGTAATTCTGTTTCCGTAGACCAATGTTATACACACAAAAAATTAAAATTTACGTTTTGTATTCATACAAAGTAAGATTTAACAAATTAAAAATAAATAAAGATGAAGTTAACATATTAGTCGATAATTTAATAACATCATTGTAAAAATGGACGTGAAAGTTCGAATTTATATCTATTAAAACGTTAATAGTATATTTTTATTTCAAGACAAATACTACAAGGCTAATCAATTTTATATGAAAATTGGTTGAAAAAGAAACGGAATAATATTTCAAAAGTACAACAAGCGATTCCGTTTTATGTTTATCAAAACAAAGAAAACTGAAATCGTAATAAACTGAATGTAAGGTAAAAAGTTATTCAACAATTGTAATTATTTAATTATTAGAAGATTTAAAAAGTAAGTGTCATGTTTTAATTGCCGTTTTCCAGGTAAAATTATTACTCGTACTGCTCATTTTCTTTTTTTCTTCTCCACTTTATTCTTTAAACACGGACCAATAATTGGCTTAAATCACTGACGAAACAGACCTTTTATTTACCTTTTGTTATCAAAGATATTCTCGTCAACCAAACTGACTTCGCTTTTTGTATATAGGATAAAATTACAGAAACCGAAAAATAATTTGTTTTAATCCAAACAGATTGGCTAAGTATTTGAGGAGATAATAGGTGAATATTTTCTTTGAAATAATAAGCACAATAAAATGATTAATAATAACAGTAGTGTAATGGTAATAGTATTAATATTGATAATAATAATACCAATTATTGTAAGTGTAGAATCATAAACAGCATTAATGAATAAATGTTATGATATATAAGGTAACCGTAAATAACAATATTAATAATGAAGAAGTACATATAGGACCTACGCAAAATCCATTTAATGATAGATATAGTTATTATATAATTCGAAAATATAAATAATAACTGTTGTACTCCATTATCTAAATATATACAAGGACAAAAATAAAAGCAGGAATATAAATCTGAAAATTCGTACTTTATTTTAATATTGATAATTGAAACTGTAAAATATGTTTAGAGGAGAAATATATCAAATAATCAAATTTAAAAAGCAAATAAATTATTAAACAAGAAGCAAAAAATTCTACCCTAAATGTCAACATATAAATAAATGTTTGCTTTATTATTTGTGTATTCGTGCAATCAAATAAGCAATTATTTAAAATTAAAATTAATCATACAAAAATGAACTAAAGAAAAACAAAATATTGATTAAAATCTTTGAAGAATAATAAAAACATACCACGTCCTATGAAAACAAGCGTACACTACAAGAACCAGCGTGAAAAGAGGATCACACTAAGAAAAAATGAAATAATGGAGAAGGTTCTTTTACCCCGAAAAATTTAAAACGTTAAAATACAAATAAAGATAACCTTTTATATGTAATATATCACCTTTAAAACAAAAATTAACAATAAGATAATGTTGCGCATTGACGTAATATAAAATAAATTTGAATTTTGTTCAAATATATACGGACGTATGGAATAATAATACGCTTGTGGCTATCGGGTCTACCGTGAAATTGCTGCAAAGTGTAAAGATGAGTCCATTTTAATTATCCATAATTGTTATAAAGCTCTATCTGAAACGATGTCGAGCATTTTATGTACGCACGATCTGCTATCATGACCCGGCTCTATTCCGATTCCAAGAAGTGGATTTTTTTTACATTATTGGTATAGAAAATACACTAGAAGAAGACACATTCCAGAATGGGTAAAATTATTTCCCCAAACGAAGGTTTGCCCCACTTTTACGTCCCCTTACGAAAATTAAAATCAACATATAATGATACTAAACCTCGTCTAATTTGGATCAAAATCTATTGCATCATTTTGGACTTAATGAAATAAAAATTCCCATATATATATATATATATATATATATATATATATATATATATATATATATATATATATATTAAATTCCCGAAACAGTTTTTCATGGTGAACAACTGATGATCCCTTAAATAATGTTAGAAGCAAACTAATATAATAACTGTAAAAGTTAAATTGACTTACATGAGTGATTTTCCACTGAACGACTTGGGACTTAAGGTTGTTTTCATTTTTAATTTTTTATTTTTTTAATATAGTTTTAATGGTTGAGAAACTTCCAAGACTATATATATATATATATATATATATATATATATATATATATATATATATATACATATATATATACATATATATACATATATATATATATATACATATATATATACATATATATACATATACATATATATACATATATATACATATATATACATATATATACACATATATATACATATATATACATATATATATACATATATATACATATATATATATATATATATATATATATATATATATATATATATATATATATATATATATATATATATATATATATATATATATATATATATAGTTTTAAACTGAACCCCCTTAAGTAAAACTTCGTAATCGGTTGTCTGGTTCGTCATCCGGCATCCTTATACGTTCCGGCCACCGGCTAGCAATATCAATTGAGACGAATTTCTTGGCACGTCTATTTTGCTGCCAATCATTTCGGTTGGCATCAGCTTTTCATACACTGTGCGAAGAAAGGAAAAAAAAAAAGGAGGGAGAGAAAGGGAGAGAAAGAAAACGAGAGAGGGGGGGGGGACGGTTTAATTTAATTACATCCGTCTAAAAGTGATATTGTCTTAATCTGTTGCCTGGAATTAGGAAGCCGATAAAAAAACTACAACGAAAAAAAAAATGGTAACGAATTCCAGGTGAAGTCTCTTTTCCGTTTAAATCTGTTTAGAAGAACAGGAATGTTAACCCTACGTGTATTTATTTGGAAAATCGCTCTCATAACCTTTGACATTCCCCCTACATCTCCAGAAAAATAACCCAGTTTACTCCTCCTCCTCCTCCTCCTCCTCCTCATACTCTACTACTAATAATAATAACAATAATAATTATAATAATAATAATCATAATAGTAATAAATAAAAAAAATTAAAATTAAAAAAAAAAAATGGTGCCAGACAAAATATTTGTAGGGGGTCGAGGAGGATGAGAACACCGAGGAAGGACAACACAAGCCAGACCTCCACTGGAAAAGTGCGGAGAATGCTGGGACCTTGGGAAGGTTTATTGTCACCCAAATCCCAAAGAAGACCAATGGGCATTATCAGCGAGAAATCAATGGTAAGAGGCTGTTACGATACCGCAAAATTTATCTGCGGTGGTTATCAAAAAGAGGTGGAGAATACTGGAAATCTGGGGAGACTTGTTGTCACTCAGACTCCAGGGAATACCACCGGTTTTCGGTGAGCAATCACTGATGACCTGTGTGAGAACTCCTAATGAGTACAAATGATAATAATAATAATAATAATAATAATAATAATAATAATAATAATAATAATAATAATAATAATAATAATAATAATAATAATACCATCACGAACACACATGCATATTTTCCTCCAAATCAGATATTTGCTATGGCTGAGGTCCAAATATTTTCATAACCCCCATATTTCAATATTTATTTTGCATGTCTTCACATATCTATAAGCTAGCCTCCTTCCCATATCAGTTGTGATTTTTTTATATACCACCACACACATACTGTCAGTGAAACTGTCTCACCAACAGATTCAGAAAGTAATTTTGCCCCCTTTCTGTGATCACCAGAGATGAATTTCTTTCTGGTCTCTCTTTTCTTTTCTACCCCGTATATCTTTCTTTTTTTTCTCCTTTTAATTTGCTCTGCCTTTCTCATGTCAATTATATTTCCTTATTCATTCCTAATATTATTTGTGATGCGAAAACAGCATTTTTATTTTGGATTTTGGATATCTCAATATGTATATGCATATATGGATATCTCAATATGTATATACATATATGGATATCTCAATATGTATATACATATATTTCTGGGAGAAATAAAACTTTTATTTCATATCATACTAGTAGCCAATAATCCTACCAGTAACCGATACCGTATATACCTATCTAATGTAAATTTCCTAGACGTTAATTCAGACTAATGTAGTAATAGTCTTCAGAACTACCATAAGCTGAACGAAAAACATACGATCTTGCCGCCTTCCGTTAATCTTCAAACCCCTAATACTTAACATAGGATTTATAGACTTTTTTACTATAGCATTTTAACCAGGCCACTTCATACTACAATAGAACTCTGTGCGAAAGCGGATTCATGGAGACAATTTATTACATTCTCACTTCTATACAAATAACAATGCTAACAGAAAGAGGAAAATAATTTGGTTCACACCCTCTTTTCCCTCAAATGTTTAAACTAATGTAAGTTTAATTCCATGAAAAATGCCAGTATACTGAAATCATATGCCCTTAATAGGGTTAAGATGAAAATGCATATACACTAAACACTAAATGTACAAAAGCAAAGAAATTCCCAAATTTGTACACTTTTATTGTCATTAAGAGTATGCGAGCACAACAGGGCTATGTATTTTACTGGCAGGAATTTTTCTTATAAAAAATATAAACATTGTTACTATTTTAGCACTGTTAATATAAGCATTGCCAATAAACATTTTAACTGGTATTTTACTTACCTTTATAGTATCCTTATCAATCACGTCCGGGTGGAACCATTATTCATACGACACTAGCAGCATTGTTATGTATTAAGGAAAATGAAAGTATTCTTGTTGTATATAAGTCAATTTTATGTTTCACACTTTAATTTATTAGAATTAACAACTTTCACCTTTTTTAATATATAAACGATTTTTACTGTATTTTTTTAACAATACAATACATTTTTTACAATTTAGATTGAAGATCCTCAAACAAGAATTTTAAATCTTATAAATTCAAAAATGTGAACTGTAAACCTTGGTATTTTTCATTTCTCTGAAATTTTCGTTTTCTCTGAACTAAAAACAGTACTCTACGGCTCTAATATGACAAATATAGGCAATAGAATGGCACTTTATTTCGGTTCTTACTGTGTAACCTTGCCTAAGGGTTCAACACGTAGCCTACAGCCAAAGTCTAAGTTCTTACTGGATCGACCTAGGCCCAGTCGATATTAGGTAGCTTCCATAAGAACATCAGATCGATCAGAACGTTTGTCAATAAAAGAAGACGATGAGTTTCAGCCGAATTCCCTTCGGAAAAGCCCAAGAGATTTTGTATAAACGATTAATTCTTGTTCGATGTTTTGCGCTAAAAAAAATTCCTACCAGTAAAATACATAGCCCTGTTGTGCTCGCATGCCCTTAATGACAATAAAAGTGTAAAAATTTGGAAATTTCTTTGCTTTTGTACATTTAGTGTTTAGTGTATATGAATGTTCATCTTAACCCGATTATGGGCATATGATTTCAGTATACTGGCATTTTTCATGGAATGTAACTACTTTTGTAAAGGCTATGCCTCAATACAATGATCGCCCCATTTCACCGCTACTTTCTAATTTTGCCTTTTGCGAAAGCTGTTTCTTCCCCACCATTCCTCCTACGTTGCCCAGGGCAATAGTATGACATATTTCTATAAAAAGTACCACTTCTGTCTGTGCCTTCTATCTAGGTACTTATCTCAGCCTCGGTGTTCATACTATATACGTAACTATCGCCGCCTCAATGAAAATAATATATAAGTACCTACCGCCGCCTGGGTGCAGATACTATATAAGTACCTATCGCCGCCCTGTTTAGAAGCTGAATACGTACCTATCGCCGCCCCGGTGCGAATGCTGAATACATACCTATCGCCACCCGGTGCAAATGCTAAATACGTACCTATCACCGTCCTGGTGCGAATGCTAAATACGTACCTATTGCCGCCCCGGTGTGCAAACTACATAAGTACCTATCGCTGCCCCAGAGCGAATACTAAATATGCACATATCGCCGCTCCGGTGCAAATGCTAAATACGTACCTTTTTGCCGCCCCGGTGCGCATGCTATATACGTACCTACCGCCGTCCCGGTGCGCGTGCTATATACGTACTGATCGCCGCCCCGGAGCGAATGCTAAATGCATACCTATCACCGCCCTGGTACGCATGCTTTATGCGTACTTATTGTCGCCCATGTGCACATGCTGTATACGTACCTATCTCCACCCCTGAATGCTAAATACATACTTATCGCTGCCCCGGCGTTCATATTACATAAGTACTTATCGCTGCCCCAGTGCGAATACTAAATATGTACATATTGCTGCCCCAGTGCGAATACTAAATATATACCTATAGCCACGCCGGTGCGCGTGCTATATACGTACTGATCGCAGCCCCGGAACGTGTGCTATATACGTACTGATCGCCGCCCCGGTGCGCATGCTATATAGTACTTAGTGCCGCCCCTGTGCACATGCTATATATGTACCTATCGCCACCCCTATGCACTACTATATACGTACCTATTGCCACCCCGGTGCACATACTATATATATACCTATCGCCGCTCCGGTGCGCATACTATATACTTACCTATCTCTGCAAGGGTGCACATGCTATATATGTACCTATCTCCAGGCCAGTTCGCATACCTAAGAACTCATATTAATGTGCCCCTGTCGTGTCAGAAAAACAAAATAGTGTTCATTCATGTAGTGTCACTATCATAAATGGAAATATTTTTAGGTTAAAAACAGATAAAAAGAAATTATTTTGCCCTCCCTCAATTTGTTTTTTGTATCCTCCCCCATACATAGAAATATTTTTGATAAAAAATTTTTTTTTTAAATTAAAATTTTTTTTGAACCCTCCCAAATTTTTTTTACCCTCCACATACATAGAAATATTCTTAATTAAAAAAAAAAAAAATTTAGCCCCCCCAATTATTTTTCATCCTGACCATATATATAAATATTTTTAATTAAAAATAAAAATAAAATTAGCCCCCCCCTAAAAAATGTTTTCATCCTCCCCCATACATAGAAATATTTTTAATTAAAAAAAAAAGTTTGAGCTTCCCCCCCCCCAATTTTTTTTACCCTTCCCCCTATAGATAGAAATATGTTTAGTTTAAAAAAGAAAAGAAAAATTTACCCCCCACCAAAAATTTTTTTCATCCTCCCCGATACATATATTTTTAATTAGAAAAAAATAAAAAATAAAAATTGGGACCACCCATTTTTTTTTACCCTTCCCCATACATAGAAGTATTTTTAGTTAAAGAAAGAAAACAAAATTTCCGAGGCGCCTCGGTCATATCAAAGAACCATACTGCAGAAGCCTCCGTGTCCTATATTGTAGAAGCACCCCCGTTGCTGGGTCCGTATACTGTAGAAGCACCAGAAGCACCCATGATCCCTATATTGCAGAAGCCTCCGGGTCCTATATTGTAGAAGCACCCCCGGTGCTGGGTCCTATATTGTAGAAGAACCCCTGGTCCATATACTGCAGAAGTACCCAAGGTCCCTATTCTGCAGAAGCCTCCGGGTCTTATATTGTAGAAGCACCCCGGTGCTGTGTCCTATACTGTAGAAGAACCCCTGCTCCCTATACTGCAGAAGCACCCATGGTCCCTATTGCAGAAACCTCCGGGTCCTATATTGTAGAAGCACACCCTGTGCTGGGTCCTATACTGTAGAAGCACCCCTGGCCCCTATACTGCAGAAACACCCATGGTTCCTGTTCTGCAGAAGCCTCCGGGTCCTATATTGTAGAAGCACCAGAAGCACTCCCTTACTGATCCCCCTCCTTTTCATCTGCACAGTAACTCTATCAAGGACATTGAGCACTTTTCTCCCGGACAATGCTGAGTACTTAGAAAATCAAGGAGGCCTCCAGAGCACTACTAAAATCACCCTTACTGATTTCCCCTCATTTCCATGTGCACAATAGTCTGAAGAGAAACGTAGATGGCGTTAAAATATTATACAAACATATCACTACAGTAGTTCTATCTAGGATATTGAGCACTTTTCTCCTGGACAACGCCGAGTACTTAGAAAATCAAGGAGGCATCCAGAGCACTACTAAAATCACCCTTACTGATTTCCCCTCATTTCCATGTGCACAATAGTCTGAAGAGAAACGTAGATGGCGTTAAAATATTATCCAAACATATCACTACAGTAGCTATATCTAGAATATTGAGCACTTTTCTCCTGGACAACGCTGAGTACTTAGAAAATTAAGGAGGCATCTAGAGAACTACTAAAATCACTCTTACTGATTCCTCCTCCTTTTCATCGGCACACTCTTAACGTAGCCTCCCTGTGATGTTATTGATACATCCGGACAGAAGTTATGGTATGACCTGATGCAACCGGACAGAATTTATGGCAAGACCGGGTACATCCGGCAAGGGATTATGGGACGTTTTCAGTGACTCAGCATTTTTATCGGATTAGTACATGAATACGTTGGATAATAAGGTTTTTTGGAATTTTCTGGAAACTAAGTTATATGGTAAACTGAAATTTAAATGCCATCAACTAAACCCTAGAACCTCTATCTCTGCCAAAAATCAGCTGAATCCATCAAATAGTTGATGAGATACAGGGTGGCACATACGTACGTACGTACGTACGTACGTACACACGGATAACACAAAATCATGCCTGACCTTTCTGGATCTCTAGGTTGCCTTGACTAATGATGCTGAAATTCTACACACTTATAGAACCTATCAAAAAATATTTTGTGCAAAGTTTGAACTAATTTGGTTCATTGGTTTTTGAGTTATGATTGATCAAAGAAATGAGATTTCTAGCATAAGCCGTTTTTGAAGTCTATTAAGGGATAGAGCGCTATCGCGCCTCCCTTGATTAAAAAAAACAAACTTTGAGACAATCATTTCCAACCATAATAAAACCTACGCAAGCCGTTGAATAGAAACTGCATAAAGATTAGCTAATCATGCGCTCAAACATGTCACAAATAACAAAAACCTAGATCTTACAGCATTTCAACATGTTCGTGGAGAAAGATAGGTCCTGATCACTGGAAGGTAAATGCGCCTAGAAATACGTTGTTTATAAAGCCAAAATTACACCCAGTACGTTGAATCCAAGAAGTAAGACATATATAGGGAAGACACAAGAAAGTTTAAAACAGCGGTTTTACGCGCTTAATTCACCTTTTAGACATCGTAAAAACCGACTAGCCACTGTATTGACTTTACGCATATGGAACTTGAAAAATAATAATATTCCATAGACAATAAAATGGAAAATACTCTCCATGATAGATAAAATATAGTCTGTGCGCTACAGAAAACATGTAAATATTACCGACCATCTCTTACTGAACATCCAAATGTCTGAGTATCAAGCTCGAGATATTTACACTGTGCCATGACCATGAAAATGTCCATCAAACTGGACAAATAAACAACCTCTCCTCCTTAATGAAACATCTAGATGTGCAGATACACTCCGACATAAAATACGATTCAACTTTTAAAATTTGCACACCATAATGAAATGAATCTATAACCCAGGACATCCGCATTAGACATTTCATTTCCTTTTAGCATATTCTCAGACTTCTGATGTTTTGTGGCACACTGACTTATGTGTAGGTGTGCAAGACAGTGTGACGCATAAATGTGTGTGCGTATGTATATATATATATATATATATATATATATATTCACATGCACACTCGCATGCGGATGTGTACATGCATATCACATTATACGAGTTGCATATTTTTTATTTTATTTTATCCGATTCCAATCAGTTACCGATTCTGTTATAAATTCTCGATTCCGATACAATTACCGATTCCGATTCTGGTTCTGGTTCTAAAATCGTCTAATCGTCTAAAAAGATTAAATTTCATTGGGGGGGGGGGGATTTAGCGGAGAGTCCTCATCTACTTTTAAATGTAGATATAATTTTCTTCTTAATTTAACAAACTTCTTAATGTTTTCCCTTTATGTATTGTATCCAAGATTTTGATAAACTCATTGCGAGATTTTGATCTATATTTTTCACTTGTGCCATTTTATTCTTTGTGTACTTGTGCCATTTTTACCTGTGTTATTTTTCCCGTGCCATTTTACCTAAATTCGTTATTATGATCTTTCGATTATAATTTTACTGGTAGTTTAAAATAAAAAAAATATTTATCATTTTATCATTACATAGAAAATTAAGCAATAGAAAATTAAGTTTCAAACAAAAATAAATAAATAAAAAGAATCGTTTTTGGAATCAGAAATCCGGCTGAAATTTTTCCGATTCCGATACCCTCAAAAGTTCCGATTTTTCAGAAATCTAGATTCCGATGAATCGTCCAATCACTATTTTTCTCCTTTTAGCGTAATCTGTGATTTCACAGTTGTCTCGAGAGTCTTTATTTTTGGAATTTGAAATATTTGGAACTTGAACTTTACTATATTCCATAATCAGTTTCCATAAAATAGACCTTTATGTAACCTCATATATATATTCAAAAATATATATTTTAGAACGCTAAGTAACATACTATCCTCTTTATAAAATAGCGATTCTTTTTTTTTTTTTTTAACATATTTAATTGAGGCTATTTATTTGATTTCAAGATGGTATCATATTCTTCAATTTAGGATCATATACTTTTAATATTATGTAGTTTGGGGTTCACACGTAAAACCTTGACCTCCTCCATGCTTGCAATCTAGAGCTAACAACTTATATAGCTGCTTTAATCTTAATTCCATAGATAGATATGTAACCTAATACATTATTTACCAAATTACTATATTAAATAGGATTTTGAAAGTTAAATTTAATTATTACTGTATAGTTTGGTCATTAAATTATTAAGTGAACCGAATTTTTTTATCAAACTAGAAGTACTTTTTTTTAAATCTTTCTTTCTAAAATGATTGGATGTAAAAAGCTCCCAAAAGTTTCAATATTTTAATAAATGAGGATTCGCTAAGAATTTTAAAGTCGGAAATTACTTTCTATTCGACAGTTTAAAATCTACCGAATTCCTTTCAAATTGGAAAAGAATCGCAAAGTAAACTATTCTGTTTTCAACTATTAACAAATATTAAAATGGCTGACTTGTTTACGGATAAACGAAAATTAATCCTGATGGACTTCAGTTCGTAATCCATTTATTTTTTCAAATTTTAAATAAACTAGAATTATGACCCTAGAGGCCCGAATTCTAGTATATATTTAATATTAAATTGTTCTTAACGCCAATACGTAGGTAAAGCAAAATAAATTGTTTTGGACTATTAAAATAATTTCCAACGCTGTTAATAATGTTTACCCATTCATTTAATTATGTTGTATCATCGCTTATGTTTGAATTCATGTTTTGAAACATGACGTAATAAAGTTTTGTAAAAGTAATGTTTTAAGATCACAAGGTTTAAGTTTCGATTTCCAGTTATGGTATCCGCTTTATTTGTTGGTAATTTATTGGTCCCCCGATTTATAACTTATGTTTTGAGGCATGCCCATCCGTCCGTCCGTCCGTCTGTCCGTCCGTCCAGATTTTTCTCCGCAACCATCCATTGAATTTTTCTGAAATTTTGCATGAAGTTGTAACTTTGGTCAGGTTAGAAAGTGACATTCTCCGATTTTTGAAAAAAATCTGGTTAGCCCCCCCCCCCCCCCCCCCGGGGGTCAAAAGGTCCCGAAATGGCAAAAAATTACCCTTTCATCCATCCATTCAATTTCTCTGAAACTTGGCCAAAATGTGGAGGCAATTGTTCCTAATAGAAAATAAGTATCGCTGACCTTGGAAAAAATCTGGTTCGCGCCTCCAGGGGGGTCAAAAGCCCCCCAAATGGCAAAAAATTACCCTTTTCTCCCATAACGTTTGATCCATCCATTCAATTTTTCTGAAACTTGGCCAAAATGTAGAGGCAATAGTTCTGGATATAAAATGAGCATCCTTGACCTCAGAAACATTCTGGTTCGCGCCCCCAGGGGTTCAAAAGGGGGTCAAAAATGCCCCAAATTGCCCAAATTTATTGCATCTTACACTCGCCACATCGAGTCACATACAGAGGGGGACCACGCACGCGCGGCTTGTTATTTACTATTAATGCAATATTCTTCATTTCTAGAAGTAGTTAAGATCTCTGATATTTTGAAATGAGACAAATTCCGCAAAGTATATATTACGTTTTAAAAAATAGTGGGTGGCGGAAAAAATTGTGACTGATGGACGGACATCATCTCTATTTATATCAGACGGTATCGTTTTGCTATTGAATTATTAATTGAACCAAATTGTTATAAAACCATAAATAATTTTGATATAGTAATGCTGTTTTAATCTCTATAAAATTATCGGATGTAATTATCATCCAAAACGTTCAATCTTTTGATATACGCGAATTCGCTAAGAATTAAAAAAAAACAGAAATGGCTTTCTATTCGAAAGTTTAAAGAACCCCAAATTCTTTTTAAATTTCGAAGGGGCGCGAAGTAATTTATTCTTTTTTTTTGCGACTATTAAGAAAAGATAAAAATGGGGGACTTATTTACAAAGAAAACGAAATGCATTCTGGTGAATTTCGTTTCGTAATTAAATTATTTAAGATTTGGTAGCTATCCAGATTAGGACCTAAGCTAACCTAACCCTAACCGACGCTAAGTCGATTTTAGGGTACTCTTATAGATGACGCACCATGTTTCCGTGACTTCACGTTGTCAACATTCGGGCAGGTTACGGAAGCGCCTGGGAGTTAACGAGGCGAAAACTGCTAAACGCTAAATTTAAGACTGGCAGACGATAAATTCAGACGAAGAAAATCAAAGTAAAATACCTATATAAAAATAAAGAACGAACAAACCATAGCTAAACAACTGTTATTAATTAGATGTTTATTTTATTTTTTTTTTTGTCAAAAGAAACCATTGTTAATCAAATTTTTTTTAAATAAAATGTTTGTTTTGTTTGTTTGTGCACCGGAAAGTTTCAAAAGATGATTTTGTTTGATTTGTTAAGCAAATGTTTTGTTTTTTTTTAACTTTTTTTCAATGTTTTTTTTTTTTTTTTTTACATTTATTTCAAAAAAACTTAATTAGTCCTTCAGGAGATTCAACGAACTGACAGAGATCATAGAAATTCATTTTTTTAATTTTTATTGGACCCGATTCATTTCTTCCAAAAGTTATCTGCTGCTGTGTTAAAAGTTTCATCGACTCTCGGGCGATTCCTAGACCTGCCCGAACGTTGACGACGCGGAGTCACGAAAACATGGTGCATTAGCTATAAGAGTACCGATTTTAGCTTGGGTCCTAATCTTAATAAGTACCTAAGATTTTAAAATTTTCGCCTTATTTTACGCATTACATTTGTATTTCAATAAATTTGCGACTTATAGTAAATAACGTAAAATAATAACCAAATGCGTAATTTTCAAAGTTACGTTGACACGAGAAATACACACAGACACAATTTTATTGATATAAAGATTAGGGCCGCCCGCAACTAAAAAGAAACGTATGTACTTCGTGAGCGTATGTGTGTCGCGAAGTGTCGAACAGATGGTTTAATGTCAGCTGAAACATACGGTCGTGTCTGCAGGAATTTGTCCGGGATCCGGTTCCCCAAAAACATCTGGTTGAAGTCAGTAGTGTCAAATCGATTTAATACCCGGTCGCATTTAATTTACCGAAATTAATGATATGTAAACAAATGGCCGTCTCTTTGGGGAGCGACGCTAATTCGCCATTAATTTGGGAGAAACTTAGAGTCGATTATTTTACTTTGTTTTGTTTGGTCTCTTTTACTTAAAAAGAAAATATTCTGGTAGCGAAAGGGTTAAACGATATTTTGACATAATGGTTGGAGCTTATATGGTATTTTATTTACCTCCTATTCAGGAGGTTAGACGTTCTTTGCCTTTTGGCTAGGATCAAAGTGTAGTATCTGTTCCGATGGATACTGCATCCCATAGACTGGTATTGTTTTTGGCCTTCGGGGCTTGATTTACGCCGGTCTATGGGTCTGTCCTGTGCAGTTCTAGGAGGTCCACCCTCCCAGGCTTCGCCTCCCCTCTTTGGGGAGGAGTAAGTTTATTGCTTACTGCTTGAGGCGCCCGTACTGGGGAATGCCGACGGGGCTGCCCAGGCAATTTTTAAACCTCACTTTCCCGACCCGACCTTGGGTCACATCTTACTTGTGGGAGTAAGATAAAAACTGGTCTTGTGCCTAACTCCTGGAGAGGAGTAAATCAATACTCAGGAGGTTAGACACAAGGTCAGGTGTGGGTTTTTGATGAAAGTGTTTCTGTGGAACGAACTGGATTCGAACCCGGCAAAACCAGGTCCTCAGTCCGCATCGTTAACCACTCAGCCACCATGCTATCATGTTGACCCGTTAAGCGACATCGAGCCTGGCTCGTAATAGATCGGTGACCATTTGAGCGTACGAGGCGCAGCGCGGCGAAAGCTTCCTGCCCCTAATAAAATACAGCCGTGAAGATGTCTTTAGTAGCAAGTAGTTCATTAAAACCTGCTTAACTACACATGTGTTGGCACAACGGCAGAACCGCTCCCCAAGCGGAAGTTTTGTTCTCAATAACGTGGGTAAGCTCTCTGGAGAGAGTGTGCTCGTTATTTTTTTCTTCTTAGTTATAATATAGTGGTGCGCTACAGAAAACATGTAAATATTACCGACCATCTCCCACTGAACATCCAAATGTTTGAGTATCAAACTCGAGATATTTACACTGTGCCCTGACCATGAAAATGCCCATCAAACTGGACAAATAAACAACCTCTCCTCCTTAATGAAACATCTAGATGTGCAGATACACTCCGACATAAAATACGATTCAACTTTTAAAATTTGCACACCATAATGAAATGAATCTATAACCCAGGACATCCGCATTAGACATTTCATTTCTCAATAACGTAGGGAAGCTCTCTGGTGTTTGCTAATGAACCGGCAGCAGGAGTTAAATCCTCGGTCGAGTCATACCAAAGACTTTTAAAAATGGTACTTAATACCGCCTTGCTAAACACTTTATAAAGACAAAATCAAAGAAAAGGGGGAGCGCCCTCACCTACATCTCGGTGTAGTAGTCAATGGAAAGTGAGCCTTCGGGTCGCCCTCGACTACGACCAATCTATTTATTAATTTTTATGTTTCTAAATATTGTTTGGACTGGCGATATTTAGTCACGTGGTTTTCTTTCTTCTTTCTTCTATAGTGCATGATGTTTTACTGGCATGCCCATGGAGATATAGCCAAGAAATCTACGTACAACTAACTCTGGTGGTGCTGATATCTAACTTGCTTGCGTGTCACCGTGCACACTTCGTCTGAAATGGTGTGAGCAATGGAATGGTGTAAATAAGTAAAATGAAAGAAAAAGGGAACGAGAGAGGGAATAAGAGAGAGGGGGAAAAGAGATGTGGAAAGGACACAGTTTATTATAACATCACAATAAGGGAGGAGAGAGGAAGCACAGAGAAATGATATATTATGACATCGCAACGAGAGAGAAAGAGAGAGAGAGAGAATGAGATATAAGAGGGGGAGATAGAAGAAAGAGGAGAATGGTAATACAAAGAATGTCTATTATGACGTAATCCTTTGACTTTGTAAACCGTTTGTAAAACATGATTATTAACCAATGTCCCTATTTTTTTTATTATCTCCCAACGGCACAAAGTTAGTTTTTAATGTGGGAAAATCTATCTCCCCAAAACGGGGCACTCTGGATTTGGACATTAATTATAAATGGATTCGGTTTAGAAGGATTTCTTTTTCACTGACCCTAGACAGAACAGATGAAGTGCTATATCAGAATAGATTCCACACTTTGATCTTAGCCAAGTCATTGTTAAGAAATCATATATTTAATCTATTATATAAAGGTCAATTGTGTATGTGTGCTTATGTCCAGCTAAAAGTCCCAAACTACAAAAAAAAAAAAACTGCGACAAATTGTGTATAATCTTGATCAACATTGCCCTGGTTAAATGATATCTAAAATTTAGAAAAAAATCATTCATTCTTTGACCCTAAACTGGCGCAGATCTCGTCAGGGGAGGAGCAGTTTTCCAGCAATTTTATGTACTAAAGGGAAGTGACTATGATTATTTTATCAAGGAGTTACTTCCCTTATGCCGACTCATTACTATAAAAGAAAAGTGTCTGTGTATGTGTGTGTAAGTGTATATATGTTAAGCTAGAGAAGAAGAGAATGGGTTGAAGGGAAGGGAGGGGGTGGGGAGATGGAGGGGAACGGGGAAGAGAGAAAGAGAGAAAGATAGATTGGCGGATAGATAGAAGTAGTGAGATAGAAATTTTAATAGAAATATGCTACACTTTTTCCACGTGTCACGCCGGGTAGCCATGCTGATAATATATATAATAAATAGTGGCCCAACGGGTCATGAGAGGTCTAGTAGCTAATGAAAGCCAGCGAATAAATTTTCTCGTGAGAAAATCTTCTTTCAAATAAACTTTATCAGGGGAGTATGGGTTCAAATGGAAATTGGAAATTGAACATGATAGAAAAATGACGAATTTGATGAGCAATATAAATGCGGCTATAAGATTTAGCGACTAAACAAATTATTTCTTCTATACGACGACGGTTGTCCGCAAAGGAAGCAAGTCGTCTCAAAAGCCTGTTAGTGATCAGGTGATTGAGCATAGCTGAAGACATTTTATTTATCTACCTCCCACAAGGTAAGATGTGACACAAGGTCGGGAAAGTGGGATTAGATAAGCCAGCGCTCGAGAGGTGAGCACTCTGGCCATTTAAAAATTGCCATGGGCAGCCCCGTCGGCATTCCCCGGTAGGGGCGCCTCAGGCAGTAAGCAATAAACTTACTCCTCTTCAAAGAGGGGAGGCGAAGCCTGGGAGGGTGGACCTCCTAGAACTGCACAGGACCGTCTATGGAGTGCAGTATCCATCGGAACAGATATTACACTTTGATCTTGGCCAAAAGGAGCTGAAGACGTCCTAGGAGTAATCCGTGAAGCGATTATATATTGACAAATATTTGAATCCGAAATCTTCCGATGAGAATTAAATGAGTGCATCTACGCGATGGGACGTGAAGTTTGATCCGTTCAATCAATCATTGCGACGTGCGTAATATATAACCAGATTCACACTGACACATGAATCAAGAAAACATTGATACAGGGGACAAAAAAAAAAAAAAAAAAAAAAAAAAAAAAAAAAAAATAATAATAATAATAATAATAATAATAATAATAATAATAATAATAATAATGATGATGATGATGACGATGATGATGATGATTATGATGATGATGATGATTTTTTTTTTAATTAATTAATTAAAAAAAAAATTATTTTATTTATTTATTTTTATTTTTTTTAAACGGTGCCGGCCTAGGCTGACACCAGACAAAATATTTGTAGAGGGTCGAGGAGGATGAGAAGACCGAGGAGGGACAGCACAAGCCAGACCTCCACTGGAAAAGTGCAGAGAATTCTGGGACCTTGGGGAGGCTTATTGCCAACAAAATCCCAGAGAAGACCAATTGTCCTTACCAGCGAGAAATCAATGGTAAGAAGCTGTTCCGATACCGCATCGTTATCGAAAAGAGGTGAAGAATACTGGAAATCTGGGGAGGCTTGTTGTCACTCAGACTCCAGGAAATACCACTGGTTGTTGTCGGTGAGCAATCGCTGACGATGATCTGTGTGAGAACTCCTAGTGAGTACAAATAATAATAATAATAATAATAATAATAATAATAATAATAATAATAATAATAATAATAATATAGAAGTAAAGAGACTCATTATATTTAGTTATGCAAGAAGAATGTCTTGAATAATATGTCACAATTAATGAATTTTCGAATTTAATAAGTAGAATAACTAGTGATTGTAGTTGTGACCTAATGAGTCTAGTACATATATATATTAAATAATGGTGCTTCTATAATAAAAAGCCGAAAATAAGTTGTTCTTGTCTTTTAGTGTTAGAGAGGTAAATAAGGGGCAGGTAACTCTTCACAACAGCTCTAGCTTTCAAACAATATTTTTCTAACCCTAACCCTAACCTTAACCCTAAACCCTAACCCTAAATCCTAACCATAACCCTAACCCTAAACCCTAACCCTAACCCTTTCATGTGTAATCGACGTTCTCCTTGCACAGTAGCCACATGTGCAACGCCAATTAAAGCCATTAGTTTTGATTACTGGACAATTCGTTGTAAGAGTTATCTGCCCCTTATTTACCTCTCCAACACTAAAAGACAAGAAACACTTTTTGGGGGCTTTTTATTATAGAAGCACCTAAATAATAAATAATAATGATCTTAATCCACGCCAGGGTTCCAGGGCTCAACTCAAATAAAAAGATCAGAACTCTTGAATCTTTTCTTGTAATTGTTGTGTCCGAAAGAGACGCATATAATGTGTGAGATAATTAACGATAGCCGACACACAGCGGAGACGATCACAGGAACGTTATCTTTACGAAAAGTTGGTAGAGATATATATCTTTTATTTACAAAAAAAATAAATGAATCCGCTTTCATTTTCTATTTTAAAATGATGTACCCACCCGGGTGGCAAATTCACACGGTTTTAAGCTGATTGGGCTTAGGGCCGTTTCTGATTAAAAAAAGATGTGCCTATCGCCGAGGAGACAGTCAGGAAGTACAGAAAGTTCGTAGCTGTTTGTATCGTAAGATTTTCATTGAGATGTTGGTCTATTTACAGGTTTGAGGGTGTTCATTTCGTATTTAAGACTCAAAGAATTTTTTTGAAAGCCATCTTTTTTTTTTGTTAGTATGGAGACAACAAAACAAAAGCAAGAAAAGCGTGTTTTCTTTTTATGTCATTTAAATACGGCGAAAGAACGTTGTTCCCTTTACAACGATATGAGTGTATTATTCTTGTCGATGTCGAACCATCGTCAGCGGAGACGCCTCTTTGAAAACGCATTTGATTCACTGACAAACAGGAAATACAAACGATGGCTGGCGGCAAGAAGTAGGTTGACCGTAAAATATTGGGGGTTGTGAGAAATGAGAGAAAAGCGGGAAAGAAATAGAGATCGGAAAAGTAAGGGTGTTTCCCATATGTTTATCTCGCAAAATGAAAAAAAGGGATACTTTTCTGTATTTCTTTTCCCGTTTTGTTCTCGTACAAGAGTCGATGAGCTATCGGATTGGATTTACAAAAAAAAAAAAAAAAAATGAAGTCTTAAGATGCGCGCATTCAATCTACAAGTTTTACGATTGACTTGGGTACAGTTTTGGATTGAGGTACGAAATGGCTTGTTTCGTTTAATCCCGTTAAGACTCAGCTCGTGTCTTTCAATCGTAGGCGTGTACCTTTGTTTCTGCCATTCTCATGGATGACTCTGCCCTTGAGGAGAAATCGACTCTGAAACTTCTCGGTCTTTCTCTCTCATCAAATTTCCCTTGGCGTTCATACATTAAATCCATTGCTCTTTCTGCTTCTCGTAAAGTCGGTTCTCTCTATCGCTCCAAACACTTTCTCACACCTCAGATTATTCTCTATCTACACAAATCTACTATCGGACCATGTATGGAATACTGTTGTACAAATTGGGGCTGGTGAATTTGACCGTTCTTGATAAGGTGCAGAAACGTATCTGTAATATGATTGGCCCCCAACCCTTTCTTCTTCTCTACACCCTAACAAACATGATGTTGATAGTCTCAGTCTTTTCTATAAATGCTATTATGGCCTGTGTTCTTCAGAAGTGTGTTATTTATTCCATGCTTCCTTTGTTCCAGCTAGTTTGACTTCTGGGTTTAGTGGTCTCCATCAATTCGCTGTTTTGATGCCTAATTCTAATACAGCTTCCTATTCCAGTTGCTTCTTTCCAAGAACTGCAGACTTGTAGAACGCTCTTCCTACTTACTGTTTTCCTCCTACCTATAGCCTTGATTTTTTTCAAAACTAATGTCAATTGGCATCTCCTGTCTTTGCAATAATCAGGTTTCGTTCTTGTTAGCTCTTTACATAATCAAGTGGCTTCATGCATTGTCTGGAACGATTTTCATATATATATATATATATATATATATATATATATATATATATATATATATATATATATATATATATATATATATATAAAGAAATATTAATTATTTATTACCTACAGACATCGATGTTTCCTGCTTACGCAATCTTCAGTGCAGGAAGCTAATCCCAGACGGTCGACGGACGCGAACTCCGATCACAAATCGCCACTGATTCGCAATCAAGAGTATTACCGGTTGGCCACCAGAAATTAGCTTGGAATTTAGGAGGAATTTAAATTTTACAACAACCAAGTCGGCGAGTATTCACAGCAAGCAGAGAAGAGTGATCAACAACAAGAACAAATCGTGTTGGGTCTCGCAAAGAAGCTAGTGGTACTGCTTGTTAGTAAATTCACTCAGAGTGCCCAGCCTTAGTAAAGGGGACTATATAATAATATTTATGAATAAATATTAATTATCTATTACCTACAGACATCGATGTTTAATGCTTACACAATCTTCAGTGCATATATATATATATAAATATATATATTACTATTTGAAACTTAAGCTTGAGAGACCGACAGACGTACTCCAATATTCTTCAGTAAAATTGAGTTCTTTAGTTTACCAATATCGTTAATTTGTAAACAAATGCAAAATACAACTTAAAAATAAAATAAATACATAGAAAATCCTGCCAATTCTGCTACAAAGAAGGTAGGCTTCCTCTACCGTGCTAGAAAACTTCTCACACCTGCCACTATCCTATATCTCTATAAAACTACAATTCGCCCGTGCATGGAGTATTTTGCCACATCGCGAGTGGTGCACCAACCACTAGCTTCTCTCTCTTGGTCCGGGTGCAAAAACTATTTCTAACTTGATAAGTTCCGCACTGTGTGCCAAGCCCCAGCCTCTGCCGCATCGCCGCAGCCTTGTATCCCTGTATTTGTTTGATAAGTACTTCTACGGAATGTGCTCCGATGAACTTAGCGCAGTTGTTTCCTCTAAACGAAAGTACCTCATACCCACCGACTAGCTGTTAAATCACACACTCCCCAACGTAAATACTCTCGACCCACTCGCCTAGCAGCAAAATCGCACCCCTTCACTGTAGAGGTCTCTAGATGTCGGAAGATTTTCCACTCTGATAGCTTCTTTTGCTCGGACAGCTTGTCTTTGGAATTTCCTTTCTGCTCCCTGTTTCCCCGACCGCACCAACATACAGAAATTTAAATGTAATATGAACAAACATTTTGCCGCCTAACTCCCAACGTAGGATGCAATCCTATAAATTTGGGCCTTGCCACAGTATCCCCTGACGCTTCAGTGGCCTTGTTTGGGGTGAATAAAAGTTTAAAAAAATAAAATTAAATCAACAAAAAGGTTCATTTAAGCGATATAATTATTCCGACTATCGTGAGTTAGTTCAAATGGTAAGACATCCGATACCACTGGTCACTGTTTAAAGTGATCTGGCGTTCGGGTTTCAAATCTCGGGGTGAATACGTTTGCTACGTCTACCAACACTGATGAGTGGTGGAACGACGAAACAACTTTCTGTTTCATAAAATTATTAGATGCAATATTGAAATTTATGTATGTCACACCTATTGATTGGTTGTCTTCCTTGTCCCTTTAGAATCCAATGGATTGGCCAACAGGTTGTAAACATGCACTACGCTGCATGTTTAGTGTCACAGAGGAATTTGAAAATATCTCTGATTTTATATGGGGCCACCAAGAATCTTATTTCTCTTTGAAAAAATAAGCGCCTCATAAACCGGGGAGTCATGCTGAGACTGAAGAAAAGCAATGCTCCTAGATAGACTCCATGATAAAAAAAACCCTTGGGTGGACTATCTGGCATTTATCTCTCGTAGATATCTCCAGCAGTCAGCTTTTGGGTGGTCAAATGGCGACCACTGAGAAAGACCAGAATCCAAGATATCCGGTCAGGAGGAAAATATTCCAAGATATAGGAAGGGGAGGGGGGCCTATCACTCTGTGCACGAATAATAAGGCAGTTGGTTTTTCAGAGAGCTGGCGGTCAGTTGGGCCAGGTGCCTATCCAGGCAATTGAGCCTTGGGGCTCTTAGCCATAGGTTTGGGTTTATTGGACTCATATTTCGATTTGTTCGAGCAAAAATCTCATCTTGCAAGTTTTCTATTCAACCTGAGAACACGAGTATCATTTGTAAACCTCCAACAAATAAACGTGTTAATTGTTTTTAAACTGGAGTTGTGATTCTACTTGGGATGAGAGTTCTTGGTTGCAACACTGGGTGAATCGAGCAACAACTTTGAAGAGGCACAACGAGTGGGACGATCGAGGCCAGTAAAGTGAACGCACACGTACATATTCATACAAAGAGAGTTTGAATTACCTACTGGGGAGTTTGAATTACCTACTAGACACCATCCTCGAGTGTCTTCCATCTCTCTGTACAAAGGTTTGTCAGGAAAACCTGACATCAGGATACTTTACCCTACACTATACTCTGACCAAATATTCAAAATAACATAGTATTCGAAGCCCAAATAAGATCCCTTCGACACGGCTATGCATTGGTGCATACGACGAATGATGTACCTTCTCCTAGTGATGTTACCTCAAGTAACAACACTTAGCTGGATACTCCACCAGACTAGATAAATTCTTGTTCTGGAATCCGGTAAGACCAAGAGACCACTAGAAATATATACTATTATATAGTTAACAGGTCAATTGGGGAGAGGAAAATGAATGTTCTTCACTTCTTTACTAACTTAACGTTTGACAGGTAAAGGAGAACTTTAATGGAATATTCGAATATCTATGTATCTCATATAGAGATCAAGTGTTAGCCTCAGGAATGGGGTCCTTGATTTCTGAGAACTTGGACTGAAGTAATCCAATCCTTGCCCCCTTAGGTGTCACGTGATCCAGCCTATAAAATCCCTTTCACATTGTGTTCCAACCTCTTTTCAACTCAGCAGGACAACTGCTGACAGCTCAGTGATATACGCCTTCGACGGCAGTCGCTGAGAGTCAACCCTACTCGCTCTTCACCTTCCTCGTTAGCCACCATCTTGGAAAAGGCTTGATTACATCTCTACGAAGACCTTCAGACGGCAGTCCGAATATAGGCATTACTTTTTCTCAGATTCTCTAATTTCAGTGTACATCGGCCGACTGCATCTGCGACAAGGTCACGAAGGTCGTACGCGTGGAAAAACCTTTACTGCCCGCTGGTGACGAAAAGAGCCAAAAATTGACGAAACAGCGTGCAATCTGTTACTTGAACATTCTTAATCAGATAAGTTGCCGCGGAAGAACGTATTTGCAAACTCAACCTCCTCGTTCTCTTGTATATATACCTTTATTACTTGCTAAGTAAAATTGTGAACTTATATACAATTGTTGTTCTGCTTTCTCTCAAAAGCTGCCACCACATTTATATTTCATCGTTTATCTTCAGGATATACATTCATTGAACTTTCCTTTATGGATAGAATAATCTCCACAGTAAATCGCTGCCAAAACTTTCACTTTTTAATACACACGCATCTGCTATGAATAAAGGCAAAATGAGTTCACTTTTCCATACACGTTGGCAATGCCTTAATCTAATCAAAACTATTCAGTAAATAATACTCTATTTTCAAGCGTAGTGAATAAGGAATGTGGGAAAAAAAATTCAAACTTCCTCTAGACATATTCAAATGTCTAATATTTATGCAAGGTCTTACGTCTCCAAGAGATATTGAAATAAGATCACGTCTTCTGTCGAAATTACAAATCGATTCTGAATTAATATCACAAAATATAGTGGAAGAATGTCAATGGATAATAAAGCTACGCCATGGCAGTGTAAACATCGGAGAAATATATATTTCAAACATACATTCAGTCGAAAGAAAGCAAAACAAAAACATTTTATTGCAAAACTAGTATCCCAGCATTGCTTGGGATATTATATCGCTCCACCGTTGAACTATTGAACGATTAGTTGATTATGGCTGTCCGGTGCGTACACAGACCCCATGAAGTCTTTTTGGGGGGTGGGGGTACCCGAAGTTATGGGGAAAGTTTAATATCCAACAATAATTTAATGTTAGTGTTAGACGTAACGATGTGCATTTTTTGCTTAAAGAAGACATAGGACTGTTAAAAGGAGTTCACTTTTCAACGTGCGTTGGCAATGCTAAAGATAATTCAGAAGATTTTAGTACATTTGCAAGTGTCTTTAATGTCAGTAAACGAGTGAAGCTGAAAGTATTTAGAACATACATCCAATAAATTTTCATGTACAATTCGCAGCTGACTAAAACGCTAATAAACAATATTGATGCTTTTCAAGAAGAGTCATCCATCTCGAACAAAAACCTTTACATTCGACCCGGAGCAAAACAATGGAGCGTTATTATACTAAGAAGAAAACTTTCATATTTCAGTCATTTAATGGGACTGTCATCAGAAACACATAGCAAAAGACCACCAGAATGACAAAAGATGGCATGGCTCGACCAAGTGACAAAGGACTTGAAATCACTATCAGAGTCCCACTTTGAAAACGACATGAACAAAACTAACGGTATCGTCGAAGTTAGGCGTTCTGAGAGAAATGACTAGAGATATGTTGTTAACAGCATGATGTTAACTAAGTTAACGAGTATGCAGTGATGATGATGATGATGATGATGATGATGATGATGATGATGATGATAGTGAGTGAAAAAATTTAAATCCAGCAAACTTACAAATGCATGTTCAAATGTCTAGATTTTGTGCAAGATCTTATTTTTTCGAGAGACACCGAAATAAGTGATCCTATTTCGGTGTCAAATTTCAAACAAGATTGTAAGTATTATATTTTTGAATTTTTTAGATGAGGATTGATAATTTGTATAATTTTGGTTATTCGGACTACATTTCTCATCTTGAGCCTTATCATCACAACGTTTGTAAAGAATTCAGCTCATATCGTGGAAAAAAGTCAACAATACTCCCATGCATTACAACTAGATGGTGAGTTTAGATGTAGTGAGTTTGTACACGAATGTACTCACTGACTGTGGTACGGGATAAGTTGACTACAGATACCTCACTAAAGGAACGCACTTGTATCCCAATTGGTAATCCGATGGAGATGTTGACCTTCTGTGTAGAAATCGCATACTTCGCGATGGGATCTGATATATATATATACCGGCAGGAAGAAGGTATAGCTATGGGATCACCATTGTCTCCATTACTGGCCAATGTATACATGGAATACTTCGACGAAATGGCGTTAGGATCAACACCACAAAAGCCAACAATGTAGCTACGATATGTAGATGACACATTATACTCTGGCCTCACCAGGAAGATGTCCAAACATTACTGGACCATGTGAACTCTATCCGTCCATCGATAAAGTTCACTATGGAAAAGGAACATAATAACAGATGTGCTGATATCTCGCACTGATCAGGGGGGTAAGTCATCTGTATATCGAAAGCCAACTTTCACTGGACAGTATCTAAATTTCAATTCCCACCATCCATATAATGTAAAGAAAGGAATCGTCCGCTGCCTACAACATCGAGCAAAGACAATATTTAGTAACAGCAATGCATATCAAGAGGAGATGGACAGCTTGAGAGAAACCCTCAAACGGAACAACTATCATGAGAGCATGACATCAGCTCCAAGATATCTAGACCAAACACCAAGGGACGCCACCCGAAATCTCACCACAGTTTGTATACCATACATGAAGGGCTTGTCGGAAAAAAATCCAAAGAATATGTAGTCCATATGACATCAGAACAGTATTCAGGAGCGACTCAACTCTTCGAAAGCATCTTGTGAGAGTCAAACCTCCTACGGAAAAATGTATGACTAAGAGCTGCGTGTATGCGATCCCATGTAAGCGTGGGAAAATATACAACGCTGAGACATGTCGCCCACTAAAAGTCAGATTAGAATAACACCAGAAAGCCGTAATACGTGGAGATATAGAAATATCGGGTATGGCTAACCGCATATGTAGGGAAAAGGGAAACAATCTACCCTCATGGGACGAAGTAAAACTTATAGATAGAGAAGAACGGTTGAGAGTAAGACGGCTCAAAGAAGCAGCACATATGTTGGGCAATCATGACTTACTAAGCAGACCTACAATATGGAAACCATTAATTATAAATAATAGATAAGGTGATAATATATATATATATATATATATATATATATATATATATATACAGGGTGTCCCAAAATAATGTATACACTCTTTGAATTGTTATAAGTCGTTCAATTTACTGATTTTTATTTGCAAGATTGATAAACAAGATTGAGTAAGAATATTCATTTAAAAATACTGACAGTAAAATTAACAAAAACATAGAAAATTAACTTTTAACAAAGATAAAGGCTACGTAGGGTAATTTCAGAATGTTCATAAAATGAACCCTCATCCTAACCCCAACCCGTTCTGCTCAATAAACTTTCCATATAGTGAAGACGTGAAGAATTGTACCTATAAACGTCCTGCGACATTTACTCCGGTATTTGAGCACATTCTACTACAATTACTACTCCCATTTGTTTGCAATTACTTCAGGTTTCTTGCTTTAAACATTGTAGCCTTTACGTTTATTAAAAGTTAATTTTCTATGTGTTTGTTAATTTTACTTTCAGTATTTTTAAATGTGTATCTTACTGTTCTACTCTTTTACCAATTTTGTTTGCAAATCAAACTCGGTAAATTGAACGAGTTATAACGATTCAAACGATGTATACATTATTTTGGGACACCCTGTATATACACCGTGATATGTAGTAATAAAAGTACTGATATATAATGATAAGTAATAAGACTACACATAGAAAAAACAACTATAGGTTTAAGGCCCCGAAAATTCATACTAGAACTGTCCGAAAGTACCCGTGACGCAGCGGATATAGTACTAGGTTAAATTCAGTTCTAAGTTATTGTCATCTGAAGATTCAAAGTTCAATCCTCGGTGCGGGCGATACGAAGAATTGCAAATTACTGAAGACTTTACTTTATTATATAGAAAAAGAAAATAACGTGGAAAATCAACTTCTCAGGCCTAATCAAGATATCATATCTTGCACTCACAAAGGGCACGATATCCTTCCAGATAGAGTTTTATAACGATAATAGATAATTAAAAAGACGTTTAACCCGTTACTGTATGATTTCTGATCGTCAAAAGGTATAAATAAATGGTCAATATCTATTTTCATTTAAATGCAAACTGAGTACAAAGTAATGTAAACTTCGAGAAAATCAGCTGTATTTCTTCAAATGCATGTACTTGCAGACCCCATGGATATACGATGTTCTTTATTCTTTATATATATATATATATATATATATATATATATATATATATATATATATATATATAAATTAGGAAAGTTCATTTTATAAAGCATCTTTTGTAAGTTAATATAAATATAGAGGCAAACAAGCCTTCAAAAACCATGTATTAGATGCGAGTAATTAAATCAAAAGAAAAATAAAAATATTTCGAAACATGTAATAAAATATTTCAAAATACCTTCCGTTTTTTTTTCTTCATCTTGATTTTTTTTTTTGATTTTTTAGCTAATATTTCGCTTGACAAAAACAAGCTTCATCAGAGCCAAGACAAATAAAGGTATAACCTTTTTTTTTCTCCATAATTTACTTCCTGGTGTTGGTGAAGTGTCACGTCCGGTGTTGTGGACTATTAGCTAAAAAAAAAAAATCAAGATGAAGAAAAAAAAAAAACGGAAGGTATTTTGAAATATTTTATTAAATGTTTCGAAATATTTTTATTTTTCTTTTGATTTAATTACTCGCATCTAATACATGGTTTTTGAAGGCTTGTTTGCCTCTATATATATATATATATATATATATATATATATATATATATATATATGCATTAAAAAAATTCAAATGTATTTATAAAATGAACTTAAAACAAATATTTTTCAAAAGTGCTTAGTACTAGGTAGAACTAGGTTATCATATAAACAGTTAATCCAGCTTACGCAGATGCAATTACGTTTCAGCGACCTAACGCTTCGTCGGAGCCGAGAAATAATAATATAAAATAAATACAATGGGTATAAAGGAAACAAAAACCAGAAATCTGAAACAAAAGTAAACTCCCCCAAATCTTCACCAACAACACGGCGGGTTATCCTTCACGCCTTTTTAAACGAAATCGTTTGAACCCTTAATACAGTCTAGCCGCCATCATTAGCAGGGTTAATTTTAGAGGATGGGAATGGGTGTCGAAGGCAGTTGAGCGTTACTTCTTTTTCTTATTTCCTTTTATCCTCATTTAAAAAAAAATCTTTTAAAAAAACTATAATTCTCCGCAAGTAAAAATGAAAGTGTAATTTTCTTTCTTACGAATTGACAGAATTTAAAAGCTTAACTTTTACTAAATGATTGCCAATCTGCATATATATACACTATACACACGCACATGACATTCCAACACAGTTTGTTGTTGTAGATCACTATTCGCTGCTCGTTGTAAAATACTCGCCGACTTGGTATTTACAAAGTTAGATTCCTCCTTAATTCTAAGCAAATGTGTGGTGGCCAACGGAAACGCTCTTGACTGCAAATTAGTGGCGATTTGTGATCGGAGTTCGCGCCTGCCGACCGTCGGAAATTAACTTCCTGCACTGAAGATTGCATAAGCATGAAACATCGATGTCTGTAGGTAATTAATAATTAATATAGAATCTCATTTTTATTTTGGGCTAAAATTAAAATACGATAGATTAAACTAAATGATCCAGTAATACCAAGTTTTCTTGTTAAAACAATGTTAGAACAAATAAAAGAAATGCATATATTTTTAGAAAGTCTCGGATTTATCGTAAAAAAGAACAGATTACAAAATAATACTGAATTTATAAACAATCAGTTGAAAATATTTTACGGCGTCGAAAGTATAAACTTTACCAATATACAGAGAGGCATTTAAAAGATGTTGATAAATGTATTGTAAAATTTTAATTAACTTACACTTTCGGGGCGATATTTATATATATATATATATATATATATATATATATATATATATATATATATATATATATATATATATATATATATATATATATATATATATATATATATATATTAATCACTTAAATAATAGTGTCATGGATTCGTCCAAACACTTTAAAATGCAGCAACATTTTTGTAAGTAACGGATAAATTTTATTAGACAGACGAACAGCACAGGTAAAGACAATTTTTTTTTTTTGTGTGTCTTAAATAACTAATATAAGTTAGCAAAATATTTATATGGAACAAAACGTAGATTTAGTATAAGGAACGTTTATGTTTTTGTCTTTTAAGGGAAGTGGGGTCTGATCAACTCTGCTGGGAAGCCATGAAATTAAATACAGTCTTGTTTTTAAATTCCCGAAACAGTTTTTCATGGTAAACAACTGATGATCCCTTAAAATAGTGTTAGAAATAAACTAATATAGTAACTGTAAAAAATAAATTGACTTACATGAGTGATTTTCCACTGGAAGACTTGGGACTATAATTTTTATTTTATTTATTTATTTATTTATTTATTTATTTTTTATTTTTTTTAAATTTAAATTTTTTTTTTTTTTTTAATATAGTTTTAATGGTTGAGAAACCTCCGAGACTATATATATATATATATATATATATATATATATATATATATATATATATATATATATATATATATATATATATATATATATATATATATATATATATATGAACGAAGAGTGATAAACATGTACGAATGCCCAGATTTATTTAAAACTTCGATTGTTCAATGCAAGGTATATTCTGTAATAAAATTATGTTTATTATTCTTTCCTTAAACCAAGGCTTTTCAAAGATCGAAATCTTATCATCAGAGGAATTATACAGATAGATAAGTTGGCAGTAGGAAAGCCAAAATTCAACATTTGAAAAAATATTATTAAGAAAATGGAGGGTGAAAAAAAAGTTCGTGTAAAAGTTTTTTCACCCTCCATTTTCTTAATAATATTATGAAATCAGATTAAAAACTATATTACGCGATTCGAGATTTTGTTTTAATGAAACAGTTATTATTTTTATTTACATCATATATGTCGACATAAACATGTCATACACTTAGATAAATAGAGATTGAATAAATTTTGAGAAGGAGCACAATTCTTGAGAACGAATTCAAGAATTGAATCAAGACCAGAAGTCTTAGACTGGTTAAGATCAGAATAAAACCCTAGCAACCCTCCTCGGAGTGAGGGGTGATGATGACAGAGTCAAGAGAGTGATCAGTTTTCGATGGTAAATCAGGAAGAACAGCACCAGCATGATCAAGATAAGAATGGTCAGCAAAAAGACCAGCAAAGAGACCAACCTTATCATTAGAAGATTAAATAACCTGAATTAAAACGAGCAGAAATGGCTTGTGTGCCACCATTAACAACACTATTGTTGATTCAACAAAATATCACTTTCATGTCCCTTTACAAAGATTAAAATCAAGATGTAATGCTACTAAAACTTATGTCCAGAATCCCTATTCCAATTTTGATCAAAATCCATTACACGATTTTGATTCTGTAAAATGTCTAAAATTTAATGTTCAAGCTAAAGGGGTCTTAAGAAGAAATTGAAATTTAGGAAATCTTTCTTAATTCGTGTCTAATATATATGGATCAAATTTAATGTGAATTTTAAAATATTGAATTTTCAAATGAGAGGCTGTGCCAATATTTTTTCCCTCTAAACCTACTTTAAAATACCACAAAGAAACGGAAATGTGGCGAATATTCATTAATTAGTGTCTGATACCTACTCTTAAAATTTCATAAAAATCGAAAGTATCTGAATTTGTATAAAGTAAATTAATGGATTTGGACGTCGTACGCCTTGCAGGTCTGTTTGAAACCATAATGATCAGTTACTTAGTTTAGGAGTGCACTGTAAGATATAAACTGTTGTGGCCTTAAATAAATAAGACAACAAGAAGGTAGTAAAGAAGGGTATGTATTTACAGAAAGTACAGAAGTAATGTGTTGAGTCCATTAAGTGACACAATAGGGTAGATCATCAAAACATCAAAATACTATTTACCTCCTTGCCAGGTTTGGGTTAGACCCAAGGTCAGGTGTGGTTTTGAGAAGCCATCGCATCAGGATAAGCGCACTCTGGCCTACAAACAAATACTTGAGCAGCTATGTCGGCATTCCCAGGCGATTAGCAATAAACTAAACACTTCTCAGAGAGTAGGTAAAGCCCGGGAGGGTCGACTTCCTGTCGGACTGAATTGTATGATAGTTCTATGATACAATATCCACAACCTAAACAGCCATAGCATGAACATATAAACATACCTAACTTTATAAAGATGGATATATATGATTTATAATCGTATGTTTATCTACCTCCTCTGCATGAAGTTAGACACATGGTCAAGGTATGTTTATTTACTTCCTCTCTAGGAAGCTAGACACAAGGTTAGGCGTGGAAACCAGCGCACTGGGATCAGCGCTTCTGACCGACAAAAATGCCTGAGCAGCCCCGTCGGAATTCTCCGGCAGGGGTGCCTCAGGCGATTAGCAATAAACTAACCCCTTCTCAAAGAGAAGGTAAAGCCTGGGAGGGTGTGCTTACAGATACTGAACAGAACCGTACTTCAACCAGACAGAAACAAAGCCACCGTCGGACTGATTGTCGGGGACGTATTCTCAACTTGTATGAACAACACACTTTGGCGTCTTGGCTAGGAAGAAAGTGTAGTATCTGTTCCGATGGATACTGCACCCTATAGACCGGTGTCGTCTTGTCCTTCGACGCTTGATTCCGCCGGTCTGTGGGTTTGCCCTGTGCAGTTCTAGGAGGTCCACCCTCCCAGGCTTTGCCTCCCCTCTTTGAGAGGAGTAAGTTTATTGCTTACTGCCTTAGGCGCCCCTACCGGGGAATGCCGACGGGCCTGCCCAGGCAATTTTTAATGGCCAGAGTGCTCACCTTCTCGGGCGCTGGCTTTTCAACCCCCACTTTCCGGACCTTGTGTCACATCTTACCTTGTGGGAGTAAGATAAAACTGGCCTTGTGCCTAACCTCCTGGGGAGGAGGTAAATAAACATACTCAACCTGTGCCAGGTAAGTATAATTTATAATCGTATGAGTGTATGCCGTTTGTGTACGTATGTGTGTAAGGGTGTGTGCAAGAGTGTGTGCACGTGTGTGTTTATACGTGTGGTGTGTGCCTGGGTGTGTACGCGTGTGTATCATGTTTGTTTATTCTGACTTCCTATCACTTCATCCCCATTACAAGCCACCAGCTGCAGTATTCGCGGGGTTACGGCGAGCGTTTCAAAGCGCACTAAAGACATGATTGATTAACACCGTATAAAGAGGGTAAGTAGGTATTTATGAAGGTATGTCGGTTTGTCCGGTGTGGTGGGGGGTGGTGAGGGGACAGTACGAAAGGAACTTGAAAGAAGACAAGACAAGCCGAATCAAAGGGCGCACCTCAAGCCCCACCCGAAAAAAAAAGGTAAAAAAAAAAAAAAGGAATGAATCCCAGAACAAAAAGATGGCGGTCAAAGCGGGTTAAGATTTAAAGCCGTTTTTGATTTTATCTCAAAACACAGGAAGTTAATAATGATTTCGGTTTCTTTGCGCTGATTTTAACAGGCAGCCAGTTTTACGCCCAATCCTTACTTCTTTTTCTTCTCTCCCCATATCTATATATATATATATATATATATATATATATATATATATATATATATATGTGTGTGTGTGTGTGTGTGTGCACGCGTGTATGTGTATATGTATATGTGTATGTATGAATGTATATATATATATATTTGTTGTATCTATGTATAATATATATATATATATATATATATATATATATGTAAATCTATATATATGCTGATAAATATATATGTATTCTGAAATATATAGAGCTACATGTATAAATAAAGAGTAATAAAACGCACTTAAATATCTCTACACATGAATATATATATACAGTATATATTCATATAGATATGTCTATATATACATACTCATGCATATATAAACAAATTATATATATATAGTATATGTTTATATAGATATGTGTGTATATATACATGCTGGGTATATATATATATATATATATATATATATATATATATATATATATATATATATATATATATATATATAGAATATATATACATAGAATATATATAGAGAGAATATATATATATATATATATATATATATATATATATATATATATATATATATATATATATATATATATATATATATATATATATAAAATTCCAAAATGATATTATAACTATAATATTAATTGAAAATGAAGCCATCTTATTTACACCATTTGGAACCGACTTCGATAACAAATATATATTTTCCAGACATTTTCGACACGTAGATCTTTTCTATTTTTTCAAACTTGCCTAGTCAAAATTTTCCTCAAATGGAACTGTTAATTCAATGACAAACACTTTTTTTCAAATTAACGGACCAAATGAGTCCTTTACGAAAACAGATATATTTATAATAAAAATAATTGTAATTGAATTTGCTGGTTCATTACAATAAATAATTTTAAAAAATACACTGATCGTTTATATTTTCACTGTATCACCGATTATCTAAAGTTCCTCTAACCGAAAGAATAAACAATATTTATACTCGGCCAGTTTGCTTATTAATTGGTCACAGTCGTAGACACTTCTTATTAGTTTGAATTACCTACTAGGATAGTTTGAATTACCTACTAGGATAATTTGAATTACCTACTAGGATAGTTTGAATTACCTACTAGGATAGTTTGAATTACCTACTAGGATAGTTTGAATTACCTACTAGGATAGTTTGAATTACCTACTAGGATAGTTTGAATTACCTACTAGGATAATTTGAATTACCTACTAGGATAGTTTGAATTACCTACTAGGATAGTTTGAATTACCTACTAGGATAATTTGAATTACCTACTAGGATAGTTTGAATTACCTAATAGGATAGTTTGAATTACCTACTAGGATAATTTGAATTACCTACTAGGATAGTTTGAATTACCTACTAGGATAATTTGAATTACCTACTAGGATAGTTTGAATTACCTACTAGGATAGTTTGAATTACCTACTAGGATAGTTTGAATTACCTACTAGGATAGTTTGAATTACCTACTAGGATAATTTGAATTACCTACTAGGATAGTTTGAATTACCTACTAGGATAGTTTGAATTACCTACTAGGATAATTTGAATTACCTACTAGGATAATTTGAATTACCTACTAGGATAGTTTGAATTACCTACTAGGATAATTTGAATTACCTACTAGGATAGTTTGAATTACCTACTAGGATAGTTTGAATTACCTACTAGGATAATTTGAATTACCTACTAGGATAATTTGAATTACCTACTAGGATAGTTTGAATTACCTACTAGGATAGTTTGAATTACCTACTAGGATAATTTGAATTACCTACTAGGATAATTTGAATTACCTACTAGGATAGTTTGAATTACCTACTAGGATAGTTTGAATTACCTACTAGGATAGTTTGAATTACCTACTAGACAATCCTCAATTGTTTTCGGTCATTCTGTGCAAGGGTGTGTCAGGACAACCTGACATGAGGATACTCCTATGGCCGTCCGCACGTCGGACCACGTGTAGATTAAATACATTTAGTTATGATTTAAGACAAACAAAGAAGAAAGGAAGAAAACCATATTATTAAAAACTTTTATTAAAGAAAGCGAAGGAAAGATGAAGCTAAACAACATAATATGCATTTTATAAAAGTTAATAAAAAGGAAAACATTTATATTAACAAAACAATGTATTTATTTGATATTTTATAAGCGATATATATACGAGCGCGATGAATGTCTTTTTGTGTGTATATTTGTGAATGTGCGAAGAATTAATAGTTCGTTTAGATTGAAGATAGATTGTAGAATGTTCGTCAAATTGAAAGATAGATTCTTGAATTGAAAAGAGTTACCTTTCTCTTCCTCCCCCACCTTCTCGACCGAAGCCGTCGGTGTGGGGGGTTGGGGTTGTCGGCGAGCGTTCTTTGTGTGCGTTCGTTCGTCTCAGAACGCTGAGGGAAAAAAGAGAGAGAGAAAAGGGACGCGTGTTCTTTTATTGACTCCCAACTCACGCGTGGTCAAGTTGGTCAGTCAGTATCCTATTGGTTGAAATCCCTTGGCCAACGTGATCCTGCGAGATTTCACGAGTTTCTCCACTTCAGCGACAAAAAGGGTCAAAGAAAGAAAGAAAGAAAGAGGGGGTACCTAATTGTGGTGTTCACCACACTCCCCCTACAAGTAAACCCTGACCAAATAATCAAAATAACATGGTATCCGAAGCCCAAATAAGATTCCATCGACATGATTATACACTAGCTCATACGAGGAATAGTGCATCTTCAAGTAATGTTACCTCAAGTAACAGCACGTAGCAGGATACTCCACCAGACTAGATCAATTCTTATTCTGGAATCTGGTAAGACCAAGAGACCACAAGAAAGATATGCTATGACTTAGAGAACTGGTCTTTACTAACTCAACATTTGACAGGTAAAGAAGAAATTTAATGGAATTTTCGAATATCTATGAATCTCATATAGAGATCAAGTGTTAACCCCAGGAAGGGGCCCCATGATTTCTGAGAACTTCGACTGAAGTAAAATGAAACAAAAATGATCGGTGACACAGTGAAACTGTAGTAAAGTATTACAGCTTAGTAGATGTTATTATCATTTATTATTGGGATAGATCTATCTGATCGGCTACTGTATAGTTTATTTGTCCAATGTTTGCTCTCGTAATTCGCTTCGGTTTCAATTCTCATCAGCTGTCATACCAGGCGAGGTCGGTTCTTGACATCATTCAGGCAACCTAGGAACTGGCATAAACACTAAGTATCTTTTTTGTTGGAATGATATATGACACCGCTAAAGTATTTATTTTATTAACAGGTATAACACAATTTCTTCTAGTCAGTTTGATTTTTTTTCCTGGGGCGTAAACTGAAACAGCCAAAATTTATTCTTCTTTTTATTAGATTATCGGGACCCGTGGAAATCCCACAGTTGCATCTTCATATGTTGTAAATTGCTGATGTGCTTATGAAGGTCTATTTTGGGATAGAACAGATACTACACCTTGATTCTAGTTCGAAGGCCAAGAAATTGTATTTTCGCTCGAGTTTCACGTTCGACACAAAAGCGTTATCAGATTAAATTTAAAAAATTACTTCTTTATATTGCATCTTCGGAAATTCGGCAATGTCATCTTAAAAAGGGGTGGAGGGGGTCGGCGTACATACGTACGAACATGAAATTGTTTTAACGTATTGTTATTTTAATATTTTTAATCGTTATAGACAGAATTCTGTTTTAGTTATTTTTTGTCTATTTCGATTCAGTTAAACATAATCTTTTGACAATAAGATACGCTGCTAGATTTCTTCAGTGAGTTACGTGATGAGTTTCAGGCGTTATATATACCTCCCCTCTTTGGGGAGATCTCACAAGTCACAAGCAATTAAAATACATGAACGTTCATAAATTACCTTACTGGCTGAAAACAAGTTCGTTCATACTCCAAAAGTAATGACAAAAAAGCGTCAACAGTTGAAGACAAACAGAGGTTTATTCGCCTGGAATCATCTGTTCTCAATCACTGATCAGTGGTTAATCGGGAGGAAGAGAAAGGTCGATAATTAGTGTCTCAATCATATCTTATCCGGGCATCTCTAAAACTACAAGTTGGACGTGTGTGCTTCTCAGCGAACTGTCATCACCCCCCCCCCTCTCTCTCTCTCTCTTGGCCATGCGACGTCACATCCGCTTCTAGCACACAGGAGGTCAAACTGACAACCGAGTACACTAAGCTGATCCTCGCTCAACCCTATTTCTTGTTATTCTCAACTAACAAACTTTTACTCGCCCAATATTTAGCACAAACAATGGTGAAAATGAATCTAATATGTGGAAAAGTACAAAATGGAAATTCTGATTGCAAAAGCAGGTGACCTTCATAGTATGGGTGAATCTCTGATCTTGTCGCGAGGGAGTACCAACGGGACCGACCAAGATATAACGACTCCTTTAATTTGACTTTTTAACAGTTTCGTTACGCCTACTGTGGACCCACCGTTTTTGTCTCTCTTTTTCGTTAAAATTTGTGATAGGGTCAATGGAGGTCAATGAAGGAGTTGTATTTTTTTCTTCATATCAAACATTACCTTCCTTCGGATGTATAGGGATAATGTTGAAACAGTAGTTTGCCACATAATATTAAAGAAGTATGGAATTTAATTAGAAGTTAACAGACTACGCTGCAGGATATGACGTCATGGGTGAAAGTACGTGACGGAGATACACGATCGATTTTGTCTTTTAGGTGTATGACATCAAAGTAATCAGGCGTCTTTTTCGAGGTACCAACACCTTGCTGGGTTAGCAAATTGCAGCTCATCTGGATGTACATTGTGCCGTAGATTGCTTAAAAATGGTAAACTAAACCCCAGAAGCAAATAATGTCGTTATTTTTCTTTTAAATTACTCTCACGACCATTATTACAGCTACCAGAACGACAGAAGATAAAAAATCTCATAGATGTAAATACCTAGGGAATAACTTACGACGTTAACAGAATAAGTCTTCAGACAATATTTTGCTACGGTCTCTGATCGAAGAACACCCAATAGTATGTTTAATGTGGATCATTTGAAGCAGTTGCATGATCATATGAATTCTCGCTTTTATTACTCCAAAGGAAAATGCCGCCCTTGCTTGTGAATCGCTGCATTGCTAACGCATGGTTTGTGCGTAGTATATTGTTTACCCGCATCACCATGTTGGCAAACATCTAGCAAGAGGTCTTCATAAAGCACTAAGGTATATCATTGAAGGGTGTCAGTTTGCTAAAAAGAATGTACTGCACGGTGTATCTAGCAGAAATTATGTGAGAATAACAGTGGGTAATTTAAACAGCTTGTGTTGCACACTGCAGAGCTCAAATGGCTGTCTAAATATAATTGCCTATATAGTTATGTTGCACTTTCGGACAGTTTTATCTTTTTCTTGAATGAAACAGACACCTGCTGATACAAAAAGTGATACGTGTAAAAAAAAAAGACAAAAGGAAAAACAAATTAAACACATGAATAAATCATAAAAAACGAAAGCTTTACCGGTTTCATTCGGATCACAACGAACGTCTTCGGAATGAGTGAAGATTTTTAATTTATTGAAATAACGGCAAAGAGTGATATCTATATTTCTGACGAATCTTTGAAACTAAATGTGCTGAACAAAAAGCTCCTAGGAAATGTTTGCCTGCAAGGAAACAGTTACTGCATTTAACAGTTATCTTGGCCCTTTTCAGCTTTGAGATAACTGCCATTGAAACAACATTAGCATAATAATTTCTAGTTTTATAACAATTTGGTTTTATTGATAATTTAATAACCAAACAATACCTAATTATCACGGTATTGTTTGGTTATTAAATCATTATTTATTCGTGATTTGTGGATCTATTCATTGCTAACGCATCTGCAGTTGATATCAGCCTAAAAGAAAACTTCATTATTTACATCTCTCCCATCGGCATAATCACGTTAACACACCGGTTCTCGTTGGATCAAAGAAGTTAAGCAACGTTGAGCCTGGCCAGTACCAGATGGGTGACCATTTGAGGAAACCAGGCGTTGTATGTAAGAGGACGTCGATACCTCCCTGCAAGAACTGCAAGTACCTAACGTCTTACACTATCCTTACCGTAATATGCATGCAACTGGGGACCGCTTGTGAATTTAATATTCCATAGAAACTTCCTCATCTGGAGCGAGCCAGTTCAACCTGTTTAGGGTAAATGCCGCTTCGTTCGTTCGTTCGTTCGTTCTCTCCCACCGCGGAAAATGCAGTACAAGGCCTGAAGGTGGGGAGAATAAACCAGAGCAGAAGAGGTGGTGCACTCGGGCCCTTCCAAAATTGGAGCGCCGAGAGCTGAACAGAATAAATACCACATCCCGACAGAAAGAAAAAGATACCGCTGTCACAATGACTCGGTTTCCGTCGGACTGATTGTTTAGGGCGGATCGCTGAAGAGTATGATTGACGTAAGAAAGGCGACGGCTTACCCCGCATTGAAGAAAACTTAAACATAACACAGCGGCTTAAGCGAGATTCAAGTGCGGAGGACACCAGAAGGTGTGGAGGAGTGAAAACAGGCATAAGAAGTGCCTACGACTCGGGAAACGTGTGAAGTTGCTCTTATTTCTCCCCCCTCACATTTTGGTAATTTCTATACACATTTATTTATCTTTTGACTAAGACCGTAAAGAAATGAAAAGTAAGAAGAAATCAATTCTCTTGAGTGATGGTGGGTAGTGTGTGTGTGGGTGAGGGGCTTTTTTTATATAACTTACAATTTAGAAACGGATGGCATCTTGTTGAAAATCAAGTAAGTCCCCCCGAACGAAAAGATCGGAAAGGAACATCTGAACACAAATGCGAAATGTTTGTCCTCAGAATCAAAACAATGGATTAATTTAAAAAGAATAAAAAAGAAAATTTTGCGTCGCTAATGAGTAAAAAAGAGAGAGAGGGGGGAGAAAGAGGGAGAGAGAGAGAGCAAGCAAGTAGTCACCCCCTTCTCTATGAAGTCTTTTTGCTTATGCCTCGTCGGTATATCTTTCTTTCTAGCTTGCAATGTTGGTTTTACTTTGAATTACCTCCCTTGAAAATTAATGAACACCTATTTTAATAAAGGTTTTAGTAATTTATCCTTTTTTTTCAGTCGGGTGATGTATCTGCTGTCAAAGACTCTAAATCTCATTGACGTAGAAAAAAAAGGCGATTTACGTTTCGCTTTGACGGCTTTCAAGCTAAACCATTGACAAGTTGGCAACCCCGTACCAGTCACATGTTCAGTGTTCTGGACGAAATCTGGATGCTTCTTGTTCTCATCCGATTTCTCTTTTTTTTTTAGTTTCTTTTATTGGGTTGTTTAATGCCAATCCCAATGATCTAATTGGCACAATCGTTACTATAGAGCCAGGGTCACCAAGCTCATTTCACAATGGACCACATAACGTAAAGAATGACGAGCGCGGGTCGCATAATCATTGTGGTCACACCCTTGCAAATCAGAACGAAAGCTTTGGAAAAAAAATGATGAAACACAAAGTTTAGCATTCCATCTTAAACATGGGTGAGTGGCGTGAAATGCACAAAATAAAACAAAGACAACCAACGTATTTATTTACTTTTATGGAAATCACCTCATACAAGACATAAAGCCACTTGATGTAAGGAGCTAAGAAAAAAAATACTACTTCAATGTCAAAAAAACTAGCCAACGATAAGTGTTAGATGGATAGATTCCGACCCAGAAAACAGCAATGTCTTCCCCTTTGCCAGAAACAACACTCATGGTCTGTGAGGACTAAAGGACAAAATAAGGGATGCGAGAGTTACGAGGATACCGGAAGTAAGCCGAAAGTTCACTTTCTACTCTCCTCGCTTTATTTACTAAACTTCCTGTTCCTTTATTTGCTAAAAAACATTATCGAAGAAGGCGACATTAGCTAAAATATGGTTACATCAAACCTAATGTGCGAATATTCGAATCTTACAAACTAAGCAGCAACAAATTTAATGAGATTTGTGAAACTGACGCTTGGCTTACAAAAACATTGTAAACATAATATTTAAATTGCATCATATCTCGTGTTCTATAAGCTTTATCACTTAAATTCTGTCGAGGGTCTGATGAATTGAGGTCCAATTGAGGCTGACCCAGCCCGCTGGCAATAGTTTGGTTACATCTGCTATAGAGTGAGGGTAACTGATCAATGCATTATAGACAACCGTACAAAGCGATGCCACGGAGCTCCTACTACACGACCACTCTCATACATAAAAATGTAAATGGTCGATAAAATGAAACATATTTATTGATTTGATACTTTCAACAAATCGGCGTTTAAACATTAAAAAATTCCGATACGACAGAGTTTAATAAACATAAATGCTTGAACAATATAATGTGAGCCTTGAAAAATACTGTTAACATATAAACAATACACAATTAGCAAACCAATGAATCGCTCTATTCTTGAGGAAGCTTCCTGCTGTGATGTTCCTTAGGACTGACCTTAACTCCAGACCTGAAATGAAACACTTACGTTAAATCCGTTGCTAAGGTCGCTAGAAAATGGTTGAATCATTCTACCTCTCCAGGATGTTCCTAACTCCAGACGCAGTTCTCTATCTCTATAAGAGTCAGATACGCCTTAAGATGAAGTAGCGTTTCCAGATCTTCAAATCTAATATCAATAGATTCCTTACATGAACCGTACCTAGCAAGTATTCAAACTCGGTCCATTCTATCAATCATTCGCAATCCTCTCATAAAATTCTTCATTTTTCAAGTGACAATCATATCTATTTCATTAACTTTTATCATCGAGTGGATTTTCGCCTCGATAAGTAGTGATCCTTCTAGTAAAAAAAGAAGTCATAAGATACATGAATTAGAATGAGGCTCTTTATACTCGTGGGAGATGACATATATCTGCCTAACGTGTCCATACGTTAAAGCGGTCCATAAGCTGTAACACACTCAGTTGTAATTGACCGAGCGGATCACGTGATAAGAAAAGGGGATTTTGAAATAGTAAATCAATTAAGTTCAAACAGATGGCGAAATGCGATGTTTGCATGCAGGTGACCATGTGGGTCTGTTTTCATCATGGCTATCTAGATAAAGAAATAGTGAGGGTTTTTTTTTGGGGGGGGGGGGTATTATTGTAGATTAACACTTTCAGCTAAATCACCACTTCAAAAAATGAGATTCTACTTTTGTATGCGATTACGTGTGAACACCCTGAAAGGGTTGTCGAAAAGAAAAAAAGACAACAAAAACAATTAGTTAGAATTTAGAGATGGGGATCAGTTTCGCATAAAAATTAAACGTGATATAGTCCCTCATTAACGGACCATTTTAGCGTTTTAGGGCAGTTAACCAATAGATCATGTGCGTTTGAGGGGTCTACTTTTAGGCGATTACGTGTGGTTTACTGTTTTGAAAACTTAGAATAACCAGGAAATTAAGGATCATTTTACGTTAAATTTATATACATAACTGATCCCTCACTCTAAATTCTAATTGGTTTCCATTCTTCTTTCCTCCAAGTTCAGAGTGTTCACACGAAATCGCCTAAAGAAGTAAAATCTCATTTTTCTTGTTTGTGTGGAGGGGCTTGCATTTATGTTTTTTATTACTCATCAGTAACCCCTTATCAAGGCCAAAAGCCACCCGAGGATCAGGGTTAATTAGATGGATAGATTGTCAATAGAATAACAAATAATAATATTAGAAGAGTGAAAATGATGAACAGTTTGATTACTTATGAGAAGCATTTGTTACCATTGGATCTGAAGACAATCATGTTGTAGTCGGCAAGGTAGCAGTCCCGTGATAATGCGTTCCATGAATATGGAATTCTGTTAAGATAAACTATCTGACGAGACGAGCTCTTTTGCATATAACATCATCTAATAAGACAGTTCCTGTTGAACTAAGCTCCTTGCTTCCATCTGGTCGGAAAACGTACAGACGGTCAACATCGGCCTTCGGCTGGCACATGCGATGAGGTGTTTTCTCGTTTTAATATCACTGATCAACAAAACAATTTTTTGCTCTGCTTTCTTGGAAAAAGTAGGTGAAACCGCTGAATTCAGATATAAAGTCAGTATTGCCCAATCAGGTCAATGTTTCTTGCTTTGGACATTGATATTCGTTAATGTATTGGCTCATTGTACGACACTCGATTCATTTAAAAGGACTGTATAATGTGCTTTTAAGCAAGTTTTCATTGTTTCCAATAAAATTGATAGCTTTTCTATGAACCATATTAAGTTAAATTGTATTGTTTGCATCGGAAGTGGCAGCAAAGTTTATTACTTTTTTTTACTGAAGAAAACAACTTAGTTTACTTTAAAACAATCTCTTTATAAAAATGGGTGTTACTGAATACAAATATGAAGAATGGCGGCTCTTTTTGACAATCTCTTTATAAAAATGGGTGTTACTGAATACAAACATGAAGAATGGCGGCTCTTTTTGACAATCTCTTTATAAAAATGGGTGTTACTGAATACAAGCATGAAGAATGGCGGCTCTTTTTGACAATCTCTTTATAAAAATGGGTGTTACTGAATACAAACATGAAGAATGGCGGCTCTTTTTGACAATCTTTTTATAAAAATGGGTGTTACTGAATACACACATGTAGAATGGCGGCTCTTTTTGACAATCTCTTTATAAAAATGGATGTTACTGAATACAAGCATGAAGAATGGCGGCTCTTTTTGACAATCTCTTTATAAAAATGGGTGTTACTGAATACAAACATGAAGAATGGCGGCTCTTTTTGACAGCGCTAAAAGGAGTTTAAAATATGTACTTTTACATAACGTTAACAGGTATGCGTCTATTCCTATTGCACATCCTACAAAAATGAAGGAAGAATGACAAAATGTGAAACAATTTACGGATAGATTGCGTTATTCAGAGCACAAATTGGTAATTTGTATAGATTTGAAAATGGTAAACTTTCTACTTGGGCAACAGTTGGGTTATACAAAGTATCTTTGCGTTTTGCCTGTGAGACAGCAGGGATAAAGCGCAACATTGGGTCAGGAAAGATTGGCCTGTGAGAGAAACTTTGGAGATTGGTGATGGTAATATCATAAATGAACCACTTTTCGAAAGAAATAAAACTATATTACCATCTTTTCATATAAAATTAAGAGTAATCAAAAGAACTCGCCAATTCACTCGATAAAGAACGAAATTGTCTTCGCCATATATGGAAAACCTTTCCAGGCTTAAGCAGTGAAAGCTTAAGGCCAGGATATTTGATGATAAGGACATTGCTCAAAGATCAAACATTCGTGAAGTCAATGACTGATATCGGATCTTCTGTTTAGAAATCGTCTGTGAATGTTGTTCAAAATTTCCTCGGAAACAACAAAGTTTACAACTATGAGAATTAGTGGACACGATGCTCAAGGATTTCGGAATAATTATAGCTAATATGAGCATAAAGATGCACTATCTTCATAACCGTCTTGATTGTTTCCCAGAAAACCTTGGTGGTCTAAGTGACGAGCAAGGAGAGCGATTCCACCAGGATATAAGAGTGATGGAGGAGATGTATTAAATCATAGCAACAGCCTTAAAGAAAAAAAAGCAATGTCAGTGCTATGCCGTCAGGAATTTCGATTCCTGGCAGGGCCACCCAAGACGGATTAGTTTGACATCCAGCGGTATTAGGGTTGCATTCCGGCTAAAGGGGATCTAGTGAAACCCAAAAGCGTCTGCATCGGGATATGGCGGCTTCTTGTCGTTTTGCCAGTGCGTCTGTGGACAATTTACGGCAAGCAAGGACGTTCAGTCATCTATCGCAATGCAGAGTCAGGATAACAACGTTGCGTCGGAGCATGTGAAACCGCCACTCAGTGCCTACAGATGACGACATTCCTTAACGACTGTTGACCTCGGTGTCGGGGAGTGACCGGAAGTCTTTCAAGAACACGAAGTGCTCAAAATCTACCGATACCGGAATGAAATCAGGCGATATCGACATATCCATATCCGACTACATTTAGGTCTAACTCTCTCAACCACAGCAAGAGCCAGAAAATTTTGCGAATATAACCCTGAGCTGGCAATATTCCCGTCTTACTTTCTCTCTCTCTCTCTCTCTCTCTCTCTATCTATCTCTATCTCTCTCTCCCTTATTTTAGTATAATTTATTACATTTCCTTTTTTTACTAATGAGTCTCCACTTATCAAGGCAAACACCCACTCGAGGACAAAGATACCAAGGCATCTAAACAGATCTTGTTTCTCCAGTTTCTTAATTTTTGTGTACAACATCTAGATTTAATGAATGTATCTCGTTCTCACAGCAAGTGGTGTTCCCTGGAGTCTGAGCGATAACAAGTCTAGCCAGATTTCCAGTACTCTCCGCTTCGTTCGATAACCGTTGCAAATAACTGTGCGTTCTTGCAACAGCCGTTTACTGCTGATTTCTCGCTGATAGCGGCTGTCGGCTTTCTCTGAAAATTGAGTAACAATAAACTTTCTCAGTATTCCAATAATATTCGTGCCCTTCCAGTTAAGGTTTAGATGGGACTCTCCCTCCTCGGTCTTTCCATCCTATATGACTCTTCACGACCGTTTCCTGTGTCAACAACCAATACTACCGAGTTTTCTTTTTAATTATAATTATATCTACAATGGGAGTTTCAGTTTCCTTGGTTTATCGCAATGTACTTTCTATGTTTATAGTTGTGTTTATGCAGCGTTATTCTATTTCAATTTACCTGTGATTGGTCCGTGTTACCTAGTTATGTGCGTTTCTGCACTTGATGATTTTCTTAATGTTTTCACCAGCGCTGTTGTAAATCCTCCCTTTCATACCAATTTCTCATAGTCTTTTCCACGAACTGTTTATTTTTCTTAACTGTTACTAGAACTCATACAAGTATTCGTATTACAGGGTTTTCTTCATGTTCCATGTATTCAGTAAGTATTCTGCCTTCTTGATTTACACCCTGTTAACTGCTGGGACGGCGAAATTTACTATTTGGTAGTTATTTTTTTCTTGTTAACTATTATCGCACCCGGTGTTATTGCTTGGATTAGATTATTATTATTATTATTATTATTATTATTATTATTATTATTATTATTATTATTATTATTATTATTGATTTAGGATAATGATATTAAACATTATCGTTTTCATATTTAAAAGATACGCCTCAATAAATCATTTGGTTTTAAAGTTTTTGAAACACGACTGATAAGAAAGGTCACTGTGTAAAGGAGAAGTGTGTGTGTGTGTGTGTGTGTGTGTGTGTGTGTGAGGGTGTGTGTGTGTGAGAGAGTGTGAGGGTGTGTGTGTGTGTGTGTGTGTGAGGGTGTGGAGGGCACGAATACACAGAAAAAAGAATTAGATAGAGAAGGAAGAGAAGAAAGAAACAGAGAGAGAGAGAGAGAGAAAGAAAGAGAAAGAGAGAGAGAGGGAGGAAGAGAGAGAAAGAGAGAGAGAGAGATAGAGAGAGAGAGAGAGAGAGATAGGTGGGTGCAGAAAGAAAAAAGAGAAAAAGTCCTAAGAACGAAAGAAGCTACTTGGATTTATGAATCGAAGAGAAAGGAAATTCTAGTATTTGTGAGGTAGTTGTGGAGGTCGGGCCAAAGGTTCGTCAAGGTTTTTCGGCTACGATTCGTTCGACCAAGTTAACGACCTCCCTTTCTTTGCAGACAATCAAAAGTGCTGACTGACAAGGAAAAGGGCCCTCTTCTCTCCACTATCCCCGGGGACACCAACTACAGCTGGAAAGTAATCTAATCACCGCCACATATCACGTGGGGCGATGAGGGTTGTGCTGGGGTTGCAGTCAGGGGTTAAGGGTCACTGACAGCCCAATTTTTCAAAAAAAAAAAAAAAAAGTAAAAAGAAAAAAGAAATACAACTCGAGATCGCAACGTTGTTAGTCTGAATGCTCTAATTAGACGTAACCACTTCGCTCCACCCACCCTTCCTCATTTCTATTTTCGAACGAGCACCTTCGTTTCTTTTTGTAAGGCTGTGAATGATGATGGGGTTCTGTATTCTGTTTACGATGCAGGGGTAATAAAACAAGAAAAGAGGAGAGGCCCTTGTTGAGTATAGCACAGCCGAGGGTTCATTGTTGTACGTCCGTAGGAAAGGGAAGTGGTTTAGCAGCGAGCCTAAGTGGGCAATGAAGATCGTCTCGTATTTGTATAATAATGAGTAACCGCTTAGCAAGGTCCGAAGGCCGCTCGAGGATAAGGCTAACGAGATTGTCAGTTGGCGATGAACAACACCGCTGATAGGATTTGAATCGATGGGTTGAATGGTCAGAATTTTATTAATCAAGTGGGTGGCTCGACAAGAATGTGTTAACATTGTAGACAAAATGAGTTGACCGACAGTTGCTCAAGATATAGCGAATCTGTTCCATTTTCGTTGCATCCCCACGAAGGCACAGTTTGACATGGTCGGTTTTTAATGTGGAGATTCTAGCTCAGAAAGGGGATTCTTGTCTGATAACAAAAACAACCTGTATAGTCAAGTCGGCCATGCCTCACGAATAAGAGCGGGTTACCATACTAACAGCCCCCTATACAGAATTGGATAACTTACGTGTATAAGCATTAGAAATGGTACGATGATGTTGTTTTTTGTTATACAGGGTGGGCCAAAATAAGGGTCCTATCTTTAAATTTGAATAACTTGAATTTGAATAACTTCCACAAAATAAAAGTTAAACTCACCAAACTTTATGTATGTGTAGACTGACCCTTCCGAGATTTTTTGAAATAAACAAAACAAATTTTAGCCGAAAAACACTTCTTAAAACTTACAAAAACTAAAGTATTGTTTTTTACACTGTTTTGAGTTTTTTAAGCAAAAATAATGTTTTCTAATTGAGGGTACGTTCCTTAGGACTAATACGGCTCATGCTTGCTTCGGAAGGGGTCCTTTACCTATTCTAAAAAAAAAAATTTTTTTAAATCAATAAATAAAAAAGTTATGAATTTTTAAAGATAGGACCCTTATTTTTGCCCACCCTGTATAATATTAACCGAGGAATCATTTCTAGTTAAAATTCACGTGCGCAAATCACGGTTAAAATCTATGAACTATCGAAGAAATTCATAAATAATCCCAAGTTCGTCCAATATGGCCGACAAGTGTAACGTTTTAGATCGACCGGAATGTGTTGAACGAAAAACGAATCCTTCGCAATAAGCAATAAAGTTTACGAGCAGTTTAAATAAAAAAAATATTTCTTAACACTAAATTATTTTATACCTAATTTAATTTCTTAAAATAAAATAACATATATTTCTAATTACACACGGCTTTGCTTCGTTTCATTTCTCCAGGTCAACAATTCTGTTTTTCTATCGCATCGTCCGACATTTATTCCCCCTCAAGGCGATAAGTCTTTTAACACGCCTTCTTTTTTATTTTACTAATTAATAGTGCATTGATTTTACTCAAAAAACCTTCCTACTATCATAATATGAAAAAAGCAAATGATATTTACATATATATATATAAACTTATTTTACTAACATTTTTGACTTTTCCGTGTGGGTGCACCGTTAGTAGGATAACCTAAGAGCGCCTCAATAAATAAACAATAAACCGATAATTCTTCCGAAATGATAAGGTAATGCCTGGGATTAGCTACATAAGCCCGAATAGATGCTACATTTTGATCCAAAGGCCGAAAAATGTAACGAATCTATCTCTTTTCCCGTTTGTACTGTGTGGTAGGGCAGGAAAAATCCAGCAGAGTGCTCGATTAATTAAGAAATCCGAGATTTCGAAGGATTAAGAGCGTAAATATTTATTTATAAAATACAGAAATTCAATGTAACATCAGTACCGTCGGTTTCAAAGCGGGAGGGTGATCCCGATTATCGTCAGCTGATAAACATTCCTGAATATGTTTATCAGCTGACGATAATCGGGATCAACCTCCCGCTTTGAAACCGACGGTACTGATGTTACATTGAATTTCTGTATTTTATATATATATATTATATATTTCGAGAGGTCGCACATCGAAGCGCTGATGAAATCAGAATAATAAAGAGAATATTTAAAAAAAAATATTTTGAAGTCTGAAACAACGCAGGAATTTGTTTTTTTTTAAATAAATTATTTATTTATCTCAAAAAACTTTTTTCTTTTTTTTTTGGAAGGTATCTTATACCGAAAGTACTCAAGTTTAAACCAAAAAAAAAGAAGTTTTTTTTAGATAAATAAATAATTTATTTAGAAAAAAACAATTTTTTGCGTTGTTTCAGGCTTCAAAATATATATATTTTTTAATTCTCTTTATAGTTACTTAAGCTATATTTTTTATATTTTATTTATTTATTTTTTAATGCAACTTTAATTCCTATATAATTTTATTGCTAGCTTCCATATTGCAGAATGGTTCTTGGGTGTAGTGTTAAGATAGTAGTAGTAGTAGTAGTAGTATTATTATTATTATTATTATTATTATTATTATTATTATTATTATTATTATTATTATTATTATTATTATTATTATTATTATTATTATTATTATTATTATTATTATTATTATTATTATTATTATTATTATTATTATTATTATTATTATTATTATTATTATTATTTTTTTATTATTATTATTGTTATAATTAATGTTATTTGATATGCAAATTACCATATCATACGGTAGTCTTAAGGGTAATATATTATTATTATTTTATTATTATTATTATTATTATTATTATTATTATTATTATTATTATTTATTTATGTATATATTAGTGAAATTTTAAGCTGAATTAGTTCGACACTTGATTATTGGGGAAATGGTAGTTTAATCAGTACCATTGGAGAGCCATGAATATTATAACTGTCCTGTTTTTAAATCTCCGAAACAGTTACATGGTAAACAGCTGATGATCCCCGTGTTAATATTAGACGCTTAAGGTCTCCTGTTTTTGTTTCACTGTTAGATACTTAACCTCCCCTTTTTTTAAAATTTTATTTACTTAATTTTTAATTTTTATTTTTTTATTTATGAATTTTCCAACGAATGTTAAGTCTGCAATATCTTGGATTTAGTTAGTTTCTCTGGGAATTTAAACTGCATTTTACTTTCTTTTTTTTTTTGGTTAAAGTTCTCAATTAGAAAAAAATGTACATTGCGATGCGACAAAATATAAAAGTCTGAAAAAACAAACAATTCACATCGAATATCTTTC
>OY744522.1:171976162-172033662 GCA_963556195.1 Sepiola atlantica | reverse complement strand
TTATTGATGGATTTATGGGCGATATAAGCTCTTGCGTCTTTCTTAGTCAATAATTTATTAGCCATCAGGAAAATGCAGTAAGCATCTATATCTCTCTTTCTTTTATACTTTCTTTATTTATGTCTGTCTGTCTGTCCCCCTCTCTCTCTCTCTCTCTCTCTCTTTCTCTCGTTCTTCTCCTCTCTTTGTATATATGTATATATGTATAGTAGCATAAAATATGATGATGGCAAGTCAGCTACACAAAGGTTTGTTTGTTTTGTGTTTCATTCCGTACGAAATTCGTTTAATTTAGCCTGACGAATGGCTTCAGGAATGAAACACAAACGTTTCTGCGTAGCTCACTTGCCATTAGTACATTTTATACTACTGCGTAGTCTCAGTCGTGCATTGAACACGTTTGAAGTAAACACTGAAACAAAACATATATAAATAATTTATTATGATCGGTAAATTTGTCGTTTCTTACTCAAAATAGCGGACAACTCTGTCGTCAATGAAGCGTCTGCTCTTTTCCGATCCGACCTAAAAAAAATGAGTAAGTAAACACAAATAAATTGTTTGGGACTAATTTCCTCACCGTATTTCCTTAAAAACAATTTAAGATAAATGTGAAATTAGTCAAAAACAATTTATTTGAGTTTACTTACTCATTTGTGAGGTCGGAAAAGAGCAAACGCTTTATTGACGTCAGGATTGTCCGCCATTTTGAGTAAGAAACGACAAGTTTACCTTATTATCTTGTATATATTTACGCATTTATTTATTTATTTTGCATAAAGTGAACTCCGAGACCACTACATTAATTATTTTGAAATGCAAAAAATATACTGTTTACATAACAGCGGGGAACATAGGTTATACATATTGATGGTTAACATTAAATGAATACAAATATACATCAGCGCTTTTATATTTAAAAAAATATTGGAAGTCTTCTTTTTTTTAAATTGAAATCGTTCAAAAATGACGAGGCGGCTCTATTTAAACAACAAAACATATAAAATAAAGTAAATTTTTAAATTCACATGAAACTTATCAAATCCACACCAGGAAAACCCGAATCGGTAGTTAAAAAAAGTTCATTGTTGTTATTTCATATTAAGGTGGACAGTAGTGGTTAGAAGAAAATTTATTTCACTTGTGTGTGTGTGTGTGTGTGTGTGTGTGTGTGTGTGTGTGTGTGTGTGTGTGTGTGTGTGTGTGATGTATTTGCTGACTTTTTGACTCTAAGTGTTCGGCCCGAACGCAGCCTCCACGTTATTACATCAAAACTAGTTTAATCGGAAAAATCGGAACTTTTGGGGCTATGTGAATCGGTATTCTTTTATTTATTTTTGTTTTTGTTTAAAACTTAATTTTCTATGTCTGGTACTAATGATTAAATGATCAGCACTCATTGATTTTAAACTACCAGTAAAACAAAAATTCATAATAACGAATTTTGTAAAAATGACACCGGAAGAAATGCCACAGTAAAAATGCTTATGAAGTCCGAAAGGACACTCGAGGATAAGGGTGAGTTTCTTTGTCAAGTGGACGGTTAGACAACACGTTGAGAATTGGAAACGATGGTTGAATCTTGACTGAATATGATTATTTAAGCTCAACAAGAATGTGTTAACATTAGATTTGAAAATGATCATGTTGGGAAGCAGCCATGCGGTATTGTGTTCTGCAGACGGGTAGTGCTTGGAAAAAGATTCTGCTCATGGAAATTCTGTTTTGCTCCAAGTACACAGAGGAAGAAAGGAAAATTATTTACAGTGGTTCTAATTAGAGATGTTGCTGTGAATGTTTTACGGGCGGGGGGGGGGGGCTAAGGCGAGAACCTACCATAAAAATAACGATAGAGTAGAGAATGAAAGAGAAGAAGAAAAAAATCCGGGAAGAAAGAAAGTAAAATTCACATATGCCAGGAAAGTAAGAAGGAATAAGGGTAAGTATATTTTAATGTCTGAAAAGATAGATAGATAGATGAAGAGAGATAGATAAAGAGAGAGAGAGAGATCAGACATGTGTGTGTGTGTGTGTGTGTGTGTGTGTGTGTGTAAGACCGAAATATTTATCCATATCAGTAAAGAATGTCTGAGGAATTAGAGCATAACGTTAGAGGATCGTGTCGCCCTTCTTCCCTAAATCAAACGCTCGCTCTAACGACAAAACAGTAACACAAGAATTAGACTCCGTGTAATGCAAGCATACCTACTTCCGGTCTGACACCAGCGCCCTCTAGTCGTAAAACGAATGCGTGCCCGTCCACATTTAAAAGCTTACAATACTCATCTCTTCCGGTTTGGACAGCTACGGCATCGTGTTGCTTCGAATCTTAACCAAAACCAATCACTGCTTTGAGACAAATGAACTGATCGAAGGGCAGTGTGTACGCTTTACTCTAAAAGTGACCCCCCCTCCTCAGAGATCAGAGCTCGACCAGTTTACTAAGAGATTATGGCAATACGGGTATACACCCTTCATCAAAAATAACGGAAAAATATTCTTTTCCAGTGTTCGTACTGATATTTATAAAATAACGTCTGAAACATTGAAGTTTACAAAAAAAAAGAAAGAAAGAAAACGTCTTAAACTGGAAAGTTGAGAAAAGAAAAAAAAGAAAAGAAAACAGACATAAAAAACGTATTATTATGAAAATAAATTGCTATTTGTTTTCTCAATTCAATTAAATACTTGAAATGTATTCGTTTGGCAGTTTTTAACCCGCTAACTTTTGTGTAATAGGACGGTTTATATATATATATATATATATATATATATATATATATATATATATATATATATATATATATATATATATATAGTGTGCAGAGTTGAATTGTTTCGATGGGAATCCGAGTAAGAGAGCTCAATGTACTAATTATCAGAGTAGGAATAAATTTAAAGGAAATAAACTAAAAACACATTAAGGCTGACGGCATTATAAATTATTTCGACCTAGATGTGTCTCATCAGAAGCGTACACAGCCACATTTCAGAACTGAAATGAGTTTCGAAATGTGGCTGTGTACGCGTCTGATGAGACCCATTTAGGTCGAAATAATTTATAATGCGGACAATACTAATATGCGTTTAGTTTATTTCCTTTAAATATATATATATATATATATATATATATATATATATATATATATATATATATATATATATATATATATATATATATATATATACAGGGTGGGCAAAAATAAGGGTCCTATTTTTAAAAATTCATAACTTTTTTATTTATTGATTTTTAAAAATTTTTTTTAGAATAAGTAAAGGACCCCTTCCGAAGCAAGCATGAGCCGTATTAACCCTAAGGAACGTACCCTCATTTAGAAAACATTATTTTTGCTTAAAAAACTCAAAACAGTGTAAAAAACAATACTTTAGTTTTTGTAAGTTTTAAGAAGTGTTTTTCGGCTAAAATTTGTTTTGTTTATTTCAAAAAATCTCGGAAGGGTCAGTCTACACACACATAAAGTTTGGTGAGTTTAACTTTTATTTTGTGGAAGTTATTCAAATTCAAGTTATTCAAATTTAAAGATAGGACCCTGATTTTGGCCCACCCTATATATATATATATATATATATATATATATATATATATATATATATATATATATATATATATATATATATATATATATAGTGTGTGTGTATTTAACCAGCATGTTTTCATTTAGACATACGTTGTATATCATGGAATGTTTTTGTTTTATCAATCATTTGTGATTTTCTCGATCCTTCGGATAAACCATTCTTGTATTCTTGTCTAATTGTCGGATGTAGACTCCGTAGCGGTTAAGTTCCATTTTTGTTCGCGAGTACTTTCGATGAATTTGATAGCAGACAACAAAATTGAACTTAAAGAACTACAAAACATCTCTCAAACAAACTCTGTACGCACATTCAGTTATGAACTAAACATTAATAACAATTATTTTTCTAGATGTACTTATCGACTCCAACAATGATAAACTCATCACTTCTCCATATAAAACAATACCCCCATTAATTCTTGCCTGTTGAACTACAAAAGCGAATGTCCATACCGCTATAACATAGCAATCTTAAAAAAATATAATAAACCGAGCCAAATTGATCTCCTGAACAATTCTATTTTCAATGAATAAAAAAACATTTAACAAGTCCTAATTAACAACCAATTCCTCACTTACCTGGTAGACGAACAAATAGAATTAACACTAGCCACCTAGATAAAACTAGGAAACACCTAAACAATTCAGACCATATTAATATATTATACCGTACCTAGTTGCATCATAACTTTAAACTAGACGAAAAAGTCATTAAAACAGACATATATCTTCTGTTAATACTAATAAAATAATTAGATTCATCATTTATATTAAAATACTAGACCACCCGTGACCCGTTGGGTCAATTTGTTATATTAGCTATGGAATTCATGTATGAACGTGACACTTGTGGCATAAAGAAAATAGGTTTTTTTTTCATAACAGAAGCATTTCTATGTAAGTATATTAAAATGAAAAAAGAATATAGATAGATTTCTATGAGTCGTTCTGTTTATTATAATTGTTTTTTTTTTTGATGTAATATGTGTAAAACATATGATTCAAATATTTGCTGTTTAAAAAACAACAAAAGGAAACACTATTTAATGTAATAGAAATGTGTGCATTTACCGATTCAGCTTTCTCGCGCACGTAACGAAAACAGAGGGAGTAGGAGTGGTGAAATCTATGAGAGGGAAAGTGGGAGGTGATTTCGTTCACCGATCGCTGATATTAATAATGATTGTTGTTGTTTTGTTTGTTTGTTTTTGTTTTTTAAAAGGGTTTGAAACTGCGACAGACTTTACGAAGTGCTCCCGTTGAATGTTTTTAGTCGTCAAGAAAAAAAAACACTATTTGATGAAATTAAATGAAATTGTTTATATTAAAAGCGATATAAAAATTTCCAGAATGAAAAATTTCATGCGTTCGTTAATCATAAGAGATTAACGGAATTGGAATAACAGATTTAAGACGATGCTATTTACGCATGCGCAACCGGATGTTGAAAACCGGAAAGCTGAAAGCTGATTGCAAACATACAAGACCAATAGAGTTTTAGTAGTATATAGATTCACAACCTCTAACCTAATAATCAACAATCACGTAGAACAAACCAATGTAATTTATTAGTTTCAGTGTCTCTTGGAAGAATGTATCTCCTCCAATAATAAAACTAATTGTTACATCGGTCATACTTCTACTACACTTTCCAGAAGACTCACCTAACATCTTTCAGACTCAAGTTCAATCTGCCAGCATTTGAAGCAACATAACTCCCCTCATTCGCAATTCAGACAACTGTTAGTCAATACCATGAAAATTCTAAATCGCAACTCTAATGTAAAAAAACTGAACATCTTATAGGCATTGTTCATAAAGACTACACGTCCCACAATGAACCACATTAATTATGAATCCAGTAAAAAATATATTCAAATTTATAGACTTTTAAAAACTCTACGTTTAACCCTTTTTGAAATATCGTAAATTGTAAATTTTAAATATTGCAAACTTTTTTAAAATATTGTAAATTTTAATCAACCACGCGCCTAACACGTGATCACATTCCAAATACGGAATATCATCACACATACGGTATAAATTTACCACAGAGTTCGACATGGCAGTCATGAATATGCAAATCCAACCCTCCGCCTGTAGATCATTGACGGAAGTCAATCGAAAGTACTCGCAAACAAAAATGTAACTAAATAGCTACGGAACCTACATCCGACAATTAGACAAAAATACAAGAAGGATTATCCGAAGGATCGAGTCATCACAAAAAGAATGATAAAACAAAAACATTCCGTGATATACAACAACGTATATATATATATATATATATATATATATATATGATTTTATTTAGCAACTATACATTAAAGTGTATGTTAGGCGTATTGGGGTTTCATCGTTACGGACAGACCGTCTCAAGGGTAGAATCCGTCAATATGTCCGCGACAAATCATCAGCGTCTTGTAGAAATTGAAAGAAAACATGAAGAAATGAAAAAGGGGGGAAAACACGGGAAGTAATGAAAAAGAAAAACACATTATAATATTACTACTACTAATACTACTACTACTAATAATATTAATAATAATAATAATGATAAGAATAAGAATAATAATAATAATAAGAAGAAGAAGAAGAAGAAGAAGACGACGAAGAAGAAGAAGAAAAGAAAAAAATGGGAAGAAAATACATCAATAATAATAATAATAATAATAATAATAATAATAATAATAATAATAATAATAATAATAATAATAATAATAATAATAATAAATAAAAGAAGAAGAATATGGAGAGCTAGAAGAAAAAGATAAAGTGGTAGTAGGGGGAAAAAGAAATAAAATAGAAAAAACGAAGAAAACAAGAAAAAGGAAAGAATAATAATAATAAGAAAATATGAATCAATACTACTACTACTACTACTACTACTACTAATATAAATGATTATTTTAATTTCTTCCCGTTTTTCTCAGATCTCTGCAAGGCGCTTATGATTTGGCGCGGACATACAGACCTATTCTACTCCCGAAACCATCTGTCCTAACAGACACTGTTATGTATAGTTGCGGAATAAAATAATTTATATCAGCTCTTGTAGAAACTACAATCGCGTATTTTATTAGTTTCTTATCAACATATTATATATATATATATATATATATATATATATATATATATATATATATATACAACATTTTAAAATAAATATTTATCATTATTTCCTACAGACATCGATGTTTCATGCTTCTGCAATTTTCAGTGTAAAGAATGTTCATTCTCGCCGGTCTGAGAGCACGAACCCGGTTTCAAAGTCACGACTGACTCGTAGTCCGGTATTCTACCCCTCGGCCACAACTAATTAGCACAGGAATTAAGAGAAATTAAACTCTATATACGCTTAGTTAGCGAACGCACAAAGTAAACAGTCGAACAGGATTCAACAACAACAAAGAGTCGGAACATCGCATTTAAACCAGAGTGTCACTGCTTATTATTAAATTCTCTAAGATGCACCAGTCCTTGCAATAAGGTGGCTATATATATATATATATATATATATATATATATATATATATATATATATATATATATATATATATATATATATATATATCTCCAAGCAAGCGTTGTTGAACGTCACGGAACTTTCTCGTTTGTAAATCTTCTTCGTGAGGTTCTCAAACCGTCGAGCTATCCTTCTGGTTTCAGGTGGCAGTCTGTAGAGCATTTCCCAGATTGTTCTTAATTCGGCCATCTTTCTTTCAAACAAAAGAATAAAATCAACTGAACCACACACCCTCTCTTTTCTTTCATTCGCTCTTAACGACACCTATAAAACATTAACTCAAGTCTTCTTATTTAAAAAAAAAACAAACTAATCCTGAAGACGACTACGAAAGTCGAATGCGCTCAAAAAAAAATAAACATGGCCGAATTAAGAACAATCTGGGAAATCCGCTACGGATTTCCACCTGAAACCAGAAGGATAGCTCGACGGTTTGAGAACCTCACGAAGAAGATTTACAAACGAGAAAGTTCCGTGACGTTCAACAACGCTTGCTTGCATAATGACTTGCTGTCCAAGTATATATATATATATATATATATATATATATATATATATATATATATATATATATATATATATATATATATATATATATTGTGTGTGTATTTAGGCAACATATTTTCATTTAGGCAAACATTATTAAATAACACGGAGTGGTGGGTTAATAAAGTTTATTTATGAGAAGGTCTCTATGGCATGTCAGCCCTTTCATGATGGACGTGGTGAATCAAGAAAAGACAAAGCAATTCCAAAATGATTTCTGACTAGCAGGTTTCGTTCGCTCGCTATCACGTTCCAATTTAATTCTTGTTCATTACTTAGAATCATTGAAACGAAACTCATTCATAACAAAAATAAGACAACCCCCCCTCTCTGTCTCTCTTTCCATATCTCTCTCTATTTTTTAATAAAAGAAAACAAAACTAATCGAAAAGAATACAGAAGTAATCGATAGGAAAAAGAAGAAAAGCCATCTCTCTCCTTTCGTAGTGTTTTAATAATAATAATAATAATAATAATAATAATAATAATAATAATAATAATAATAATAATAATAATAATAATAATAATAATAATCATGGAATATTTTTGTGTCTATATCAAAATTGAAAGAGAATTATTTCATTTCTACTTTATTATTATTATTTATTATTAAGATTAAGCCTCTCCTTAATTGCTCGTAAAATTTAGATTTGCATACGTGATTATTCTTTTTTTATTATTATTATCATTTTTTTTAGTAAGATTAAGCCTCCCCTTCTTCGCTCATAAAACGTTAATGTGCATACGTGATTATTGAAGTGAGCCGGATACACGTACATTCACTGTTATTTTATAGATGGTTCTTTTTTCTTTTCGCATTCACCTTCTCTTCATGTAATTCACCTTTATTTTGCATGAATAATTCAAACTACTGTTCTCATCTGAAATGTTATTCTCACAATGTTTCGGCCGACCTTCCGCAAGTAAGTCTTGTCGAGCTCGGGTATCTGGACACCACTGTAGCAAAATGTGGTACAAATCGACATTCCCCAGTAAGGACACCTCATGCAACAAATGATAAACGAAACCATTCTTTCGAGCGAAAAGGTAATGCCTGGGAAGCTGCATCCCTTAGGACCGAACCGGACAATAGCTCATTAACACACCAGCTTTCTAGATTACGAAAAAAATTCTGAAATAAAAAACACTTAAAAATGTTTCAGAACTGAAAACACTATGCAGGTCGATAAAAAAAATTAAATTTTTCGGTGTTTGGTAAAAGTTATTTGTTAGATATTTGTTTTCTCCCTTTTTTGCGTTGTTAACCATACTGCACTTTCGCACGCGAATCTTGTTTTAAAGGCATAGAAACAGATCAGCAAATAAATCGTTTAGTCAAACATGATCTTTTTGGGAGGATTATTCTATATTATCCCATAGCACCCCCAAAAATAGGGGCGAATAGGGGCGTTGCCATGCAACGTATCAAGGACAGTTGTACCAGGCGGATTCCAACCCTCTCCAGGTTTATTAGTAGAGATAGCTAAGTAATACTATTTTACTTATGTAAATTGCAAAACCCGTCTGGTGTCTAAGCGTGTTTTGGTAACAGTATATAAAGAAGTTGAACCACTATTAGTTTAAATAAAATTCTTCACACTTTGTCTGTTCGAATCGCAGTCTCGTCTTGAAATTTCGTTCTACTTTGTATGTGATCTAATGTTATTTAATCTAAATTAATTAATTAATAGTTTCCTAATTCTAAAGGTATATAAGGATTATGAACGTAGACTTGAAAAAATTAATTAAATAGTAATTACCAGCCCCCCTCCCCCTCTTCTTACGTTTACAAAAATTCTCGCCGACGGACAGACAGACAGACAGAGAAAGTGCTCGTTATATTATAAGTAATTTTAAGATTCATAACTTTCCTATGCGTATTTCTCCCTTTTTACAATTTTATTTTCCCTTTCTTTTGTTGAGAATGGGGCATGCTGTCGGATGGCAGAAATTCACCCGCTATTTTAAAGACCCAACCGAGAGATCTTTTTGGCATTCTCACCGCCTCTTTTTGTTTGGATCTCTTTTATACTTGGTTCTCTTTTATACACCCAGTAGCTCCTATGATTACTGGAGTGTTTGAAATTTTCTTAAGGTTCTATTTTCTTTTCATGTTGTACATAAGATCTTGGTATTTAGCCCTTTTCCCCCTTTTCAGCTCTGTTTAGGCCAGTATCATTAGACACACTGACTTTGCCATCCTCACCCTCTTTTTCCATTATCACTATGCCAGGTTTAACAGCTGCGTTTCCTAGGGGGTTTAGAATGAAAGTAAACATAATTGTCCTGACTAGATTTTGAACTCTGCACGGCGAGTTTATAATCTGCTCCTTGAACCACTATCGAATTTTGTCGGACTTTCGCATAACTTTCACTAATATCATTGTGAAATATAAGAATCGATCTCCCACCTTTCAATTTATTAGTTAAATAGTAGGATATTGGTAATTAAACTAATCTGGGAGAAGGAAACATTATAGATAATTAAATGGCTCTCCCTTTGAGGAAGCCCCTGCTTTGAATAAGCTCCTAGGACTGACTTTCACTCAAAACCTAAAATTGAAGACTTACATCAAATCTGTTACGACGGTCGCGGGAGAAATGGTTGGATCATTCTATCGCTCTAGTAAGTCTTTAACCCCTGACACAATTCTCTATCTGTATAGGTCAGATACGTCCTAAGATGGAGCACAGCTGCTACATCTGGGGAGGTGTCGCTTAGAGCACTTTTTTTCTGTTGAGTACAGAATCGACTTCGAAATCAAAATGGAGGATGATGGCTTCTCTTTCACACGGCCGCTTTTTCGTAGAAGAGAAGTGTCTAGTCTTTCTCTACGCTATCGTTATTTTCAATGTGGGTGCTCGACTGAGCTCCAATTTTAGTTCCATCTGCAAAATATTCACAGACTCGTCTAGCTACAACTACTGTAAAGAAATTTCCTTTCTTCCTCTGTTTACCTAAAACTAGATAGCACTTCTATGAACAGAGTTTCTTTCCAATAACTTCTTATCCGTGGGCTACAATATCACGTGGCTGCTTCCCAGCTGACTACAACATAGTTGTTTTTTCAGTCCAATGTTAACAAATTCTTATCGAGCCGTCCTCTTAGATAATAAAAGTCTGCTATCGCTACTCATCCTCTTAAGATGTTGTCTCATCTGATAAATTCATTAACCATTATCCTCGAGTAGCCTTCGGGCCTTGATAAGCGCTGACTCATGCATTAGTATAAAAAATAAGTAAATAAAGTAACACCAGCTGCGGTAGTTCTGGAAACCTCCCACTTCTGTCAGCCTCCTTGAACACCTATGCTATATAGAGTATTGTTGTCACATCTGTACTGGTACACCAATCACTTTCCTTTCCTTCTCGGATAGAGTGCAAAAAGAAATGTTGGTGCTTGTACAGAGAAGCGTCCGTATTAAATTATCAATATCACACAAAAACAGTATTATATACAGGGTGGGCAAAAATAAGGGTCCTATTTTTTAAAATTCATAACTTTTTTATTTATTGATTTAAAAAATTTTTTTTTTTTAGAATAAGTAAAGGACCCCTTCCGAAGCAAGCATTAGCCCTAAGGAACGTACCCTCATTTAGAAAACATTATTTTTGCTTAAAAAACTCAAAACAGTGTAAAAAACAATACTTTAGTTTTTGTAAGTTTTAAGAAGTGTTTTTCGGCTAAAATTTCAAAAAATCTCGGAAGGGTCAGTCTACACACACATAAAGTTTGGTGAGTTTAACTTTTATTTTGTGGAAGTTATTCAAATTCAAGTTATTCAAATTTAAAGATAGGACACTTATTTTGGCCCACCCTATACTTACGCAGCAGATTTAAATAAGTATCCTCACCAAAAAGTAAGAAAAATGATCAAGTAGAATTCTAATTAAATATAAAAATCAGTTTCATCGTATTTTGGCGAATGCAATTAATTTATTACTTGTTAATATGACAGACTGGGTTATCTTCCCCCCCCCCCCCGAATGCCATGTTTTTCGCTCGAATCAATGGCCGAACACGAACATAAGTATTTCAAAGAGTTTTCCGGTTAATTTAATTAGAACTGCGATTTTCAGCGTTTTACATATGTACCCTAATCTGTACAAGCACCGAAATTGTAACCTAATAGGTCCCCGCTGTCTACCAGGCTCCAGTTCCTGTCACATCGCCGCGGTGTTACATCCGTGTGCTTGTTTTATAAGTATCTACACAAGGTGTTTTCCGATGAACTTATTGCACTTGTAACCCCTAAACGAAAATACCCCAACCTACCCGAATAGCAGCAAAATTACACCCCTAAGCTAAATTACACCTCTTCACTGTAACGATCCCTAGATGCTAGAAGATGTTGTACTCTGATAGCTTCTTTCATCGGACTGCTTGCATTTGGAATTCCCTTCATACTCACTGTTTCCACGATCGTGTCAACATGCAGAAATTTAAATGTAATGTGAATAAACATCTTGCTGCCCAACCCCCAAACAGGTTGCCTTCCTATAACTCTGGTCTTTATCACAGTAGCTCCTCATGCTTAAGTGGCAATATGCCTTGTTAGGGTTAGGGTTAGGGTAACATGCCTTGTTAGGATTAGGGTTAGGATAATATGCCTTGTTAGGATTAGGGTTAGGATAATATGCCTTGTTAGGATTAGGGTTAGGGTAATATGCCTTGTTAGGATTAGGGTTAGGGTAACATGCCTTGTTAGGATTAGGGTTAGGGTAATATGCCTTGTTAGGGTTAGGGTAATATGCCTTGTTAGGATTAGGGTTAGGGTAACATGCCTTGTTAGGGTTAGGGTTAGGGTAATATGCCTTGTTAGGATTAGGGTTAGGGTAACATGCCTTGTTAGGGTTAGGGTTAGGGTAATATGCCTTGTTAGGATTAGGGTTAGGGTAACATGCCTTGTTAGGATTAGGGTTAGGGTAATATGCCTTGTTAGGGTAAGGGTTAGGGTTACATGCCTTGTTAGGATTAGGGTTAGGGTAATATGCCTTGTTAGGGTTAGGGTTAGGGTAACATGCCTTGTTAGGGTTAGGGTTAGGGTTACATGCCTTGTTAGGATTAGGGTTAGGGTAACATGCCTTGTTAGGATTAGGGTTAGGGTAACATGCCTTGTTAGGGTTAGGGTTAGGGTAATATGCCTTGTTAGGATTAGGGTTAGGGTAACATGCCTTGTTAGGATTAGGGTTAGGGTAATATGCCTTGTTAGGGTTAGGGTTAGGGTAATATGCCTTGTTAGGGTTAGGGTTAGGGCAACATGCCTTGTTAGGATTAGGGTTAGGGTAACATGCCTTGTTAGGGTTAGGGTTAGGGTAATATGCTTTGTTAGGGTTAGGGTTAGGGTAATATGCCTTGTTAGGGTTAGGGTTAGGGTAACATGCCTTGTTAGGATTAGGGTTAGGGTAACATGCCTTGTTAGGGTTAGGGTTAGGGTAATATGCCTTGTTAGGGTTAGGGTTAGGGTAACATGCCTTGTTAGGATTAGGGTTAGGGTAACATGCCTTGTTAGGATTAGGGTTAGGGTAACATGCCTTGTTAGGGTTAGGTTAGGGTAATATGCCTTGTTAGGGTTAGGGTAACATGCCTTGTTAGGATTAGGGTTAGGGTAACATGCCTTGTTAGGGTTAGGGTTAGGGTAATATGCCTTGTTAGGGTTAGGGTTAGGGTAACATGCCTTGTTAGGATTAGGGTTAGGGTAACATGCCTTGTTAGGGTTAGGGTTAGGGTTAGGGTAATATGCCTTGTTAGGTGTGAATGAAATAATTAAAATAATTACAAAAGTAACATAATTCCTTGGAGATGCATTACATAGATAATACTCCTAATCAGTTGGTCACGGGTTTTATTATGCGATACTTTTGGCAAGTGCCAGCCAACGATACGCTACAGGTCAGTTCAAGCCTTTTTTTGTGAAATTCAGTACGACGAAAGTGTTCAGACGTTATGGCTTTGACAGCTCAAGACACGTTGAACGATCAACATGCAGCACCCTTACGACCCGTTGACTTTCAACTGTGAAGATTGCACTGAAAAGAAAAGTAACCACTACGAAAGTGAACCGCACCTGGCGAATCATCATCATCATCATCATCATCATCATCATCATCATCATCATCATCATCATCATCATCATCGGTTTAACGTCCGTTGCACATGGTGGGAATGTGTTGAACGGCTTTTAGAAATTGACTTCCCAATCAACCTATTTCTGGACAGGCTTTTATTTATCTCTCTTTATTTCAAGTTCAACTTTATCACTTTCCCCATATGTTTTCTTTGGTCTTCCCTGTGAACTGAACCTGATACTTCAACTGTCCTACATCTATTAGCCTAAGAACTCTCATCAGCCTGTCTTTAAGACTCACACTACACATCCATCGTATCATTCTCATATAATTTCTCTTCGACCCTCGCACGCCAGGTTTCACTTTTATAACAAAAGAAAAATAACAATGTTTTCTGTCTTACCTGCGAGAAGTTAAGCTCATTCAGAGGCACGCACTGTTCCTCGACTTTCTCCACGGCACCGTTGATTTTATTCAGCCGCTCGGCTTCCTGCGCTAAGTACAAATCCAACACGGGAATCCCGCGCGCCTTCACGTCGCTCTCCGTGAGCGAGTTGACCATTAACATGATCCAAACCGGCCGTTTCCTCTCCCAGTTGCCGGCAATGGCGTTGAACAGGTAATCCCCGTAAAGGCCGCGACCCTTCTGGTCGTCCGTCACCCAGGCTGGCATCATGAATTTGACGTAATCCAGGTGCTGTTTGAGACGATGGTAAATATCCTCCGGGAGTACATCGGAAAGGTTCTCGCCATGCGGCAGTAATTGGCACTTGGCGAGTGCCGAGATAGTGTAAGGGTCCGTGAGGTCGAGTTCGAAGAAAACGTAGTCGGCCTGCTCGAACGCTTGTTTGGTGTTGTCCGGGATGAAGTCCCACACTTTGGTGTAAGGTACGTGGATCGTGCCGAACAGATAGGACGGAGGGTCACCTTGTAGACGCCACAGAAACGAATTCAGTTTTTTCGGCTGTGAAAATAGAAATAATTAAATATATTTAATAAATATAGGAATATTGACGACCCGGCGCGGCTGAAAACCGACCGGGTTTTACGGAAAATTGTATGAGTTTCGATTCACTATAAATAATTGTTTTGTAGCAAGAAATATTATTATTCTTTATATTTTTTATATTACAGAATTTTCAATGGAGGCCTCTATAATTACACAACAAACGAAGAGTTATCATGACTATAACGCTCAAATATAGTAATTTAGAAACAGAACTGTTTTGTAAAAACCACTTGATCTTTCATTCATTTGAATACCTACTAGACATTGTTCTCGTGTGTCTAAGGTTTCTCTGTATAGGGGTTTGTCAGGACAACCTGGTATGAGGATACTTCACCCTACAAGTAAACCCTGACCAAATATTAAAAAATAATATAGTATTCGATGCCCAAATAAGATCCCTTCGACACGGCTATACACCGGTTCATACGAGAAATGGTTCACATTCTGATAGTGATGTTATCTTAAGTAACATCACTTAGCTGGATACTCCACCAGACTAGATTAATTCTTGTCCTGGAATCCGGTAAGATCAAAAGAGCACAGGAAATATATACTATAACATAGTTAACTGGTTAATTGTGAAGAGGAAAATTAATGTTCTGCACTTCTTTATTAACTCAACCTTTGAGAGGGAGAGGAGAATATTGATTGAACACACGGATATCTATGTATCTCATATAGAAATCATGTGATAGACCCATGAAGCTGCCTATTGATTTCTGAGAACTTACTGAAGTAAAATGCAAAAATAGTTCACAAATAATTTAATTATAGAAAAGAGTCAACATTATTAAAACGTAAGAAATATTCTAGACACACTGGATTTATTTGGCGAGTGTCGTGCATCGTTGGTGCTCATCTTGTAAGGCCCATGAGGTTGATTGCAAAAGAACACCGTTTGTCAGAATGAACAATATGAAATGTTGATCAAGGTTTATAGAGTCAGAAACTATTGAAGGAATTTAACTGAACTTAGCGTGCGGATACGGTATAACCTACAGGGAGGTATAGACTATATAAACTTGAAATAGGTCGACCATAAAAGAAAAGAAAAAATAAATAAAGCAATTTCTCATGGAAGTTAGACTCCGATTAAAAGTGTCACATTTGAATGATGTTAAGCGATCCTAACGTAGGCTTTTCGTTCGCGCAGAACACTATAAGAAAAACGTGGACCCGTAGCGCAACGGATAAAGTGTTATGTAACACTCAGATTTAAGTCACAGTCTTCTTGAGGTTGGAAATTAAATCCGCAAAACAAGCGACACTAAAAGTTATTTATGACTTTTAATCAGTCATGGCTGACGGAACGAAAAACACTTATGCGGATTAAATATAGGTTTTAGTTCGAAATTCCATTCATATTCTCGAGTTCGATATACAAATTCCCGAGTTTGACAAGATACACCCGAACTAAGGTCGGAGGTTACATCGGCCGAAACTTACAGTAGTCCGAATAATACAAATAGTACAAATAACGCCATTATTTGTTTCTGGGTTTTAGTTTACTTATTTCATCAAGTTACAATGTACATCTAGAGGAGCTGCAATTTCCTAACCCTCGTAAGGTTTGCGAACCTCGAGAAAGACGTCTGGATACTTTGATGTCCTACACCGAAAAGGCAAAATCGATCACGCATCTCTGTCACGTACTTTCACCCATGACGTCATATCCTGCAACGTAGTCATCACTCTGTTAACTTCTAATTAAATTGTATACTACTCTAATGGTATGTTTACTCTAGGCTTATGTGGAGTTTTCAACATTATCTATTCACATCCGCCTCTAATCTTACTACAAGCATACACACGCATCTGAAGAAGGTTGGTGGTTACCCCGACCCAAACGAGATGAAGACAGTAGTCCGAATAATAAAAATATTATATAATAACCCCTGTAATAGCTATATACTTTATTTGTCAACATTTTTTATTTTTTGTATGTTTGATGTTCTATTTTCGCCTATTGTGTCCTTTTTTATGTCTGGTTTCATTGTTATATATAATCTTTCAAGGATGATTCATATTGTCACGTCCCTACTCTCCCACTTCTCGATTTGTTGTATAATTCTCTTATGTTTAAAACTTTGGTGTCTGTACACTGTGCTGATAAAGTGACTTGGTATCAAGAAAAGTCCATTTTGTTACTGAAACGATCGTACACATGACTGTTGTTGGTGTTGAATTCTTTGAACGAATATAAATAGATACGTCATAATCCATTTGTCCCTGAACTATAAAGTATTAAAAAAATGAACTTAAAAGCAATATTTTTTCAAAAAAACTGAATACAAAGTAGAGCTTTATGAATATATTTTATATAAACATTTAAAGTGGTCTACATAAATCAATCTATTTTTGGTGCTAACGTATACACCCGACGCGACCAGAAAACATGTTTGCACCGAAACATAGATGCATTTATATAAACCACGTATATATATATATATATATATATATATATATATATATATATATATATATATATATATGAAGGTGTAAATCCCGAGGCAGGGGCAATGCAATGTTGAAAACCGGAAGGTGGAATATGGGATGTGAACAAAAATAAATGACACCTTCCGGTTTTTAACATTGTGTTGCTCCTGCCTCAGAATTCTCACCTTCATACTTACTTGTTTACCAGCAATGCTTCAAGCAAACTACCATTTCCTTATATATATATATATATATATATATATATATATATATATATATATATATATATATATATATATATATATATATATATATATATGGTTTTGAATAAAAGCAGAATTTTGTTTGTCTTCGTAAATGTGGTATCGAGAGCTGTTTCGTCCAACATCTCATCAGGAGGAATCGTTGGAATACAACAAAATATTAGATAAATTAGCGAGAAAAAGCAAGAATGGGGAAATTAACTGTCGATGAGAATACGCATTTAAAAGATTTAATTGAATGAATCAAATCAAAACGTTTAAAAGACAGAGTTTAGAGGGCAAAAAAAAATAATGGGCCAACAAAATTTCCTCAAAGAGAATCAACGACTTTACGAAATCCTTTTTCTTGCAAAGAGAAGGCTTTCGTTTACGATCGCAACGAATTCGAATATTTTCAAATGAGAGGTTGAATCCGCCAGGTGTAAGATCTTCAACTATTTCCGCTTTTATTCAAAACCATTTATAAATTGTGTACCTCGAAACACACACACACACACACACACACACACACACACACACACACACACACACACATATATATATATATATATATATATATATATATATATATATATATATATATATATATATATATATATATATATATATATTTATAAATGGTTTTCAATGAAATTTTTAATAAAATTAGTTGAAGATCTCTCTCTCACTCTCTCTCTCTCTCTCTCTCTCTCTCTCTCTCTCTCTCTCTCTCTCTCTCTCTCTCTCTATATATATATATATATATATATATATATATATATATATATATATATATATATATATATATATATATATATATATATATATATATATATATATATTGACGGCCTCGCTGATTTATCGGGTTGCTTATAGCGGCAGTGTGGGCTAAAGCGTTGGAATGTTCCGGTCTTTAAGTTCTGCGATCGGTATGAATAATCATCTCTACACTGACGATTCCCATAAGGATGAAACATATACGTATGTAGATAAACACAAATATATATATATATATATATAGGTCACTCGGTGAGAGTCGAAGGTGAGATGACATGATTCAGATCACTAGGCGGCGGTGAAAGGGCTATAATGTATTGTTTGTTATCTTCTCTTCCCGAGTTGACGCCCATCTTGTACTAAGCAACCTGTCTTATGTCCTATAATTTACGAATAGCGATTGTTGTTCTTCTGCCTTTAATTAACTGAAAGACTTTTAATGCCGCAGCCATAATTACGTGGACGTGGACAAACTACTTCTATTCTATCTCAATGTGAAACAAATAAATAAATAAATACACGAAGATGGGGGAAAAGACAGAAGAAAAAAAAGAAAAAAAAACAAAGATCGTCACATTTTTTTTTTCTATTTTAAAAACCACACGAAGATAACATTCCGTGGCAGTTTTTTTTTTTCAGGCTTGGTTTGAGTTTGATTATTTTTACGGCATATCACCCTGTTTTCGCTGCATATTACTTATAAACAATTAATTGGATACCATTAATTGAACACATGTTGCTATTTTCTCCATAACTACTGTGCGGCGTTTCTGACTATTAATAATAGATATATACATGGGTAATCTCCTAAACTATTGAGCGAATCATTATGAATTTTGGAATATATATTCTAGGTAACATGGTGAGTAACATGGACACTTTACCCTTTGTAAATGTTAACATTTAGGTATATATATATATATATATATATATATATATATATATATATATATATAAGGTTAGTTGGAGAGAACCCCCAACAGAGTGCTTGATTATTAAGGAACATTTTAAAAAGCCATTTTCCGGGTAGACAGACATAAACAGAGGCTGAAGAGAGTGCGGCATAGAAGACTAACTATATTTCCTTTTTGTTTGGATTTGAAACCGACGGTACCGCTGTTGTTCTGATCTTATGTAATATATATATATATATATATATATATATATATATATATATATATATATATAACAGAAGTTCAGATCAACATGGTACCTTAGGTTTGAGGCTCGGAGAGCGACCCCAGGCGAAATAATACTGGATTTTCTTGAGTTTTAATTTTAAACTGCTATGTATTACGAGTGCGTTAGTTGGATTGTTGTCGTACACAGAAACAGTTTTACCCACGATTTTGACTTTACAAACTGCACCCTCATCAAGACCGAATATTCTCTCCCACGCCGCAAGTGCATCAAAAGCTCTGTAATACTTCTCTCATTACCATCTAACGTAAACCTCAGACTCGGATTTTATTCCTTAGCAAAAGCTCTAGCAAAAACCGCACTGAAACAATGCAATATACCCCGCAACTGCATTAGAAACTCTGATTACGGTTAAAGTAACTATTCGTTTTCTACTGCTTTTTATCCATGTTTGTTTTACTTTTTCATATTTTCTTCTTTCTTTTTACTTTTCTTCTCGTCTCTTTTTTCCAGTTTAACGTCTTAGCCGCACGCGTTGCATAAATTCGTTCTTCTTTTTTCAAATAGTTAAACACGTACAAGAAACATCCCGTTGTGCATTCTTTTTTGTTCTCCTTTCCTATATTTTACCGTTATTCAATAAATTTTAAAATCTTCACTTTTTCTGAAGATGTTCGTTGATCCGAACGAAACCGGTAAAATCTCTCGTTTTTTTGAAGATTTTTCCTGTATTTGATTTATTTTTCCTTTTGTCTTTTTCACACATTCCGTCATGACAGTATTTTATTTAATGATATATCGTGCATGTTATCCTCATATATATATATATATATATATATATATATATATATATATATATATATATATATATATATATATATATATATATATATATTATTAATATATTAAATATTTGTTATTGTGTATTATCTATGTACATATACGTTTCGTCCTTTATAATCGGGATTCATCAGCAGAGAGATATGACTATTCACTACCGGTCATGCGATTCGAAACCCCGGATTTCGAGTATTTTGCAACTCAAATCCCGACGCCTGAAGCACTCGGCCAAGTTGAACAGCGAATAAACGGTGATAATTTTAACACTTTATGCGACGGCTTGACGTCATAAGAGCGTTCTACTTTTTAATATATATATATATATATATATATATATATATATATATATATATATATATATATATATATATATATATATATATCAAGCCACTTTAAAAAGTGTTCAAATTATCATTGTTTATCAGCTATTTAAAATTGGCCGAGCGGTTAGCGACGTTGGATTTGAGTTGAAAAATACTTCTAGTCCAGGGTTTCGAATCGCATGACCGGTAATGAATAGTCATATCTCTATGCTGAAGAGTCTAGATTAAAAAGGACGAAACGTATACGTACATAGATAATAAACAATAACAAATATTTATTTATTTATATATATATATATATATATATATATATATATATATATATATATATATATACTAGTATGTTTTTAAAAGGCTGTGGGCAATGCAAATTCCGGATAGGATGTAAGCTGGAAGGAACAAAAATAATAAGTCGAATACAGAATAGGCCTTACTATTTATTTTTTCTTAAAATCTTACATGACAGCAAGCGTGGTGTTAGGTGTTTGTGTGTAACAAATGTTACATTTTGGTAGATTCTCTGCACAGACAGATTTTTTCTCTGGTGTTTATTATTTAGTGTTTCTTTTCCCGAAATATTAAATAAATGATTTTTAATAATCATCCGAACAACACACAAACAGCTTACACCACACTTGCTGTTATGTAAGATTTTAAGAACAAATAAGTAGTAAGTCCCATTTCGAATTCGATTTATTATTTTTGTTCCTACTAGCTTACATTCTATCCGGAATTTGCATTGCCCACAGCCTTTTATAAACATACTACTACTATTCCCAGCAATGCTTCAAGCAAACTACCATTGTCTATTATATATATATATATATATATATATATATATATATATATATATATATATATATATATGTGTGTGTGTGTGTGTGTGTGTGTGTGTGTGTGTATGTGTGTGTGTGTTATACTTTATATAGCAATAAATAGAATAGCATAGACAGATAAATAAAGGGTCGGTCGATGAAATGAACCTCGTTGTCGCAATGGAACACCGAGCTTATTCAATCAGAACGAAAGTCGTGAGGGAAAGAGAGACGCCTTTGACGGTAATAAATCCCGAAACTTACACCTGAATGTTTCTCTAATATTCGTCAAGCGGCTCTTAAATTTATCAGGGAAGTTGAGCCGGTTATTTCTTGTTTTGTTTTTGTCATCAAATATTCACGCTTGCACACGCAGAAAAGTCGAAGGATTAGTTAAGATACGATGCTTTTATACGGGCTTTTAAGTTAACGAAAAAGATGGTTGGACGATACTGTAACAACGACAATAACAGCAAGCAAGCAAGTAGGTAACGCGCATAATAGCGCCTATAAACACCTCTGAAACAAGAGTGTCCATCATAATTAAACATTCTAAATAATAATAATAATAATCTATTACTAATGGAGACTTGGTGTCTGTTTGTCTGAAGCCGAACTATATTATCACTTCTATTAATGTGGAATTGTACTACCTTTCAATGCTCAATTCGGGGAGGGTGTAGTGTTGGGTGTTTTTCCATCATGATACCATCCTCCAAGGCATTACTTCCTCCCCTTTTTGGGGGGTGGGTGGGTAGTGTAGTATCTGTTGTGTGGTCATAATAACATCCTCCCAAGCATTACCTCATCTTGTTTTTTTTGGGGGGGGTAGTGTAGTATATGTTCTGTTATCATAAGACCATCCTCCAATGTATAATCTTCTCATTTGGGGAGTAGTGTAGTATCTAATCTTGTTGTCATGAAAGCATTCTCCAAAGCATTACCCCCTCTTTGAAGGAAGGGGTAGCGCATATTAATAAGACATTGTCGCAATCAGCTGTTCATTAGCAAACTCAACGATTACATTAGATATACTAGCAAAATTGCTAGTAGTAGTAATAATAATAATAATAATAATAATAATAATAATAATAATAATAATAATAATAATAATAATAATAATATGGTAAGTGTATGTTATGATAACGCAAAGTCATTTGCAATAGTTATCGAAAGAGGTGGAGAGTACTAGAAATCTGGGGAGACTTGTTGTCACTCAGACTCAAGGGTACACCACCGGTGATTATCAGTGAGCAATTACTGATAATGACCTGTGTGAGAACTCCTAGTGAGTACACAGAATAATAATAATAAGAATAATAATAATAATAATAATAATAATAATAATAATAATAATAAGAAGAAGAAGAAGAAGAAGAAATGAATGCAGTAAACTAGCCCTTAAAAGGAATACAAAAACACACACGGCTGGGAAATATACACAAATCTACATTTTGTCCATGCAGGCAAATGCTACACTTATAAAGCTGAGCAGTATTGGAAAATGAAAGTCATAAAGTCGTCTGGGACATGAAAGTATAAACAGACAAACTCATCCAAGCAAGGAGACCATACGTGATAATGATCAACAATAACGAAAAACCTGCCACATTGTAGATTTCGCCTTCTCAGCAATTCACAGGGTGAATATCAAGGAGGCAATAAAGCTCAGCAAATACATGGAAGTTGCCAGAGAGCTGAAAGGAATATGGAACATGAAGAAAATTACAGTACTGCCAATAATTGTAGGAGAACAAGGAACAGTCCCGAAAATCCTGGAAAAAATACTAAAAGGAAATTGGAACACAAAGGGAGGATCGACACCATACAACGTACGGCGCTGATGAAAATTGCTGAAGTATTAATGAAAATCCGCGGGTGCGGAAACCAGCCAGCATAACAAGCAAACGCTGACTAAGCACATGTGAAATTGAAATAGGAATAAAACACAAAGATAGAAAGTACACAATACTAATTTAAGGGAACTGAAACTACCAGAAATCCCATAAGGGGGTAAGGAACCATCCGGACCCATGGGAGGGTGCAGAGAGTACTTGAATCCCGAGAAAACTTATTCTCACTCAAATTCCAGAGAAAGCCGAGAGGACTTAATTCTGGCATACAACATCATCAATGGAGATGTAAATTTACCTTTAGAGGATTTTTTACCCCCAACACTTTCTGGCATACAACATCATCAATGGAGATGTAAATTTACCTTTAGAGGATTTTTTACCCCCAACACGTTCTGGCATACAACATCATCAATGGAGATGTAAATCTACCTTTAGAGGATTTTTTACCCCCAACACTTTCTGGCATACAACATCATCAATGGAGATGTAAATCTACCTTTAGAGGATTTTTTACCCCCAACACGTTCTGGCATACAACATCATCAATGGAGATGTAAATCTACCTTTAGAGGATCTTTTACCCCCAACACGTTCTGGCATACAACATCATCAATGGAGATGTAAATCTACCTTTAGAGGATTTTTTACCCCCAACACTTTCTGGCATACAACATCATCAATGGAGATGTAAATCGACCTTTAGAGGATTTTTTACCCCCAACACGTTCTGGCATACAACATCATCAATGGAGATGTAAATCTACCTTTAGAGGATTTTTTACCCCATCCACTTTCTGGCATACAACATCATCAATGGAGATGTAAATCTACCTTTAGAGGATTTTTTACCCCCAACACGTTCTGGCATACAACATCATCAATGGAGATGTAAATCTACCTTTAGAGGATTTTTTACCCCCAACACTTTCTGGCATACAACATCATCAATGGAGATGTAAATCTACCTTTAGAGGATTTTTTACCCCCAACACGTTCTGGCATACAACATCATCAATGGAGATGTAAATCTACCTTTAGAGGATCTTTTACCCCCAACACGTTCTGGCATACAACATCATCAATGGAGATGTAAATCTACCTTTAGAGGATTTTTTACCCCCAACACTTTCTGGCATACAACATCATCAATGGAGATGTAAATCTACCTTTAGAGGATTTTTTACCCCCAACACGTTCTGGCATACAACATCATCAATGGAGATGTAAATCTACCTTTAGAGGATTTTTTACCCCCAACACTTTCTGGCATACAACATCATCAATGGAGATGTAAATCTACCTTTAGAGGATTTTTTACCCCCAACACTTTCTGGCATACAACATCATCAATGGAGATGTAAATCTACCTTTAGAGGATTTTTTACCCCCAACACGTTCTGGCATACAACATCATCAATGGAGATGTAAATCTACCTTTAGAGGATTTTTTACCCCCAACACTTTCTGGCATACAACATCATCAATGGAGATGTAAATCTACCTTTAGAGGATTTTTTACCCCCAACACTTTCTGGCATACAACATCATCAATGGAGATGTAAATCTACCTTTAGAGGATCTTTTACCCCCAACACGTTCTGGCATACAACATCATCAATGGAGATGTAAATCTACCTTTAGAGGATTGTTTACCCCCAACACCTTCTGTCATACAACATCATCAATGGAGATGTAAATCTACCTTTAGAGGATCTTTTACCCCCAACACTTTCTGGCATACAACATCATCAATGGAGATGTAAATCTACCTTTAGAGGATCTTTTACCCCCAACACCTTCTGGCATACAACATCATCAATGGAGATGTACATCTACCTTTAGAGGATCTTTTACCCCCAACACTTTCTGGCATACAACATCATCAATGGAGATGTACATCTACCTTTAGAGGATCTTTTACCCCCAACACCTTCTGGCATACAACATCATCAATGGAGATGTAAATCTACCTTTAGAGGATCTTTTACCCCCAACACCTTCTGGCATACAACATCATCAATGGAGATGTACATCTACCTTTAGAGGATCTTTTACCCCCAACACTTTCTGGCATACAACATCATCAATGGAGATGTACATCTACCTTTAGAGGATCTTTTACCGCCAACACCTTCTGGCATACAACATCATCAATGGAGATATAAATCTACTTTTAGAGGATTTGTTACCCCCAACACCTTCTGGCGGTCTCCGCGGGCATTCGCAGAAGGTGTACCATCACTGTTTTCGTCTCAACAGAAGAAAGACAGCATTCTCTATCCGGATTTCCGCTCCTGGAACAGTCTGCCAAAGAAGGTAATGATGGTGCCTACCATATCCAGGTTTAAAGTCGCCTTGGACAAACAGTGAGATGGACAAACAGTTAGAAGATATAACACCTATATATATAGGTGTAATATATTCTGTCTTTTTACATGGCTTGCTGTACTTTGTTATATTTTTACCAATAAAATTAATTGATTGATTGCAAAGCGCAGTTATTAGCGAGAACTCAATGGTATACGGCTGTTACGAGAACGCATAGTGATTTGCAATAGGGAACGAAAGAAGCAGAGTGTGCTAAAAATCTGTGGAGACTTGTTGTCACTCGGACCCCACCGAATATTATCAGTTTTTTGCTGTTTATCGATCACTGATAACGACTCTTGTGATAATTTCTAGTGAGTAAAATAAAAGTCATCCAGAGAAAGAAATGGACTGATAAGGAGAATAGACTTGCAATGGAATGTTATAATAAGAATCCTACCAAACGAGATTACTTGAATCGCATTATGGACATGGAACAGATCCATAGAATTCTATGCAACGAACAGACGATAGCAGAACAATCTAGGGATATAATTTAGAGAGGATTGTCCTCTGGACTAGAGCTAATGAAAGTAAACGAAAACACAAGTAATGGAACAGAACATTATTATCAATATACAACATTTTTTAAAATTCAAATTATGTATTTATATTTGTGGCTTACCACTCACAAAATATGACTTTATGACCAATGAAAGTAAGCGAAAACACAAGTAATGGAACAGAACATTATTATTAGTATACGAAATTATGTTAATCCAAATTATTATGAAAGTTATAATGAAAGTAAGCAGAAACACAAGTAATGGAAGAGAAATTTAGATAACACATTCGTTAGCGTCGCACACAAGTAGAAATGGGAAATAACATGAATAATGAAATTACAAACGAAAAAACAAATGAAATTGAATGTATCAAAGAAACCATGGGCGAGGATAAAAAGAAGCTAACATTCTGGATGAATGTAAAAAGACTGGAGTAGAGTAAAAATAGAAACGGAAAAACGAACACACTTCAAACCACATACTATAACAGACAATATTATAGAGCTAAACAGCTTAACCTATACTGAAGGCAAATCTTTAATTACAAGACTAAATCACCCCCTCTAAAAAATCTAAAAAGGGGAGCTAAAGACTTGAAAGCGGAGGAAAAGGTTAGCAAACAATCAAAGAGTAGAACTACGACAGACAGAAGAGAAACATTCACTGTCAAAGATATATAGAAAAGAACAGGGAAAACGATACCAACATATAAAACACTTTAAAATGAGCGTCTATAATATTGAGATGTTGCATGCGAATAGGATTACGTTCTACGTGCGTGAAAAATCAAAAGTATGATCACTTAACGGCTAGGAATTGTGTATATTACTAGCCGTTAAAAAAACTACACAGTCAAGACATGGTTGTAAAGAATAACCCTGTCCGATGATGAGTCGTTGAATCAAATCGAAAGTACTCGCGAAAAAGGAAAAGAAATAGTACATTAAATAAAATAATAAAGTCTCATCAAGCAATAACACTCCGTGTTATTTAATCATAATGATAATAATCATAATAATAATCAGTATCATGATAATAATTATATATATATATATATATATATATATATATATATATATTGAAACGCTAGCGTCTGTAGGTATAAATAATTTAATATTTATTTATAAATAATATACTAAGCCCCTTTAAGAAATTAAAGTTGAGCACTCTCGGGGATGTTAAAACTAGACTGTCAAAAAGCTCTAATGCAAAGTTCCGAATACGTTCGTCGAACACTCTCGACTAGCTTTCTATCTGTGCCCGCTTCTAGGTACATATAGATCTTAATTTCCTTTAATTACGTGACAGTTTCCGTTGGCCGAGTGGATATGGCGACTGCTTGCAGATACTAGGCTGACTCGGCGAACCGGGTTCGCGCCTTCCGACTATCTGAAATTGTTAAGTTGTCACTGATGAGAGCAAAATGCTTGAAACGCTAGCGTCTGTAGGTATAAATAATTTAATATGTATTTTTATATATATATGTATGTATATATGTATATATAGCTTATGACAATATATACTATCAGTATATTTTAATTAGTATTATCTTCAAAAAAGATTCAGCTCTATGATTATCAACTAGTAACAGAGCATATATAAATAACACAGGTGTATTTTATATTTCAATAACCATGGTTTTTATTTTCCATTTTTGTTTTTTTCACATTTTCAAAAAACATAACATTCCTGTGAGTCGTAAATATACATCTCACAGGAATGTTATGTTTTTTGAAAATGTGAAAAGATAAAAATAGAAAATAAAAACCATGGTTATTTTAATATAAAATGAACCTGTCTTATATATATATATATATATATATATATATATATATATATATATATATATATAATCATATTGGCCCGTCACGTTGCCCTATTTATTTGAAACTCCCATGGTTGGGTTCTGACGGCCTTGACATTGTTAAAAGGATTTCTTCTTCTACTCAACGTTGTTTTCCGGCAACCATGTTGAGGGTAGTTTACACGACTCGAACCTTTTTCTCTTCTTTTCGTAAGGATGTTTTGCCAGCCATTCAAAAGAATTCTGTAGTTTATAAATTCATGTGTCAGTGTGGAGCTGACTACGTTGGCAAGACATCCCAAAGATTAGAATTTAGAATATCCCAACACATACCACGTGATATTCGCCTACACAAGGTTTCGAGATCATCCGGGAACTTCCAGGCACAGGAATCAGCCATCGGTAATCACCTCGTTAGTACAAATAGTTGTTCTGACAAGTATTCCGATGGGTGGTTTTCTGTTTTACACAGTGCCAGGGCGAACTACTATCTCAATATTATTGAGGCGTTAGTCATTAACAACTCTCGACCTAGCCTGTGTAGACAAAAGATTTTGAAGCATCAGTTGGAGATCTTTAATGATTCAAAGCCACAATAACGTTGAGAGATTTACCTTTTTTTTCCCTCTCAATCGTTTCCTCCAACTGAAATAAGTTTTTTTTTCCCCTCATATCTCATTCGACTTTTAGTTTTTAATTTACCATTCTGACGTTTCCTCTCAGAGGGTCAGACGATAAGGCTGTAAGGTAATTTTTAAAAATTTTGCTTTTTTTTTCCACTCGTCTGTTTCATTGATTATAATATATATATATATATATATATATATATATATATATATATATATATATATATATATATATATATATATATATATATATATATATATAAAATGAAATGAACCTGTCCTATATATATATATAAGCAAGCCCAACGGAATTTTAGTAGTATATAGATATTTATGAAGATCTGAACCGTAGTTATTATTCAGTGACATTAGTAATAGAGAGACACGCAAACACAAGATTAAAAAAATGACATATTTAGAAGAACTTGCAATGGGGGAAAAGTCTTATGTGTCCTTGAAAGTATTCTAGTCAACATCTGCTCGTAACTTACTAAAAAATCGAAATAATAAATATGTTGAAAAACAGGTCTACGTGGCTCTTTGTATTCATTTTTTTCACCATTTTGTTCAGTGCGAAAGACAATATCTGCTGAAATGTCTCTTTTCATCATCAAGTAACAAAATGGCTTCCTGAACATTTAGTTTCCAAGTTACAAACAACATCCGGTGGCCGAACAATTTCTGGATGCATCATCCCTACTTCCGCTTCCGGGTCTTTTTCCCCCGCCACTTATCGCCACGAATTCCCGGATGGCCATTTGTGTCGGCTGGGGAGTAAGCTGTAAAATCCCCTGCAATCATTTGCTAGTTTTCTTGTCTTTATCTCTTCTTTCAGTTCCTGCTTTTCTGATTTCCATTTTACTTGAAATAAAAAACATACAGACAAATAAGATTCATCTATTATATCCCCATATTGATATGTTATCACCAATGCTATTTTTTTTATTCTTTCACTTTTTTATTTGCAGTTTAAAAAAAAACAACTTTCTTTCTCCACACGTCAGAAAAAAATCAATAAAAGTCTAAAATAGTTACCAGTCGAGAACGCGTAAACAATTTTTTTTTAAAATAACAAATAATTTATAGAAAAACGAATAGAATTAAATTCTCTACCGACCCGTATTCTTTTCACGCGTGGAAACTGTTTTTAATATTTTTATTTTATTTCATAATTTGATTTCGATGAAAACTGACTCATCGACGCACGAAAAAAATAGCGGCGGAGATTTTCGAGATGATCGCTTCATGCCGAAAAGATAATAAAAATGAAATTCTTACCCTACTACTAAGACTAAGTATGGGTGGCAACCTCCAAACAAAATCCCTCGTAAAAATATATGTAATCGCCTATGTTTAGCGAATTTAATCTATTATCTTGGCGGCTATTGTTGTTTTTCGTGTGTCGATAAGCCAGCTTTTATCGAAATTAAATTTTGAAAAAATATCTTTAAAACAGTTTCAACACAGAAGAGAATTTCATTCTACTACGTCTGCTATACATTATTTGTTGTATTTATTTTTTAACGAGTTCTCGACTGTTATCTATTTTGTATGTTACCCTTTTCTTTATTGTTTTAAATATTTTACATCCACTAATGATTTATTCTTTTCCCTGTTATTTATTCTTCTTCATTTATAAATGTTTTTCCTCGTCATTTTATTTCATTATTTTCCTTCTTCGTGTTCTTTCCTGATCATTTTTTTTTTAAAGACAAAGGAAAAAAAAGGGACGCATGACTTCACAGTTTCATGTATTCTCGCATTGCAATTTTCACTCATTAACTATTCGTTCTACCGCTTATGTTTTTTAATATTTCTATTTTCCTGAATTGTTTCTCTTATTTTTCTCCATATTCCGTGTTTTTTTTTGGTTTCTTAATAATCTTCATTCTTCTCGTGCGATGTATTTTTTTTATTCGTGTTTATCTGTCATTCTGCGTACTTTTTATTCGCCTTTCTTTCTTCATTTGATCCTAATTGTTCTTCTATCCTATTCTCTAAGAGTGCTACATACTCGGCATTACCCGGGAGTCTTTTGCTTACCTTTTAGTTTTACTTTTTTATATGCCGTTTTTTTCTTTTCTTTTTTACAAAATCATTATTTTTTATGACGATTTTGAAAGTTACATTTAATCATTACGATGCCACTTGGTCATTACATTATTAATTGACCCAAATTGTCATAAACCTAAATTTTGTTACGGTAATGTTTTAATCTCTATTTATAACATTAATGGATGTAAATAGCTTCCAAAACTTTCAATCTTTGAATCTGATGTCGCTAAGGTAAAAAACACCAACTTTAACCATTTTAAAATTAATTGTTCCAGAATCAAATTATGTCGTCCCGTTAACTAAAACATTATAATTTTAAATAAATACATTTCGAAATGGGGCATTCGTTTTATTGATTTTGAATAATATTTAGTTGACAATTATTTTACGGTAATAAGACAGAGTGTATTTATTTTTTAAAAATAAGAATTAAATCGCTATGATTTCAAATAAACAAATATAGAAAAAACATATTCATTTATTTAAGATGTTCAATAACAATTATTTTTACGGAAGAAGAAAGGGTCACTTTTTAACAGTATTGACCCTGGCAAAACGAATATTATTAACCGTGAATTACACAGATTGATGTAGAAAGCACCGTGGAATTTCCACGGGGTCCGCTAGTATAATTTAATGAAACAAAATACATGCTAATCTATTCCTTAGTTCTGAGGTTGAGTTATGTTACCTTTTAATTCTTCTAAACAATAAATTAACTGACCAAGTCACCCATCTCTCGCTTAGTTAACTACGTATTTCTCTCACCCTCTATGTTGATTCAACTATTCTCTAATAAAAAAAATCAATTCATATGGTATTACTGGACGAATATTTAATAAAATTATATCCCTCCTAACCAAAAGAAAGATACAGGTTGCCCTCGATGGCCGTTCATCAAAACAACATCACATAAATGCAGGTGTCCCCCAGGGATCGATCCTTCGACCTTTATTGTTCCTGATTTTCATAAACGAACTCCCTGATGACATTGTGTCTGAGATGTATATTTTCTGACGACAACACGCTCTACTCTCGTTATGTGGACAAAACCGACTCGCACATATCCGAAGCAATTGCTGAATCTTTAGACAGTGACCTTCAGGCTGTAGTGGAATGGGTCGTAAATGGATGGTAACATTTAATGCTGCTAAGACAAAGCTCCTTTCCTTCAACAACTACAAGAAATCCCTTCAACCATCGATTGGCATGGCAAATTACACCCTACCTGAGAGTCCAACGTTCAAACTCTTCGACCTAACATTCACGGGTAACATGAATTGGAAGAAATTCATAGAATACATTGCCAAGGCTGCTGCAAAAAAAGGTAGGCTCCCTCTACCGTGCTAGAAAACTACTCACATCTGACAGCATCCTATATCTCTACAAAGCCACCATCTGCCCATACATGGAGTATTGTTGTCACATCTGGACTGGTGCACCATCCACTAGTCTCTCCCTTTAGATAATGTCAAAAAAAGAGTCGGTAATCTAATAGGTTTCTCACTATCCACCAAGCTTCAGTCCCTGTCCCATCGCCGCAATGTTGCATCTTTGTGCTTGTTTTACAAATATTTCAATGTAATGTGCTCCGATGAACTTGCTGCTCTGGTGCCTCCTCGACGTAAATGCACTCGACCAACCCGACACTCGGCTAAATCCCTCCCATTAACTGTTGAAGTCCCCAGATGCTGGAGAGCCTTCTACTCCAATAGCTTCTTTCATCGTGCTGCCGGCCTCTGGAACTCTATCCCTGCTTCATGTTTCCCCGACTGTACCGACATGCAGAAATTTGAAACTAATGTGAACAGGCATCTCGCTGACCCCTAATACTTTAACCCTAATTCTCAGTTACTCCTTACGTCTACAGTGGCGGCATACCTTGTTTGGGGTGAACTATGTTAAAAAAAGGGGTTTAATATCTCTAAGTCTCTCTCTTTTCAGCTAATTAACATAGTATGTTCATCTACACAGAGAACACGTATGTAAATTAGATAGCAAAATAAAAGGACTCTTTACTCCTATATGATCCATAGGTATAGTATAGAAGTAAGGATACTTATATTTTTTTTAGTTATGCAAGAATTGCTTAACTGATATATCACAGTTTGTAAATCAAAATAAAATAAATACTGATTGTGGTTGTGACCCAACGGGACACTGGTATATCCTGTTTTTGTTTAATATTTATATATATATATGAGAAAGGAAGGATGAGAGTAATCCGACGTAATAAGAAATGAAAAAGGAAAAACCAAGAGATATTTTTTATATATTCATCAACGTTTCGTCTTTATTGTAAGACTTCCTCAGGATGATAATTTTAAGAATCAGCCTGGACCCTCGTCCAGCGCTCTTAGTAGCCATGGCTACTACTTTTCCTTATCAACCCATCATGTCAACCCAATATTTTCGATGTACTTGCATGACATTTTTCTTAAAATTATCATCCTGAGGAAGTCTTACAATAAAGACGAAACGTTGATGAATATATAAAAAATATCACTTGGGTTTTATTTTTTCATTTCCCATATATATATATATATATATATATATATATATATATATATATATATATATATATATATATATATATACCCCTAAATGTAAACATTTACAAATGGTAAAATGTCAATGTCACTCACCGTATTTCCTAGAATATATATTCCAAAATTTATAATGATTCGCTCATTAGTTTAGGAAATTACCCATGTATATATTTATTATTAATAGTCAGAAACGCTGCCGGTGAAAAACAGAACAGTTTTCGAGAACATCTAAATTATTCTGTGTTAACTGTTACCGTTATTTCTTGTGTTGTTTTTTACAGTTTCGTGGTCGGCAGCCTTCAGTTTATGACCGTATACAAGACTAAAGAAGAAGTTATTGCAAAAGGTCGGCCATACTGGATCCGCCCTGTTGCATTTCGCCTCTTGGCGTGATCTGCTGCATCCTTTTAGCTGCTATATTTAAAACAAGACAAACTCAAACTTTATTGAAAAAAAAAAAAAAAGAAAAGCAACGCAATTCTCAACCGCACTCTCCTGACCCGGGATGGCTTTAGTCCAGCAAGAAGAAAATGACTGTAAAATGACTGGAAGCAACGCTGGAGTGAGTGGAGATACAAGAGTCTGTATTTAACATACAATACGTATATTATATCGTTAAGGAGTAGATAGGTTCTGCCTATCGCCGGCCCTTGTACTCCTTCTTTGTCTATTAGTCAGGCGTAGAGGTACCAGCGCTGGGATGTCTCAAAAACACCCAGTGCCTAGCCTTGTTTCCTTACTAGGACAATGTACGCCGTTCTCTTTCTTTCTATTTGGGCAACGTTGGGAAAGTTTTTTCGTCACTAAGTCTTACATGACCAGTCTTGGTCTCTCTTGTTCCGACAGGTTGAGGGTACAGGTTAGACAGCTTAATACTGTGGGTAGTTGTGTGTGCCATGTCGCGCATGGAAAGGGTCCCTGCAATTATCTCCGGTGGGCTTTCCCGAGGCCACAACCTCCATGGACCAGGTCGTGACTAATGGACTGGTTGTGTGAGCTTATTGGCACCAAATAAGGACCCACCTTGGCCGACCCACTCTGTCTGCGCAGATCCCAATTTAGGTTGACCCCCCCCCCAACCTTCTCCCCTTTTCTTTCTTTTCAGTAGCCCCTTACGTCTACAGTGGCGGCCTGCCTTGTTTGGGGTGAACTACGTTTTTTTTTAAAAAGAAGCTATTTCTCATTTATTTACTATTTAAATACTAGCAGAAAGACCCGACGTTGCTCGGGATTGAATGGGGATCACTACTATGTACTTTTTCACTTTCTTTGTTTTTACCGCCTTCGTCTACCGTTTCACCCTCTAATATCATCGGAATTACCCTAACCCTAACCCCTCTAATATCATCGCAATAAGCTGAAATGTTGGAAAATTCTCTGAATTATTGTCTTATACATATGCTTTAAATGTGATTAAAATTGGATATATGTATTTGAAGTTTTAAGGGGATTCTCTTCCCGTGGGTAACTTAGAGGTTGGGGCACGTTGATATTAGGCACATAGAAGGTAACGTAGAGATTCGTGATAATTTACATGTAACATTGTCTTCTCCTGATGCAATGCCAATTTAATCAAAATAGTATATATTCGAAAGTTTTAAAGGAGGTCCGGCCCTCATAATTCCCTTACGTTAGAAGGCCACTTAGAGATTCGGAGCCACTTCCATTGTTTTCCCTATAAAAGTTTATACATATGCTTTAAATTTCATTAAAATATGGTATATTTAAAGTTTTAAGGGAGTTATACCCTCATAGTCCCTATAGGGGTGCACTTAAGGATTAAGGTACACTTCCATTGTCTTCCCCGGTAAGTTTTACATGAACGCGTTTTAGATTTCATGTATATTTTCTAATTATTCTTTCTATAGGGAACACACAAACATCACACACACATTGAGTTTTATATATATAAGAAGATAATTACGGTACTTCGACGGAATAGTTACTCTATAGATATAATTTCACGGTGTAAGGTGGTGGTAGCGGTAGTACATCTGAGTGTGAGAGCGAAAATGCTTCCGAAAATGTAAATATTATTGAAAGCGGACAAAAGTAACGCATATTTTCCGAACACACGCAGCAAAAATTAACTTAAATGGCTGTCGAAACAGATTTGCATATGCAGCTTTTCTTGACAAGGTATAGTGGTTGATGTAATAGGGAAAACACTTTACTTTAGATATATGTTTCTGTCTGTATGCTGTGTACGTGTGGTGTATGTATAAGTTTATTAATCCCTGTGTATGCATGTATGTACGTGCGTACATGTAATTATTGGTTGTGTGTATGTCAGTGATTATTTGTAAGTGCGTACTTTTGCTTTTCTGTGTGTGTGAGAGAAAGATAGATAGATAGATAGATAGATAGAGAGAGAGAGAGAGAGAGAGAGAGAGAGAGAGAGAGAGAGAGAGAGAGAGAGAGAGAATGCGTGTGTAGAGTTGCGTTCCCGTTTTCCCCCAGATGAATTAGTGAAAATAATTCGACGTCGTTCCTCAAATATTTGCCCAGTCGACATTGAAAGAATGTTTTGCTAAGGGACGAATATTGATTCAAAGAAGAAAGAAAAAAGAAAACAGAAAAAGAAAAAGAAAAGAAAAGAAAAAGAAAAAGAAAAAAAAGAGAGGCAAAATTTCTGAAAAGAAAGAAAGAAGAAAAGAAAAAAAAACTAAATGAAAAACAAAATATAAATTTTGTCAACATTTGTTGCGGAATAAAAAAAAAGTTAGAAAGTAAGACAATTGTAAAAAAAAAAAGAAGTGAATACAAGTAAAGACTTACATGAAATAAAAGAAAGGTATACAAATAAAGAAGGAGAAAAATGAAAAAGAAGACAAAAGAGAAGATGATGAAGCATGAATGAACGAAAATAATAATAATAAAAGTGAATCGTGTCTGGTCCTTTTACGAGTACAACTATTAAAACAAAGAACACAACTTTTATAAATATATTCAGCCATTTGCATTAATGTAACAATTTGGGGGTCATTTTTAGTGTCCGCTGAGGGAGGGGGGGGGTTACACCCAAATTTTAATGAGTTTAGTATTACACGATTCGCGTAAATCTTGTAAAGCTGAGTTAATCAAAGTGTTTTCATTAAGGGTTTTCCATTTTTAATCCCACAAAATACATGTTAAAATATTCCTCAGTTATGGAATTGAGTTATGTTTGAAAAAATGTTCATTTGAATTGCTCTAATTAGCCATAATTTATAATTCACTCATAAAGTGATTCAACTCTTACTTTCTATCTATCACTTTCACCCTCTCTCACTGTATGTTATTCTCTCTCTCTCTCTCACACTGTATGTCATTCTCTCTCTTTCTCTCTCTGTATATTATTCTCTCTCTCTCACTGTATGTTATTCTCTCTCTTTCTCTCTCTGTATATTATTCTCTCTCTCTCTCTCTAATTGTATGTTATTCTCTCTCTTTCTCTCTTTGTATATTATTCTCTCTCTCACTGTATGTTATTCTCTCTCTCTCTCTCACTGTATGTTATTCTCTCTCTCTCTCTCTGTATGTTATTCTCTCTCTCTGTGTATGTTATTCTCTCTCTCTCTCTCTCTCTGTATGTTAGTCTCTCTCTCTCTCTCTCTATATATATATATATATAAACAATTATTTATAAATAAATGTTTTATTTTCAAATTGACCCATATACACATGTGTTTTATTTCAAACCTGCAAGCATCAGTATGGGAGGAAACAAAACCTGCCGGCCGCACGATTCGAACCCCAATACGAAAGTTATTATTTAATCAGTAGTCGGAGCGTTAACTGTTATATATACTAGTAGAATACCCGCCTCAGGATGATTATAAGCATAAATATAGCATTAGTTTTAAATATTAATATATTATCTTTGTTCGAGGGGTATGGTACGTTTTCGGTGGCACCCATCCCCCTAAATACTAAAGTTCACAAAAAAATAAATAAGGTGCTCTCGTTAGCCACCTTGTTGCCTAGAATACATATTCCATAGTTCATAATGATAAGTTCAATAGTTCAGCATTTTACCAAGCACATGCATATTACTGACGTTTACGAGCGCGCACCGATTCTTTTAAAAAACGCATTGCTTAATATAACTGAAAATTTGATATGGAGCAATTCTATTAATTTTTTTGTATCTAACTTTAATTTCAAAAGTTTTTTAGGGGGAGGGTGCGAGTTCGAGTAGGCGCACCCCTTTAATGGTAAAGTTTACAACAGAAAAACGATAACAATATTACTCATCCTGTTGCCTAGGATATGTATTCCAAAATTCATAAAGATCTGTTCATTAGTTTAGGAGATTTTCCCGTATATATAAATATATAAATATATAAATATATACACATACCTAACTTAGATTCAAATTTGAGAGTTTGCTTCCTTTGGGTCGATAAGAACACTATTTGTTTCTCACTAGTCTGTTCATAAATAAAAATAGAAGACTCATTTCTCTCGCATTTGAAACGTGATTGTCACAATGGCCTAGCGGTAAGAGGTTGGGTCTGAGTTATTCGGGTCCGGGGTTCGAATCGTTCGACATATTGATGATCGATTGTTGGTAAACATGACTATGGATATTAAAAATATTGGTACTTATATCGATCTTGACCCAGTTTTCGCGAGTTTCTTGTCGGAAGCGTCCGGCTATCCTACGCAAACGCCCGATAGATGACGACCCGATTTGTACCAGACGACAATTTTGATACGGTGTTGCGTCCTATGATTTTAAATTATATTTTCAAGAAATTTTCTAAAAGAAACAACAACAAAAAAAACAAGCAAAACATAGCGAAGTTACTGTTATCAAATAAATAGTTTTTTGTTATTTTGATACGTTGCTGCGTCCTATAATTTTTAGTTATATTTGCAAGAAATCTTTTAAATAACAAAAAAACAAAAAAAAAAACAAGCAAAGCATTAAAATCATAGGACGCAGCACCGTATAAAAATTGTCGTCTGGTACAAATCGGCTCGTCATCTCTCGGGCGTTTGCGTAGGATAGCCGAACGCTTCCGACAAGAAACTCACGGAAACTGGGTCAAGATCGATATAAGTACCAAAATATTTATTAATATAAGTTTATATATGAAGAATCGAAGGTATTACAGAATAAAGATCGAAATAGTACATTATAAAAATATGAAATATCATCTCGAATAGTAATACCATTTAACCCATAGCTAGAGAAATAAAAAAAGAGTGAAATCGAGACATAACGAACAGAAAGAGATTATGTATACATTTGGTTATTCAGACTACATTTCTCATCTTGAGTGTTATCATGACAACGTTTCGGCCGCTGTCACCTCTGGCCTTCTTCATGTGTATCTCTTCGAACTCGGGAATATTTCTGTCAATCTCGGGAATCTGGTAGCATGTTCTTGTTCCGTCAGCCATGACTTGGAGAAGTCGTCAGTAATTTGCAATTCTTCGTATCGCCCGCACCGAGGATTGAACCTTCAACCTTCAGATGACTATCACTTAGAACGGCATTTAACTATATCCACTGCGCCACGGGTTCGGTTCGAAATTCCGTCCAGATTCCCGAGTTCGACAGAAAGATTCCAGAGTTCGAAGAAATACACCTGAAAAAGGCCGGAGGTTACAGCGGCCGAAAAGTTATGATGATAACACTCAATATAAGAAATGTAGTCCGAATAACCAAATGTATACAAATTATTAATCCTGATCTAAAAAAATCAGAAATAGAAAGAGACTAGTTTTTGTCTTTCTATTAAAAAAAAAATTAACTGGCTTTGCAAACTCACTTTTTTCCCGATTTAAACAATCTAACCCGAGCGCTACTAGTAATTCTCAATCCTAATTTTTTGTGGATTTTGAGTAAATACTGGAAGAAGTGAATTTTAAATATAATGTTTTAAAATGTAGCCATTTGGGAGCATTTCAGCCCTTTTGCGGTAAACCAGAATTTTCTTCCCAAAATCGTTTTCTTCAGCGTTCATGCTCATATAACTTCATGCAAAATTTTTTACAAAAACTAAAAAAAAAAAAAAATTGAGTAAAATTAGAAGAATATAGGAATAATGAAATAGCGTATATTGACAAAAACACAAGTCTTTCATGCTTGACGTCGGGGATCAAAAACGACTGACATAAAGAAAAGGAAAACAAAAGAAGAGTTGGAAGCAATAAATAAAAGACCATTTTTTTTTTTAATTATTAAAGTAGAGTTTCGTGTATAAAACGGCAAGAACATTAGTTGGGAGTTCGGCATTGTCTTCACGCTTTCTTGTGCATCCGTCATCCTAATTTTCTGTCGTACGTGGTTAGGGTGTACAAAGTTGGGACTGTAAGGACCACAAACGTAAGCTACTAGGTTAAAAATTTGTTTTCCAATTGTTTGTTTGTTTCTTTCCGAACTCAGAGAAAACATCACATGAACTGTGGCGCCAACGGTCCCATCTTTAAATGTACTTAATCCCATACTCCCACCCCAAATCCTGCCACCAAGAGGGGGCGGGTGAAACTTTCCAGCGTCCTATTGAACGCGTCTGATCTATTTCAAGTCAAGCCGGAAATAGAATTAGATATCTTCTCTCGCTTCTCGCTCGTGACGTCACAACCACGTGAGAACTACTAGTCCCCCCCCCCCTCTACACACACACACACACACACACCATGACCACCTTCGATACGCAACAGGAGCAACAGTAACGAAAAACGGGTATCTTTCAGAATGATCAGTACAGTCGCGGACGGGGTCCAAAAAACTAACGAGAACGGGGTTATAAAAATAAATATGCAACAAGTGAGTTTAACCTACGTCGAGAAGAGATATTTGTCTACTTACTTATGATATTTGTTTGTATTTTTACGTACTATAAATGGGTTTTTATTAGATGTAAAAAAAAAATTCTTGTTCATTTTCAACTAGTACTTTTTTCTATACAAGATGGCGTCTTCTACTCACTCTCTTACGAGCAAGCGCCATTTTGTATTTGCAAGTTTGTGTTACAAAACTATTGATTTCTACTAAATAGCAGTTGGAACGGTTTAAAAATACAAACAAATATCACAGGTCAGTTTTAAATTAACTTTTATCGACGAGTTACTTTTATTTGTTGTATATTTGTTTTTTTGAGCGTTTTCAGCGTACTGATCATTCTGAAAGATACCCCGAAAAACATATGACAAGACCCATTTAAAGGTAGCTTTGGGAGAAAGATAACGAAAATACAGAAATATTTAAGGAGGAGGGGCTGCAAAAAAGGGCCAGAACATTAAATAAAAAGTAAAATTAGAAAAAAAAAAAAAAATAAATTAAAAAAATTAAAAAATTGACAAGTTTGTTTGTTTGTTTGGTTTTTTTTTGGGGGGGGGGGACCAAAACAAACACAATGTCAATATTTAAATGTACAGTTTGAATAAAAATAAGAAAAAAAATAGATACACTGTTTTAAGTATTAGGTGGGTTAGTCGGACGACTAGTGTCTTGGATGTTATTCTCACAACATTGCGCCACGGATCAGCAAGGATCTAAATGCTAACTTATAATCAGTTGAAGGTTCAATCCTCATCACAGGCGATACTAAGAATACAATGAAGAATTAAACAAGACCTCTATTTGCCCATGGCTGGCGGAACGAGACCAAGCTAGACTAGTTAATTAAATGAAGGGTTTCGTTCGATATTCCGTACAGATTCCCGAGTTCGACCAGACGCACCTGAAAGAAGGTTGAGGTTACATCGGCCGAAACGTTGCAAGAATAACAACCAAGATGAGAACAGCAGTCCGAATAATGCAAATAATACAAATTATAAATTCTCATCTGAAAAATTCCGTATTTACTTGCTTTCCACTGCAGCAAGGTGTCGTAGAAGGTCAGAACGTTAAAAAAAAGCCGAGAACGTTGGCATTCGCCGGTGAGGGGTGCCTCAGGCGATCAGCAATAGACCACCTCGTTTAAAAAGAGGAGGTAATGCATGGGAAAGTACATCTTCTAGAATCAAGATGAAGCATACCTTTCTCTTTCGGCTGGCATGAAAATGCTAGTATTATTTACCTCCTCTTCAGGAGGTTAGGCACGAGGCCAGTTTTATCTCACTCCCACAAGGTAAGATGTGACCTAAGGTCGGGTCGGGAAAGTGGGATTTAAAAAGCCCGCGCCCGAGAAGGTGAGCAATCTGGCCATTAAAAATTGCCTGGGCAGCCCCGTCGGCATTCCCCGGTAGGGGCGCCTCAGGCAGTAAGCAATAAACTTACTCCTCCCCAAAGAGGGGAGACAAAGCCTGGGATGGTGGACCTCCTAGAACTGCACAGGACAGACCCACAGACCGGCGGAATCAAGCCCCGAAGGACAAGACGACACCGGTCTATAGGGTACAGTATCCATCGAAACAGATACTACACTTTCGGCCCCGGCTGGTATGAAAATGCTAGTGAAGTGAACATTCAACAAAATTAGAATTGGGCGCGAAATAAAATGTGAACGGGGGGGAAAAAAAACAAGAACGGAAATAATTGAAATGCGTTTATTCAATCTGCACGTTTAGCGATGGAAATGCTTATCATTCTACAGAACTGCTTTGCTTTTTCACCCTAACCCTAACCTAATCTTAAACTAATCCGAACTTAAGTTTAAAGTGTTGTTTGGCAAAAGTCGGTTTGGTTCATTTCAAATTCTATAGAAGCACCTATCATAGAATTATGATACACACCAATCTGACAGTTGGTTTCGTTGCTGTCGGACTGAGGTATGGCTCTGTTCAGTTCTAGCAGGTCCATCCTCCCAGGCTTTGTCTTCTCTCTGAAAATGTGTCAGTTTATTGCTAATCGCCTGAGGCGACCTTACCGGGAATATCGACGGGGCTGCTAGGGCATTTTTGTAAGCCAGATCGTCAAAACCACATATGACCTTGTGTCGAACCTTATGACCAGAGGTAAACAATATGCCAGACCAACAGACGGACGTAAGCTCACGAAAGAAAAGACAGGAAAACAAAGTACAAGAATGAGTATTCTTGAGGTGCGGCCATTCCATCTACGTGTTTAGTTTCTGAATTTTTTAGATCAAAATCGATGATATTGTAGGATTTGGATTATTCGGACCACAGTTCTCCTCTTTGGTGTTATTCTCACAACGTTTCGACCGATGTAACCTCCGACCTTCTTCAAGTGTTGAACTCGGGAATCTGTAGGGAATTTCGAACGGAACCCTTTATGTAATCCACGGGGGTAGCTTGCTCTTGTTCCGTCAGCCATGACCGGATAGAAGTCTTAAGTAATTTGTAATTGTGCTCTTAGTATCATGGCTGACGGAACGAGAATAAACTACCCCCGTGGATTAAATAAAGGGTTCCGTTCGAAATTTCGTACAGATTCCCGAGTTCGACATAAAGATTCCCGAGTTCGACTAGATGCACCTGAAGAAGGTTACATAGGCCGAAACGTTTGAAGAACAACATCAAAGATGAGAACAGTAGTACAAATTATGCGTTGACTGATTTAAATGTTTTCAAACTTAACTGTGACAGACCAACAAAAATATTATTTCAAACTTAACGTGACAGACCAACAAAAATATTATTTCAAACTTAACGTGACAGACCAACAAAAATATTATTTCAAACTTAACGTGACAGACCGACTGAAGGACTGAGTGACGGGCATAGCCTATTATTTTTTTAAGACTTAAGTGTAACAGCACGACCGGCGAACAGAAATTCTTATAGAAATCCTGGAACGCAGAGTCGGGAGCAAATGAGACAAAAACATTAAAAAAAAAAAAAAGGGGGGGGAGGACGAGTTGGGAGCAAAAGCAACAAAAATGGGAAGAACATTGCAAATAGAATGCGGGTGGGGGTGGGGTGAGGGAACACCGAAAAATGTGTTTATTGTTGATGTTGTTGTCTTTGGCGGACGCTGTTTCTTAAATCCCCAGGGGAGATGGAAGAGAATGGATGAGGGGGGGGGGGTAGGGAAGGGGGAGGGAGAGAAGAAGAGATACAAAAAACAAAAGAAAATGAAAATAGGAGGCGGGTCCGAAAATCACAGCGAACAATTGTGAAGACGAGAAACATCGAGGGGGGGGGGGGGCGGAAGAGAGAAATATGTCAGTGATGTTGGATGAGGAACAAGATGTCGATGTTATTTATTTTCCCCCTCCGCCTCCCCCCCTCCAATTCTACCTCTGCCCCTCCCTAAAAAACAAGCGTCGGTCGCGAGGGACATTAATTTGTAAGGGGATACCCCCTCCCCCCAAACTTACAAGTTCGAATCCAGGATTGAAGGGAGCGCGGGGGTGCTGATGGTGGATGGGAGTCAGTCAGAAATGGGGTGTGGTTGTGTGTAAAAAGGTGTTCGAGCGTCCTTTATGCGCGACGGAGAGGCCAGGAAAACGAACCCGAAGAAATGTAAAGATATATGTATATATAAGTATATATAATAATAATAATAATCCACAGACAGTGTGGCGAGACAGGCGAATTCTTCAAGCTGAGATTCGAAACCCGATCGCTTATTTATCGGCAGCCTGTTATCGACCTTCGACGAAGGAAGGGAAATTCGGTGCTCTTCTAATATTTGATCTACTGAATGGTTGCGAATTATTTACTGGAGTCAACAGAACAAATAGGGGGTAAAACAACAACAATAACAACTATGCAACAAGTAAATGTTGCCAAAGGCAAGATTTTTTCTTTTTTTTGTTCACCCCAAATAAGGCAAGTTGCCACTGTAGACGTAAGGGACTACTGAGAACTAGGGTGAAAGTTTTGGAGGTCATCCTAAATTGGGAGTTGTGCAGCGAAATGTTTGTCCACGTTAGTTTTAAATTTCTGCCTTTCGGTACAGTCGGGGAAACAGGAAGCAGGGAGGGAGTTCCAGAGGCCGGCAGCACGTGGAAAGAAGCTATTAGAGTAGAAGGATCTCCGGCATCTGGGGACCTCCACAGTGAATGGATGGGATTTAGCTGATTGTCGGGTTAGTCGAGTGTATTTACATCGGGGGAGCACCAGAGCAACAAGTTCATCGGAGCACATTCCATTGAAGTACTTGTAAAACAATCACAAGGATGTAACATTGCGGCGATTGGAAAGGGGCTGCAGCTTGGTGGATAGTGAGGGACCTATTCAATTAGCGACTCTTTCTTGGACCTTTTCTAAGAGGGAGAGACTAGTGGACGATAAGTTACTTTTCCACCTACCTGGATAATTTTTTTTGTTGTTGTAACTTTTTTTAAGGCGTTTTTTACTTCCAGAAAATTGAACAAAACACTAATCGGGCGGAAAGCTTATGTTCAACCGAACTGTATATTTTATTAGCTATATTTTTGTTTAATTTACGATTCTTGGATGATTCTCGATGCACCACGGTGTCCCCCGCGTCATTTAAATTTTTTTTCATTCTAACGTGAACCTTTCGAACTTACTTATTTTCTGGAAGCAAACAAAAAAATAACTCTTTAAAATAAGTTAAAACACAAATAAATTTATCCAGGTTAGTAGATGAGTAACTTATCTTGCCTTTGGTAACATTTATTTGTTGCATAGTTGTTTTTACCCCTTTTTTGTTCTGTTGGCTTCAGTAAATAATTTACGAAAAATTTCTAATCCAATATGTGATCCACCGAGTTGTTTACGTTCCCATGTGTGATCTACCATTTAACCCTAACTAACTAACTAACTAACTAACTAACTAACTAACTAACTAACTAACCTACCCTAACCCTAACAATGTGTTAGGGTTAGGGGGCAAATCACATAATGGAATGTAAATGACACGGTAGATCACACCATTCGGTAGATCACATATTGGAAGATCACCGAAAATTTTACAAAGCTAATATATGTTTATATACGCATTATCAACTGCCTGGAATGCTCTATGCTTTTACCAAGAACTATGAATTATCACTAAGTGTCACTCGCTAATTCATTTCTCTTATCAGAGTGTGCGTATGTGTGCGTTTGCCGTTTTTTCTTTGTCATATCGGTATATATGTAAGTTCAGATCTTTTTTCAAAATCTCACCCGAAAGCTTCTATTACGGTCAAAGCAATGCATTCTTTATGATATAAAGACGAAATCAGTCGATATTAAATTAAAAGCAATTTACGCTAGATATATTAATTTCTCGGTAACGACATTCCGATATTAATTTGGCTTCAGCGATCAAACTACTTGTTCTCTTTAAAATAAAAAAATAACCCTTTTCATGTTTTCTTTTTCTTCTTTATTGACGTAATTTATTTATTTACGTCATCCTCTTACTCTCCTGCTTTCTTTTTATCTTCTTTATTTAGGTCATTTATTTATTGAAGGGATCATCTTACTCTTTTTCTCTCTCGTATCTGATACCATTGCTTCTACTATTTTAGTCTTTTCTTTTTCTTCTTTATTTACATAATTTATGTAACCGCTAGACTGTTTTAATTCTAGTTACGTAAGACCAAGTAATTAATTAAATATTTGATATACTTTATATATATATATAATCATGGTCTGGAGAGCGCCAGATTTATCTGACATTTGAAGCTGATGGTTTTGATTATAGCGATGGTAAGCGTCCAAAACGCATGTTCGCACACCCTGATCAGCAACAACATATCATAGTGTTGACCTGTGACCTAGCTTTGCTGTCGACCAATAAATGTTGTTACGAAAGGTTGACGAGGTATGACATGTTTCAAATATGGCATCCTTTTCAATTTTCAGTTTTCTTTTCCAATATCAATTTAGACTTCAAGAGTTCTCGATCCGTGGGAGACTTAATTCTTCCGTGACCTTGACCGAACGGCCGCTATGCAACGAAGATGCGGTTACGATGAGCAGTTTCTTCAGAAAATACCCCTGTCTATGTGTACAGTTGTTGCTGTCGGCAAGTAAAATTGGACCAGAGTTGAAATTAAATTAAAAAAAAGATTCATACAAAATAGTAGTTATGTTAGATAATGGCCCTGTGAGGCCGGGCGCATTTTGAAGTGGACGTATGTGGGAGATAGTTTGGTTTGGCTTGCGCGATTTAGTGCGGGTGGTCCCGTACAGTCGAGTGCAAAATAAACTGGTTCTCACAGTCGGAGCTCACAGACGTTGACGTGGCCACCACGTTGACGAGACCTCAAGTCAAGGGTCAAGGTGCACCTGCGCATGGGGGCTCTGTGACGTCACGGGCTTTTGTGTGGGAAACGAAGTTTTATCAGTCTGAGTTTTGGAAGCGGGCCGAACAGACGATTTCTCTATGTAGTCTTCAACATGATTAGGAGAATTAAATTCCCTAAGAGAATACAGGCATGAGATTTCTTCTTCCCCCCTTCCCGAATGGCTAAGGACTTAAGCTAGGAATTAACTACGATAGAGTAGTAATTTAGTCTCTCCCTCGACGTTAGTTAAGCATCTACATGGTCGACAGAAATTTGACGCCTGAATAAAATAGAATCAAAAGTTTAAAAGATTGTTTGTCTCGTGAATTGTGGTATGAAGGTTTTGTTGCAGACACAGCAGACGACATCGAGACACACTCCTCCACGCGAGGAAGAAGAAACAATACGAGAAACTAGACGACATCGGGACGACATTACTCCACGCGACGAGGAAAGAGAAAAGGTACGAGAAATTAAAAGGTATGCAACATATACCTTTTTGGTGTTAAAAATGACCAGTTGTTTAAGCGAGAACTGCCACGGCACATTACGGGACGGGTATACAAAGCGAGAACTGCCACGGCCTGTTCCGGGACGGCTCTGCAACAGTTATATCTACTCGGTGTTGTTTATGTCTAGATTATTTATTCCAATGTTGATTAACATCTATGATAGTATTTTGATTCTACAAAATGTCAAAAGGTTTTTGGCCTAAGTTTTACCGGGTCTTAAATTGAAATTCAGAAAATCTTGCTTGATCAGTTTCCAATAATTATGGATCAAATTTCACAGGAGATTGCCCACTCAATTTTTAACTGTCATCCCTTCCGCGTCCTTGATTTCGTAGGTGACTTTTTACACTGCATGCTCTGATTTTATATCTACACATATTCTCTACTTCTCCATCGCTACAGGGCTTTTATTATGTTTATGTGACCAATGAGATCATTCGATTATAGTGACACACACTTGTAAAACACGTGTACCACTCTGAGGCTACATGATTATAACCGGGTAACATGCCAAAGTAAGATAACCGGTAATCACTTTAGCCGCAGGTTTTACATTAGTGTTTCCTTTTTTCTAGATATGTTGCCATTGATCTGAAAGAAGAGTCTCATCTATTTCAATATATATATATATATATATATATATATATATATATATATATATATATATATATATATATATATATATATATGTGTGTGTGTGTGTGTGTGTGTGTGTGGTGAACACCACAGTTAGGTACTCTCTTTCTTTGTTTAACACATTCACCATTCACAAATTGCCACACAAAAAGACATTTCAACACGCATCGCATTTATACGCCCCAATTACGACCTTACAGTCTCTTTTAAATGTTAAGTAAATAAATTGTTTTTTGTTAAGTATAAATGTTTTACGTTTTATTCACTTTATAAAAATGCCTATTCTTATAAGTTGTTTAGCTTCATCTTTCCTTCGTTTTCGTTTTAATATTAGTTTTTTAATAATAATGTTTTCTTTCTTTCTTCTTTGTTTGTCTTAAATCTCTTTATTTAATCTACACGTGGTCAGGTGGAATTCTAAACAGTGAGATTACATGCCGTTACAAAGGCATCTATCACACTACCTATGGCCGGGAGATTCATTATCGCAAAACCATTTGTCCGGCATCTTCGCCACAGTGGTTAATAATCTATAATCCTTTGTTCTTTCGAATCTCCCGCCATTAACACTTCCACCACGGCCATATATATATATATATATATATATATATATATATATATATATATATATTATAAATTATATAAATTATTACTTAGCGCTCCAACAAGTTATATTAGTACACTTAGCCACTCATACTTCGCCATAATACGTTTAGTATTTTTAAGTGAGATATCAGAGAGACATCCCTACATCATTGTATTATTGTGACAAATGCTTGCACAACTCTACCACTCTCTGACATGCTAAGGCAAGATAACCGGTAATCAATCTAGCTGCATATTTAACAATAGAGTATGCCTCTGTCTGTTTGTCTCTCAGATTGTATATATGTTTGTCCAATAAATATGCTTATGCCATTGGGCATAGGAACTTGAAATTTTACAAGAATTATTCCTTACCTATGCAGATTTTTGTGAGGTAATAATTACCTTCGAATGAACAAAATGCTCAAAATCTGTGAAGCGATACAGTGTGTACGATTTACACATGCTTTCAACTGGAGTTATTTAATAAGTCCTTATTTACTTGCCTACAAATGACGTCAAGGTTAGACATAATGTCATTTTTTTAATGTGAGAAAAATCCATCTCCCCCGAAAGGGTCGTCATGAATTTGTAACAAAAATTAAAAAAATTGCCCGATTCTTTTCAAACTAACTGAACTAAAATGATATAAAAACAAAACAAATACATGCCTCGTATAGTAGTATCGATAAATAAATAGTTAACCGCTGCCCCCTTTCAGCCTGTCTTTTTATCCCCCTCACAGCTTGCATAAAATCATCTCCCCTTTTCCCACGTCCCTATTTATTTGCATCATCAGGGTTGTGCCACTAGGTCGTTTCAATGTTGTGAAAATCGACTTACTCTAAAACAAGTACTCTAGATTCGAGTAAAAAAATTTTTAAATAAAAAAACAAGTTTTTCATCTACCATATCACATTATAAGCTTGAAAATAACACGAAATCTCTTTCCCCCTTTTTTTTTCTATATATCTTCCTTCTCGTGTCCCTTCCCTTCATCTGTCATGTCTATATGATATTGTGTAAATAATTTAAAAAATAATAATATCTTCCGTTATTTCTGAAGAAGTCTTTTGACGAAAACGACACAAAAAAATTCCACTATACGAGTTAATTTGATTGTTTTGTTTTTTTCTGATTTTTTTTTCCATTCATCTCAACATAAACCGTGTCATCATTATATATTATCCAGGGCAACGCCGGTGTTCGGTGCTAGTAATTCTCTTTTTTACAGGCCGTATGCTCAATATTCGGAGAATGTAAGAAACGTCTCATATCAATCTATGTTATGACAAGAACGCGGAGAAAAAATTTGCACAACTTCGTGACATAAATATTGAGGCGGGGAAGTTTTCTTTTTTCTTTCCTAAACATTGTACACGTAGATAAATAATAATAGTAATAATAATAATTTATTTATAATGGAGATTATGTATCTGTCTGTCTGAAGCCGAAACTATATTATTAGTTTTTATCGCTATCTTTTTATATCTACTTATCTGCTCCTATATACACACATTCCAAAACTTCCCCAAACATCACGCGTCTTTCAAATTTACATAATTAATTTGTTTTAAAGCTTCTAATGAATTAATATTCGCAAATATACACTCATGATTGGTTTTTCAGATTTCCAGATGTATTTAAAATAGTTTCCTCGATGATAATAATCTTAATAAAAATTATAAATAGAATTCCTTAAAGACATTGTTTTTTTTAATCTATATAATTGAGTTACGTAATTAAATTAGATTGTAATGGAATATGATGGAACAGCCGGCGTACATTCCAACATTTTGTTACCCGCCCTCTGATTATCAAGTATAACGTTCTATTTCAAGAAAGAGAGAGAGAGAGAAAGAGAGAGAGAGAAATAGAAAAAGAGAGAAAGAGAGAGATAGAGGGGGGAGAGAGGGACCGAGAGAGGGAGAGAGAGGGGGGAGAGAGGGACCGAGAGAGGGAGAGAAAAGAGAGAGAGAGATGGACACACGACAGGAGCGCGTTATTTGATTAATAACATGCAAACAACATTCTCTTAACTTTATCGTTGGATGACATATTTACTTTGATTTTTTTTATTAAAACATTTTGGGTTTGTTTTTTAAAAATCTTATTAGAAATTATGTGCTTTAAAGCACAAATTTATTTAATCAAATTGTGTAATTTAAAAAAATCTTTTTTTGTAAAAAACCAAACAAACACATTTTACTGAGCAATAACTGAATTTAGAATCGTGTTCACTGTATTTTATTTTTTTAATTGTTGATTTTATTTTAGGTACACCTTTTTTTCGATTTGAAAAACTTCAAATATTATTATCTTTTTACAACCTAAAGTGAGTTTAGGATTTTCTGTTTTTACATTTTACGTCGTAATAGGGTGATTTTTATTTTTTTTTATTTTGGTAAAAAAAACCAAAAAAACACATATAATTGAGCAATTAAATAAAATATCTAGGAAAAATATGCGACCGGGGGGAGCATATATTTGCTAGTAATAATAATAGTAGTAATAATTTTTTATGGAAATCGCTCCAGACAAGGCATGAAGTTTAGAAAAATACTACATCAATGTCAAAACCTAGCAAACGATAAGTGTTAGGTGGATAGATTTCTGACTCATAACACAGCAATTCTTCCCCCTTTGTCAGAAACATCGTTCATGGAATGTGAGGACTAAAGGACAAAACAAGGGAAGCGAGCGTTACGAGGCTGCTGAAAATAAACTCAAGTTAGTCACTTTCTACTCTCCTAGTAGTAGTAGTAGTAGTAGTAGTAGTAGTAGTAGTAGTAGTAGTAGTCAATAAGAAGAAAAAACCTGCAAAATCGCGAAAATCAAGGGGGCAGAAAAACAAAGCAAATACATGGAGCTTGCCAGGGAAATGAAAGGGATATGGAGCATGAAGACAATGACTGAAATACCAATAATTGTATGAACACTAGGAGCAGTCCCGAAAAATCTGAGAACAAAACTAAGAGAAATTTGAACCAAAGGGAAGATTTAGACCATACAACGCACGGAAATGATAAAAACAATCGTAAGGAAAAACATTAAGGAAAATCTTCGAATGCGGAAACCAACCCACATAACCAACGAACGCTAACCAGTGAGTTGAAATTACAAATAAAACAAAAAAATATAGAAAGAATATCGCAGAAGCCCAAGAGAACTGAAACCTATAAACTAATATACTCCCAGTCTACTCACCCACGCGCCCAAACAAAAAACGTACATACCTGTGGTGGCACCAGCATCGACTACTGGAACTCTAACTCTAATCCTAACTCTAACCTTGGAGTGACTTATTCCTTCTCAAATTTCGGAGATAACCAACAGTTGTTGAAGGCCAAAAAATGAATAGTTAACTGCTGTTGCAATGGCGCAAATTGATTTATAGGGGTTATCGAAAGAAGCGGGCATTGCTGGAGATCTAGGGAGACTTTGTGTCACTCAACTCTAAGGAATAGCCCTTGTTGTCAGAGAGAATTACTCATGTGAGACTTTTCAGTGAGTAAATAAAATGATCGTTAGTTTTTAAAAGGGTTGGGGACGAGGGGACACTTTTTGACGAGAAAAAACATTCTGACAGGATATCCGATTCAATTCGCCTGAAAAAAGTGGTTTACCCGCGTAAAATCCACCAGCCGAATAAAAAAAACGGGTATATGTTACGAGACTCAGCAGAGGCGCGAACGGGGTCCAAAAAAAGAACGAGAAAGGGTTTAAAAACATAAATTTGCAACAAGTGAAGTTGACCTACGACGAGAATAGATATTTTTCTACTTACCTATGTAATTTGTTTTTATTTTTACGTATTATAAATGGGTTTTCATTAGATGTAAAAAAAAAATGTCTTGTTTTTTTTTCCAACGTTTTCACAAAAATCAATATGGCCGCTCCAGGTGCATTTGTTAGTAATTCCCCCCAAATCGGCCATGTTTGTTTTCGAAATTAGGGTGTCAAAACTATTGATTTCTAATAAATAGCACTTCAAACGGGTTTAAAATACAAACAAATATCACATGCAAGTTTGAAACTAACTTTTACAGCTTACAGTTACTTTTATTTGTTGTAATTTGTTTTTTTTTTGCGTTTTTACTCTGCTGAGTCTCGTAAAAGATTCCAAAAAAAACTTGTATAACTAGATCAATCGGATTTTTGTTTTAAATTCGATATAATTTTAAATTACATCGATTAACTCAATTGTCGTAAATAGCACTTGTCTATTTAAAATAACAAAATATCAACCGACAAAACTGATTCAAAAAGGTATTTAAGAAAAATGAAATGAAAAATAAAATACTCTTTTTCTCATGAATTCATTCACATAAAGTTTATTGATTAAAATAAAAAGAAAAGTATCCACTTACTCATGGCTGCCGTATCTGAAATCGGAAATTGCGAAATCCCCCAAAATGACCAATTATATTTTAGGCCGGATTTAAAAAAAATATATTTGGCAAATAATAATTTGTTTTCAACAATTTGTTTAATTATTAAAAATTATTGACAAATAATAAGACCAAAACTGTTTTTTTTTCATAATTTGAATGTTTTTATTATGAAAATATTTTTTAAATAGTTGAATTATTAATTGTTGACAAAATGTAATTATGTTAACAGTAACAAACAAAGAATAAATTCATTTTTTTCTATAAATGATAAAAATAAAAATTCCCCGGAAAGCTAGGCAACCGAAAATAAGTGAGAATTGTTTTTATTAACACCAATTCGCAATTTCCAATTTCAGATACACCGGCCATACCTTTTATTGTTTTAATAAAGCATAAAAATAAATTCATCGAGCCCAAAAAGAAAATGATAACATATATTATTCACAGTAATCAAATCAACCAGTGTGATCCTCCACTTAATAATAAAGACCAATGTGTATTTATTTGTATATTTATAATTACTAGCGTGACCCGTGGAAATTCCATAATGGTATTTTTGATCTCTTGTATATTGCTGTCGTGCTTAAAAATATTTCCATTCTATGAACGTCCTGCGCAACCGTAAACCCCACGATATAATTGTATCACTTTTGTTCAAAATGAAACATACTTTGTATTTATCTACCTCCCACAGCGATAAGATGTGACACAAGGTCGGGAAAATGGGATTAAAAAGCCAGCGCTCTAGAGGAAGAGCACTCTGGCAGTCAAAAAATGCCTGGGCAGCCCCGTTGACATTCCTCGGTAGGGGTGCCTCAGGCGATTAGCAATAAACAACCCCCTTCTCAAAGGGTGAGAAAGCAAAGCCTGGGAGAGTGGACCTCCTAGAACTGCGCAGGACAGTACCTCAGACCGGCAGAATGAAGGCCCGAAGGCCAAGACAGTAACGGTCTACAGAGCGCAGCATCCACCGGAACAGATACTACACTCTGATTTTAGCCAAAAGGCCAACGAAGATTTTAAAGCCTTACCCTGGTTCTATTTATCTTCCTCCCACAAGGTAAGATGTGACACAAGGTCGGGAAAATGGGGAAAAACAGCGCTCGAGAATTTGAGCACTCTGGCTATTTAAAAATTGCCCGGGCAGCCCCGTCGGCATTCCCCGGTAGGGGCGCCTCAGGCGATTAGCAATAAACTAACCCCCTCTCAAAGGGTGAGAAGGCAAAGCCTGGGAGGGTGCACCTCCTAGAACTGCACAGGACGGACAACCGATAGACCGCCGTAAATCCAGACCCGAAGGCCCGGACAAAGTCTTACCCTGGTTAATGTAGTTTCAGAATATAGTTGGTTATGGGGGGTCTATCACCAAAACCATTGTAAGAGTTTGTGACATATTTCAATTTTATGAACGTTCGGCGCGAATGCAGACCTCGCGATATTATCATACTGCAACGCTTGAGGCCACCGGTAGTTTTGGCCATCGACAGAGTATTATTTATTTTCGTATCGTCTTTTCTGTTGATGAAACATTTGTTTTCATAGCGTTTTATGGTGATCGTCTCGTTCGCATGTCGTCACCTTCACCGGAGAACGTTTACGACATTTCATAATATTTTCGTTACTTGAGAGAAACCGTTTTGACTAGATCCATCTGGATTCCTGGTGAGTAACAAGACTGAATCTGTTTGACGGCTACAGTTAGCGACCGGCCACTCACACCTATTCTAGATAGGAAGGCAGTGTTTGACTGCCCAATGAAACCGCGGATTCCGACCTCGATTGGTAGTACTTGACATGCCTAATTCTTCTCCAGGAGTAATTGGACATATCTCTCTCTATATAAAATAGCAAATCTGTCTCGGTGTGTGTGTCCGCCTGATCGTTGTGGCTTATGTTCACCCAAACCGCTAGACAGAATTGCTTGAAAGTTGGCCTGTAGACTACTGACCTCTCAGTGAAGGTCATAGGCTAGATAAGAAATATATCACTTCAACGCTGGGAATATTTAGAGGGTCCCCGGGAAAACCTCCCCCCACCACCACCACCACCACTGAAAACTGTTTTCCGTTTGATTCACTGGACATACTAGGAAGTGGACTTTTAATATAATTGTATTCACATGCACAATTTACATGTGAAAATAATGGAAGTAATTTTGCGTCTCTGGCTGTCCCTTAAAGAAGCTAATGACAATTTTCAAACATGTTATACAATGAAATTAATCTATTTATTAGTGTTAGTTTAAGAGTGTAAACAAATATCTGAATAGCTCGGTGAGTAAGAGCTCAAGGTTGTTGTTAAAGTAAACTCTCCCTACCATGATGTTGCATATGATGCTATCCCACACTCTAACCTGGGCAACACCGGGTAGCTCTGCTTATATATATATATATATATATATATATATATATATATATATATATATATATATATATATATATTTCGGCAGCAAGTTGTTTATTAGACATGTGTCGTTGAAGACCACGGAGTTCTCCCTCTTTATGATCTTTCTGGTCAGTTTCTCGACTCGGCGAGCGATTCGTCGGGTTTCTGGTATCGCTAGAGAAATAACCTAAGACACAACATTAGGCGCCATGATCCATCAATTGATACCAGAAACCCGACGAATCGCTCGCCGAGTCGAGAAATTGACCAGAAAGATCATAAAGAGGGAGAACCCCGTGGTCTTCAACGCCATATATATATATATATATATATATATATATATATATATATATATATATATTCCATCTGCCTAGATCGTTGAATACTGTGATGACAGCCTCCTAAAGTGTGTCCGCTTGTATAGACATAAATAGAGTTTAATTCCCCCTTTCCCCATGGCTGTTGAGCTGGCCGCGTGGAGAGCTAAACGTCTGTGATTATGAATCGTGCGACAATCAGAACAGTCATCATCCACCCTCATGATTTTCGTAAAAGGATTAAAAATATATGTATGTGAATAAGGATTAAATAAAACTATTTATCATAACATTATATATATATATATATATATATATATATATATATATATATATATATATATATTTCTGAGTTTATATAAAGAATGTATGTTTTAAAAGTATATATCCCTTATTATATTATTCAAATCGTTTCAAATTTAAAGCCCAATGAAGTTATGTCTCCGGCTTCAGAGAATATATATTGATTGGTTGCATGCAACTGCGCAAAACTCACATTAAAAAAGATAATCGGAGAGCCCCTTCCTCTCTCCGTACATCGGACATAACCATATATGTATATATATATATATATATATATATATATATGTATATATATATACATAATTATTTTTAATAAATCATTTTTTTAAATCCATAGACATATATGTTAATGTGTTACCATTATCATTCGTCAGTAGGGATGATGAAACTATTTTTGTGTAGCTTACTTGTCATAGGTATATTTTCACATAACTAATAAGCTCTACCTTCGTATTTAGCACTGTTGAAGTAAGCACTGAAAATATATATACGTAATATATTATATGCTTTTCTAATATAACATAGTTGCATATGCATTTCGATCCCGGCGTGAGGTACTAACTGGTCTAGCCGCACTGATGAGCTGTGAAACAGCGAAACAGTCTGTTTGTGGATGACTATATATATATATATATATATATATATATATATATATATAATCATTTTAATATCCACATGCATATATGTTATATCTTCACGAAGAATCATTTGTGTTGCTATACATAACTGTTCTGCCGGTTGGAAGATTCGAACCTCGGATCCTAGTCACCATTGACAACCATTATCCTACGTTTCAATCAATCCGGTCACTGTAACAGCCGTATGAAATGAGAGAGAAATAAATCGTATTCATCGTTAGTCAGTCTTAAAGGGTGTTGGATTTCCAACAGAAAAAAAAACTGCGACTTTGCAGCTTAGATAGACACTTTTTCATAATAGATAGATAGATAGATAGATGTACATGAACAAAAAACTGGGATAGATATACGCCATGATGCCGTTATTTGCTTGCCTAGATACACGGTCGTTTTTTTTATGTGGAGGCTATCTAGCTGCCTTTGAGTGTGACAAAAATAAAAAAAATGGTCCCAGTCAAGAAGAATTTCCATCTTTTAAGCGAGGATATAACAAATACTACACTTTGATCCTCGTCCGTAGACCGTAATTGTCACGCGAGCGAGAAACTACTCCAACGATAGATGGTGAATGTCAGCGAAGCTTATGCTGAAGTAAAAACATGTGCAGCTTGCATAACACCGCAATGACTCGCAAAAGCAACATTGATTGGTTTATAGACAATTGGATGCGAGATGCCCGGATTAATATATATATATATATATATATATATATATATATATATATATATATATATATGTATACACTGTTACATTACACAGGCCGTTGTTTGAATATAAATGTTTAAATGATACCTTAACGGTCAGAGGTGACCCTAGAATAGAGGTCGATGGAACCACGTGATGTCTGGATAGAGATTTTCTATCTCTTGGCTAGCGAGACTTCAAGCAGGAATGATGTGTACGGGGTGTCGTCCGTAATGGGGAGGCGGGCGCGCACAATGTAACTTGTGTGGCGGTACGAGTAATACGTCTATCTATCTGTCTGTGTGTCTGTCTCCCCACGCGTACGAAAGTAACCTCTCTCACTGGTGTTTTCTGCGACATTTCTTCTCTTTGTAATCAACTTTCATTAAAACTAAACATCAGCGTCCGAGTGATTGTATCCGCAGACAAGCAAGAACCTGAGTTCCCGAAGACGACGACAGTGACACGGGTGTATAATAGTTTATACACGTATCGGTACATGATAACATGATAACATAATACCACACGAAAGCCTTAAATAGGTGTACATTAACTCAGATGTATAAGAAGAGATCGATTGTGGTCGAGAAAGCTTCTTTTTCTTTTTTTCGTCTCTTACTCCGAAGCAATAGAAACTAATTTTCGTACGAATTGATCAATCGGAAACGTCCAAAAGTTGACCGAGGGGTCATTCAATCAGAAAGCAATTCCTAAAAGCAAACTCCCGAGTGCACATGACCGACATGACACACCACGGCGCAGGAAGCAGGGTGAGAGTTGACGAAAGTGGTGGTTGTGACATCCGCCCCCGCCCGCATCGAATCGCCGGACCAATAAACATAACACGTTATCCCCAGTTGTGGTCA
>OY744522.1:171963662-171971162 GCA_963556195.1 Sepiola atlantica | reverse complement strand
ATTCGCATTTCAATAGATGTAAAGGTAAATTGGGACGCTGGAGACGTACACACAGCAACAACATCCCAAATTCGCATTTCAATAGATGTAAAAGTTAAATTGGGACGCTGGAGACGTACACACAGCAACAACATCCGAAATTTGCATTTCAATAGATGTAAAGGTAGTTGAGACGCTGGAGACGTACACACAGCAACAACATCTCAAATTCGCATTTCAATAGATGTAAAGGTAAATTGGGACGCTGGAGACGTACACACAGCAACAACATCCCAATTCGCATTTCAATAGATGTAAAGGTAAATTGGGACGCTGAAGACGTACACACAGCAACAACATCCCAAATTCGCATTTCAATAGATGTAAAGGTAATTGGGACGCTGGAGACGTACACACAGAAACAACATCCCAAATTCGCATTTATATAGATGTAAAGGTAAATTGGGACGCTGGAGACGTACACACAGCAACAACATCCCAAATTCGCATTTCAATAGATGTAAAGGTAAATTGGGACGCTGAAGACGTACACACAGCAACAACATCCCAAATTCGCATTTCAATAGATGTAAAGGTAAATTGGGACGCTGGAGACGTACACACAGCAACAACATCCCAAATTCGCATTTCAATAGATGTAAAGATAAATTGGGACGCTGGAGCCGTACACACGGCAACAACATTCCAAATTCGCATTTCAATAGATGTAAAGGTAATTTGGGACGCTGGAGACGTACACACAGCAACAACATCGCAAATTCGCATTTCAATAGATGTAAAGGTAAATTGGGACGCTGGAGACGTACACACAGCAACAACATCGCAAATTCGCATTTCAATAGATGTAAAGGTAAATTGGGACGCTGGAGCCGTACACACAGCAACAACATCTCAAATTCGCATTTCAATAGATGTAAAGGTAATTGGGACGCTGGAGACCTACACACAGAAACAACATCCCAAATTCGCATTTCAATAGATGTAAAGGTAAATTGGGACGCTGAAGACGTACACACAGCAACAACATCCCAAATTCGCATTTCAATAGATGTAAAGGTAAATTGGGACGCTGGAGACGTACACACAGCAACAACATCCCAAATTCGCATTTCAATAGATGTAAAGGTAAATTGGGACGCTGGAGCCGTACACACAGCAACAACATCCCAAATTCGCATTTCAATAGATGTAAAGGTAATTTGGGACGCTGGAGACGTACACACAGCAACAACATCCCAAAGTTGCATTTCAATAGATGTAAAAGTAATATGGGACGCTGGAAAAATACACTAACAGCGTCTAAAATTCTGTTTCAATAGATGAAAATGGAATTTGGGACGCTGAAAACGTAAACAACAAAAGTAGAAAATTGTAAAAATGAATAAAAAAAGTAATTTCGTATTAAAATTTCGTACGATCTGAACTTGAAGTTACTATGTCGTTTACGAAAAGATGAAAGTGTAATATCTGTTGTGTTTTAATAGAAATAAGATATTCTTTTTCTTCATTTGGTCTCATTCCGAGTGTAATTAATTTTAAGAGAAATAACATATTAAGTGTTATGATCTCAGTTATTGTAAGGAAATAATTAACTGTAAAAGCAGTAACATATTTATTTCTTACCTTTCAGTGGATTTTGAAAACATTACATTTGTTTATAACTATTATATTAGTGTTTACAGCAAGGTTTTTAAAGAGTAATCGCTTAGTTATAAATAATTTATATTTATTACGAACAAATTTCGAAGTTTACAATAAATATGGCGACGGTGAAAACAGCTTGGCAGAAATCCCTTCTTCATAATTGATAAGCAGCCGCTTGTACCATTTTATTAAAACTACAGTGTAATTAGATGATCGAAATAAAAATATTCCGCCTTCTATAATGATATACAATAAATTTTAAGAAATGAATAGCTCAACATCTTTCTAATCGTGTATAAGTATTTATCTGAAAGCTGAAATAGATAAAAGTAGAAAATTGTTTAATTAATGTCATTAAGTAAAGTAATTATTGAAATTGTCTGAATTTTAACAATCGTCCAAGTTCTATAATTAAATCGAATTAAATTTTATTGCTCCAAAGAACATGGTACCACGATCCAGAAAGACTGGCTATTCAGAATGAAATATTTATTTTGTAGGACGTGGACTATTGATGATAAAAATTGAGAAAAGGAGTTTCCTTTATTATGTATATATACATATGTATGCACATGTATGTATACATATTTGTATATTACAATGTGAACTATATATATATATATATATATATATATATATATATATATATATATATATATATATATATATATATATATATGCAACATTGAAAATGATGTATCTTTAAATAATAATCTATCATGATAATAGAAATCTCAATATACTGGATAGTTCAAATGCAAGTTCAAAATGCATTATATGTTTTAATCTTCAAAGTTGAATGTTTACCGGTAATATTTAAATTACTGATTTTATCCTCTGGTGAGAATATATTTTTACTTTGAAAATCCGTAGGATAATGAGATCTCTCTTTCTCTCTCTCCTAATATATATATATATATATATATATATATATATATATATATATATATATATATATATATATATATATATATATATATATATATGAAGTTAATCCAACAAAAGATATGAGGCAACTAATATATTTTAATTAGTGAAACATCCAGATAAAGACGTTGAGATACTTTGCCTGAATTTTGAATTCTAATAAATTTGATTCGCACCTTATTTTATTATTTCATTTTATATATATATATATATATATATATATATATATATATATATATATATATTTGGTTATGTAGTTTTCCGAAGGAGTAAATGGACGTTTTTTACGTAAAAATATCCTAAGTCGGTTTTTTTTCCTGTAAATCTGAATATTTATTTATTAATAAGATTCGGAGTTTGTTATTACTAATGTACCGATTGTATCGGCCATGAGAAAAGAGCTGTAATTATTTTTAATCAAGACCAACTTTGCTTCATACAAAAACTTATCTTCGTCTGAAAATACCTAAATTATATATATATATATATATATATATATATATATATATATATATATACTACGGCCTCATCCTAATAAGAGAAGCTAATGACCCTGAAATATTTAAACACAGTATATTAATTGTTTAATCTAGATAACATTATTATTTCCTCTGTTAACACAACAGAGGAAATAATAGGGAAGAATCCCAGCAATTATTAAGTGTATAAAAGAAGGTTTACTAAACAAAAGGTACAAAGTGAACAAAGCAATTTAGCAATCGCTAGTTTACGCTCGCAAATCCCCTGAAATCCTGTTAGTTTTTTTTATCGAAGAGGTTGACGATTCTATTTCGCTTATTTAGGTACTCTATGACATTAACAATCAGAGCAGTGAAACTAATATGTGTTTCAATAGAAATAAAAAACTAATTTAAAACAAGTCGACTTCCTAGACATAACACTTAACCTAAACAATGGCACAGTTGAACCCGTTAGGGAAGAAACGACACGCCCCTATACATAAGCACCTCATCAAATCACCCTACATCAATTAACAAGCAAATAGAAAAATCCATCTATCTGAGAGTCTCTGAAAACTGCGATTATGTCAGTATCTTCAACAGCAGTAAGGCACCCTATAACAAATCATTAAGAGATAACGGCTACAAAGAAACAATCGTGGATACACTACCAAAACCCAATGCAAAAACAAAACAGAAAACGAAACTCGAAACTTAATCGGGTTAACTCCCCTTACAAGAAAAGTCAACACCAACATCGCTAAATTATTACTCTAACTAGAAGAGAAGCACTTAATCAAATGAAAAAAAAACACTTTCCTGTCAACAACGAAGACAATGCTTCTTCAGTTCTAGGAGGTTATCATCGCAGACTGACAACTTTTTATGAAGAATTGTGATATTCACTAATGACAACACACCACAATAAGTTCAATCTTTGATCACATCGTTGTAAACATAAAGTTTCCCGACGTGATAATTTTATCGGTAAGACGATATGCAGTAATTAAAAAATTCTATGCGTTTTTTTAGAAAGATTATGACATGCTGAACGTAATTGACGTTAAAATCAATTTAGTATTACGTATGAAATAAGAAAAAAAAAACACTTAGTAAATTAGCATCATAAGTTCAAATGCAAGTTCAAAATGTATTATATGTTTTAATTTTCAAAGTTGAATGTTTACCGGTAATATTTAAATTGCCAATTTTTTCCTCTGAGAAGATATTTTTTTCTTTGAAAATCCATGGGTTAAGGATAATGAGATCTCTCATTTTTTCTCTCTCTCTTTCCATATTTTGTGAGACCAGTTTTACATACAGTTCATATCGGGACAACTTGTTAATAAACAGACAAAGATAGGGACGGACAGGGCAGGAGTCACGGAAAGGAGAGTGATATAAATGGTATAGAATAAGAACGTGGGAGTCAAACAAGATACATTGAGAGAGGAAGAGAGTTATATATAGAAACTTAATCAGAGAATGATCACTTGCTGAGTCGATTGCAGTTAGAACAATTTAAATAGATTTTTAAAACTCAATACCCAAACTAAGTAATTTTTAACACGAATTTTGTGTGAGTAAAATTTATAGGAAAAAGCCTTAGAGAAACAAACGTTGCTTAATTCAGATTTTATATAATAACAAATAAGCATCAACACGTAAAACGAATCGCACTGAGACACATTTTGGGGGGATTCTAAAAATCATTAGCCGATTTTTTTAAAATTCACTTTGAAAAAGTTAATTTTTGAACTTCATATATATATATATATATATATATATATATATATATATATATATATATATATATATATATATATATATATACGTGAGTGTTGTCTGCTTTCTATTGTTTGTTTTTCCTCCACGATCTTTGTGTTCGATATTATATCTTCTAAATGCCTTTCAGTGTGGGTTTCTGAAGAACAGCGAGTAATTGCGTTTAATGGCTGCATTTGACTCGTTGCAAAACAATTGTAAAACCATCGTCAATTTTGCCATTGCAAAAAAAAACTATTTGGACATAAACCGATTTTTTGGCTATTGGAATTTAAATAATCAATATATATATATATATATATATATATATATATATATATATATATATATATATATATATATATATATATATATATATATATATATATATATATATAAATCAAAGTAATGAAAGAAGAGAAAACCAGAATTTATTATATGTGCATCGACATTTCGTCTTTATTCAAAGACTTTCTCAGGATAACTGAATCGAAGATAAACATAAGTCAACATTTGTAAAATACGTGGTTATCTGTGACGTTGACAGAATGTTATTTTACTCGAAACGCAACATAGACGTGCTGGAAATCGTATGTGAATTTGATATTCCCTAGACATTTCTTCGTTCGGTGGAAGCCGGATGGCCGCTCAGGGTGAACACCACACGAGGTATTGCCGAATGTTTTTTGTATCGAATCTTTTCTGTCAAAAAATAAATATATATCGTATATTTAATGCGAAGGAATTAATGAAATCAGAGCGTTTAATATTTATTTTCTTGAGACATTATACAACTTTGAATGGTTGGATTTTCACACCTCGGTTTTCATAGTTTGCAACAATTGGCCACAAGGAAACACTTGATTTGAAAACTCAATCACTCACAGTTCTATAATTTCTCATAAATATATATTTAATTTAATTTTATACCATATCCAGTGTGATGAAGGACAGATTCACATCGTTTCACAAAACTTTTTTATTTATTCAGCATACTATTGTTTCGGTTTACACCAAGAAATATGTAAAATGCTCCTGTGCATTTAATTCTTGGTGTGGCTATCCTCAGTGCTAATTATATAAAACAAAGTATAAACAATAAAGAAACAAGGTAAGCAAAGCCTAAATTACAATCTATTTGATATATTTCTTGGTGTAAGTCGAAACAATTGTATGCCGAATAAAGAACAAGTTTCATGAAACGATGTAAATCTGTTCATAATAACATTGGATATGGTATGAAATTAAATACAAAATATTGTATAAAACATAGCTCTAGCCTTAAGCTATCAAGCTAATTACAATTGCTTGATGTTATAACATTTATATTTGAATATAATTTTTTTAAAAATAGTAATAGAAATACATATATACATATATATATACATACACACACATATATATATATATATATATATATATATATATATATATACATATATATATACACACATATATATATATATATATATATATATATATATATATACTCAGATTTAGTTCCTTATGTTCTCTAGTCTGTCTTGATGTTTACGATGTGATGTGCATAAATATGACATAAATTCTTCGTATCACGTGTTAATTTAATATGGCCGTGAGGATAAAGTGAAAGCGTGCAGATCCGTAGGTGGCTCTGTGAACCGGGTTCGCGCCTTATGACCGTCTGACATTTCTCACTTCCCTACGCTATTTGATATATATATATATATATCAGAAGATTTTATTTATCTCACGAAATATTTTTTCTAAAACAAACCCTTTTGGTACAATTTTACTGTTCCGTTTCGTTCAGTAGGGGGCTAACCAACCGTAAAATTGTACCAAAAGAGTTTGTTTTAGAAAAAAATGTTTCGTAAGATAAATAAAATATTGGTCTTTTGAATGTAAAAAAATCTTTATTTAGACATGTTCTGTTGTTGCAAGTTGACAATCATCGAGCTTTCAATTGGAAGATGTCAGTATACATAAAGTATAGAAGGTATATCCTTAAACATATATTTTCGCACTACTATATATATATATATATTAATGACGTTGGATTTGAGTTGAAAAATACTTGTAATCCAGAATTTCGAATTGTACGACCGGTAGTTAATAGTCATATCTCTATGCTGATGAGTCCTGATTGAAAAGGGACGAAACGTATACGTACATAGATAATAAACAATAACAAATATTTTATATTTGTAGCTCCTCGTAAAATAAGTAGAGCACTCTAAATGGTAGTACAAACACAGTATGACGTCACTTGCTTTATATGCATCATTCCTTCTTTAATAGAAGTAGAATGCCTGGATATCGTGCCGCTTTTAAATGTGTTAAAATTATCATTGTTTATCGGATATTCAAATATTGGCCGCGCGGTTAACGATGTTGGATTTGAGTTGAAAAATACTTGTAATCCGGGGTTTCGAATCGTACGACCGGTAATGAATAGTCATATCTCTATGCTGATGAGTTCTGATTGAAAAGGGACGAAACGTATACGTACAGTTATAATTGAACCGAAACGTATAAACATCAAGACGTAACATAATGATAATGATTTTATGTATACCTACCACAAATGTGTCCATATTACGATGCTTTAATGAATTAGAAGGGGTATAAGTTAGTGGCGGGAATCTAAATTAAAAGTAAAAATAAATTGGTACATGTGACAAAGAAGAGGTTGACCTCTACCGCTGATATAAACCCTTAATAT
>OY744522.1:171906162-171956162 GCA_963556195.1 Sepiola atlantica | reverse complement strand
ATATATATATATATATATATATATATATATATATATATATATATATATATATATATATATGTGTGTGTGGCATAACTCCCTTAAAATATACAATATATTCTATTTTTATGATATATGTATAAAATTATCTGGGGAAGACACTGGAAGTCGTTGAAACTCTCTACGATACCCTTTATTAGCTAAATATCTAAGTGCCCCCATCTTTAAGTGACCCACAGGGACAGAAGCCCCTTAAAACTTCAAATACGTATATTCGATTTTAATGAAATTTGAAACATATATATAAAACACTAATTCAGATAATTTTCGAACATTACAGCTTCTTTCGACTATATTAGTAAGGAGGATGCAGTAAAAACAAATAAAGTAGTATGGTTTATAAACATAGTTAAAAATACATAGTAGTGATCCTTATTCAATCCTGAGCAACGTCGGGTCTTCCTGCTAGTATCCTGATAATTCAGATTGGTGGCTTATGTGCATATTGAGTATTTTAACTTGTGAGTGGATGGCGAATGGGGCAAGAAGGGAGTAAAGTGAGTAGTAATCGTAGCAGCGTACGAGGAGCGTAAGAGGGTGACGAAAATGAAGAACACGAAATGTAGAAATCGATATTGTTCGTTTCTATGTAATCTATGCACTACCAGAAAATATCGCATTAATCGTTTTATTTTCAATAAGCGGTGTAGCTAAAATGCAGGCATGCTAGAAAAGGTTTGAACCCGGTGATGCGGGTAACAGTAAGAGGACTTGACACCGAGAGAGGGTTACATCCTCCGACTTCATCTATCTCATTAATAATCAAAGCAGAATCCGATGAACTGACTGATTATCTAAATGTTAAAAATGATTGGAAATTCTTTTTTTTTCTTTCAAGAACACGAACCAATAGATGTTGATAATGAATAACGAAAGAGAAGTTTTATGTAGATTTTGTTTATTAGGAATTGAAATAGTGGAAAATCTCATTTTACTTTATTTATAAGATTGTTAATTTTCCGACCGTAAAGAAATTGGATGCGGATTAGAATGTTATTGATTTTACTTGTTGTTAGATAGATGACTCGATAGTTTTTTTAAGAGAGCAGTAAAAAAAAAGCAATACAATTATAAGTTCACAACGATGTTACAGAACATTGTCTGTCTTAGTCATAAATCTGAGCCATTTTTCCAATTTTCCCTGACAATAACGTTTATAAAAAATAAACGTTATTGACAGGGAAAATGGCTCTGATTTATGACTAAGACAGCCAATGTTCTGTAACATCTATTATATTCTATTATATTCTTAAATTTAAAATGAGTTATCCCCCTTACTATTTTTTTTTTATTTTGGGGTGATTATTTGAAATATTTTTTTATATATAATCAGTTGTTTGGATCAGACTAAATATTTTTTTAGTTTATTGAAGTTTAGTACGTTATGATGTACAGACAACATGTGGACATATAGAGCGACAGAATGGATCCCGATGCAATGGAAAAGACCTAGAGGAAGGCAAAAAACCCGGTGGGGAGACGACCTTGACAGTTAACTAGGTCCTACTTGGCCACGCATATCCAGGGATAAAACAAGGTGGAACGAAACCAGGGAGTAGTTCTTCCAGCAGGAGTGAAATAAAAAAAAAACATGATGATGATGATGATGATGATGATGATGATGATGATGATGATGATGATGATGATGATGATGATGTAGAAGAAGAAGAAGAAGAAGAAGAAGTATGTTAGCTTCAATAAATTTTTAAAATTATTTAGTCCGATTATTGTTTTTCGGAACAAATTCTAATCGGAAAATAACAACGAGCCAGAATTTAATAGCAAAATTCTACTTTCAATTCCAACGTTTGACTACGCGATACGTTCAATACGAACATTATAGTGGCAAACTTCTATAAGAGGCGTTCTTGCAGTTTAGGGAAATTGCGCCTCTGTCTATCGGAACCGTTTTATTTCTAATTCATAGATTCTTAAATGTGGGCATTTTTTTTACGAGTGAGCCACCACTTATCAAGGCCAAGAACCACTCGAGGATACGGGTTAGCGTGACTGAAATGATTGTAAGCTGAAAGATGTGGAAAACTGTGGGAGCACTAACATCGCTCAATGGTATGAACTGATTATTACTTTTGACAAGACGACCAAGTTGTAGTCAACAGGGAAGCAGTGCCACGGTAATGCGTTCCACAGACAAGAAAGAAGCTGTGTTCATGAAAATTCCGTCGGGCGCTAGCTCTGCACATGGAGGGCGAAAGGAAATTTTTTTCTTGATTTGGTAACAAAAATAAAAAAAAATAAAGAAAGAAATACTTGTTTTATTCTTTATTATTACAATTGAGATTTAATGCCTATATAGTTATAATGAAAGCTTTTTATTATTTTTAAAAAATCAAACAATACGTTAAATAACACCGGTCATTATATTTAACAACACTGGTGCAACTAAATATAATGAGGTGCTATTTAACACTATGTTTTTTTTAGATCATTTCCAAACATACATAGACAAACTATCTATTATAGTAATTCTTTTATGATTCGAAGTGATGAACTTGTTCCATATAAAAGATAGAAGCAAGTAAGCGATATAAAGCTATAACCATACAAGAGGGGAAAACGACACCAGACTGCAACGAAAATGATTGGCAAACTAACTAAATTGAATTAATAAGCATTAATTAAGTGTGGTTAGCCGGCCTAGTGGCGCCACCTGGCAGCGAAATCCTTAAAATGAGATATAAGGGCTAATAATAATAATAATAATAATAATAATAATAATAATAATAATAATAATAATAATAATAATAATAATAATAGACTGGAATGCAACATGGCGCCAGGTCATGAATAAAACATAGAAAGTCAATATCCTGTCTTTCATTCAACGTTTTAATTCTTGTTGCATTTTATTTTATTTACGGGAAACAAAATCGTTTCTAAGGCTAAATAATTGTGTGACATATAATGTGCTGCATATAATACCTTCTTCCTATCAATACAAAGCCTACAAATCTAACATATAAAGTTATCTTGTCGGATGTTCAAAGCCAGACCCAAATAGCATTTAAACTGCTTCTATTTTTATTTTATGGGGATTAATTGAAAAGTTGTCATATTAGCAGTTGTCCGCATCGGACTAAATAATTTAAAAAATTTATTGAAGCTAACATACTTCTTCTTCTTCTTCTACATCATCATCATCATCATCATCATCATCATCATCATCATCATCATCATGTTTTTTTATTTCACTCCTGCTGGAAGAAACTACTCCCTGGTTTCTTTCCACCTTGTTTTATCCCTGGATAGGCGTGGCCAAGTATGGCCTAGTTGACTATTGAGATCGTCTCTCCACCGGGTGTTTGGCCTTCCTCTAGGTCTTTTCCATTGCCTCTGGATCCATTCTGTCGCTCTATATGTCCACCTGTTGTCTGTACATCATAACGTACTAAACTTCAATAAACTAAAAAAAATATTTAGTCTGATCCAAACAACTGCTTATATATAAAAAAATATTTAAAATAATCACCCAAAAATAATTAAAAAATAGTAAGGGGGATAACTCATTTTAAATTTAAGAATATAATAGAAGCTGTTTACTTTAAATTTAAAATGTGAAAACAAATAAAAATTTAAAACTAAATTGATCTTCATCGCGCCCGAGCAACACCGGGTGATATGCAATGGACTTGTCGAACTAATACCAGCTGAAGAAGATATACATTATTACCAAAAACATCATATTATTTAAATAAAAGTATAATTGATAAGAAGTTCGACTTAACAAAACGGTCAGGTTTCTATCTCAGGTTAAAGTACTTGCTTGCCTAACCACACTGAAGAGCTGTGATACAGCGAAACAGTTTCACCGTGGAAGACGACATATACCTCCTACTCTCGTGTGTTGAGCAATCTGAGATCGAGTTCGCTGTTGGCATTAGCGATAATGCACAGTTCTTCGTTAAAGAATATAACACTGTCGACTGCTGACAATATTTAATTGACACGGAGTTATAAAATGAAACGGTTGATTAGTCGACGCGTGTCACATAACCGAGGCTGTAAGTTTGAATCGAAAAATGTTTGAGTGACACCTAGGGGTCAGAGTTGACACTAGAAACGAAAGTCAACGAAATCACATGACTTACGTGCAGAGAGAACTCTGTCTCTTTTCGACTGACAATTAAACCAGGCGGAAGCAACATTTGACCGCTCCACGAAGAGCCCCAGTTAAGATCAATGAAACAATCTCTCTCTCTCTCTCTCTCTCGCTCTCGCTGGCGCGGCAGTTCACATGTTAAAGCCTTGTTATCTCCCTCGCTTTTGGTTTTTGAATGGTCCAAGTTATCTACATGAATAAACCTTCTTATAAACTAACACCAGCGTCCGAATGATTTTATCTACAGACGTTTAAGAACCTGGGTCGACGACAATGCGTGTACAATTGTTATACAACAGCTTTCTTTCTTTTCTAGCTTCTTTCAGACATGACTCACGAGAGAACGTTATAAAAACCAGCTTCATCCACTGGCCGATGGCACGCAGCAAGAAACTATTGCTACAGAACGAAAGCCGTTAGTTGAACAGCAGAGTGATTGACGGATGCGAGGTCAGAAATTAACCTTTAATTAACGGAGGTTGGCGAAATCACGTGAGTTCCGGAAGAAGGGAGATCTTTCTTTTTTCGGCTAACAATTCAAACAGGCGGACACGAAACGTGCCCGCTATCTGAAAATCCCCAGTGAAGGGGGGGGGGGGCGGTCGTGTTCAATGTAGCGAGGTGTAACGAAACGAGCTATCTGTCTATCCATCTGTCTATCTATCCCTCTTTCTCCGAAGAGCAGTCCACACTTCTTAAAGTCAAGAGAACCCTTACCCTTTTTGTTAATGTTATAAGTTATCTGTATTAATAAGCCTCTTATAAACACTAAACGTCGGCGGTGGAGTGATTGTATCCACATACGACTAGGAACCTGGGTTCTCGACGACGACAACGAGTGTATAATTGTTTATACACGACACTGACAACTGAAACTGTTACATGGAGCTGGGAACAAATAATGACAAAAGAAATATCTCCATTAAATCTCTCTATATAAAACTCAATATTTGTGTGTATGTGTGTGTTTGTTTTGTGTGGGAATCTACACAAAAATCTAAAAGTGTATTCTCATGTAAAATTTACAGTAGAAGACAATGGAAGTGTTTCTAACTTTCTAAGTGTACACCTATGGTGGCTATGAGGGCATAGACTCCTTAGAACTTTCTAATATATCCTAGTTTTATGAAATTTGAATCATATGTATGAAATTTTCTGGGGAAGACAATGGAAGAGTTCTCGAATCTTTAAGTACCCTAACCTAAAGGAGCTATGGGGGCCGAACCTCATTTAAAACTTCAAATATATACTATTTTGATGAAATTTATATCGTATATATAAAATTCTCCGGGAAAGACAATGGAAGTGGCCCTGAATCTCTTTAGTTCCTTCTATGTGGCGATTATCTACGTGCTCCTCACCACTAAATGACCAATGAGGACAAAACCATATTAAAACTTCAAATACGTATATCTGATTTTAATGAAATTTTAACCATATGTATAAGACACTAATTCAGAGAATTTTCCAACATTTTAACTTCTACCGACTATATTAGGGGGAAGAAATTTCTTGGACTTTGACCAGGATCAAAGTGTAGTATCTGATCCGATGGATGATCCATAGACCGGTACCGTCTTGGTCTTCGGGTCTTGATGATGCCGGTTTATGGGTTTGTCCTGTGCAGTTTTAGGAGGTCCACCCTCCCAGGCTTTGCCTCCCCTCTTTGGGGAGGAGTAAGTTTATTGCTTACTGCATGAGGCGCCCCTACCGAGGAATGCCGACGGGGCTGCCGAGGCATTTTTGTAGGCCAGAGTGCTCACCTTCTCGGGTGCTGGCTTTTCAAATCCCACTTTCCCGACCTTGTGTCACACCTTACCGCTGTGGGAGGAAGATAAATAAAAGTACATAGTAGTGATCCTTATTCAATCTCGAGCAACGTCAGGCCTTCCTACTAATCTTTAAATAAATTAACAGATACAGTGATTAATTAATACCATATACGAATTTATTCATAAAATTCGGACATTTTTAGTTATAGAAGACCATAACAACCTATATAATCTTGTACTTTTCTTCCAAATGTGCAGAACACTAACAATATGCGATAAAACACCTACAGTGACAATAGCGTATACATATTCTCTCAATATATTAGTCTTATTCACTCATTCTTTTTCGCAGTTTTTTCTTGACGCTCACTGCTTTTTCTCTTTCGGTCTTTTTCTACGTAACGCGTTCGTGGACGCCTGCCAGTATCATTTATATGAATGAATATTTTGTATTCTGCGGCTATGCCCTTGTTGTTAGTGCTGATTTAGTATTATTAAACTGGAGTGATGTTCAGGAGAGATGGAGACAAGTCATAATTTATTTCGGTCATTCGTAACTATAAAAGTCTTATTGCCATGAATAATTGCTGAGAATATCATTAAAATTAGAGTAGTCTCTGATGTTTTGTAATTCATAAAGATAATTGGTACATATTTTCTTTATATTTGACGGCCAACACGTTTCAAGCACTTAACAAACACCGAAGTCCAGACGAAATGACCGTGTTACAAATAAAATAAACACAATAATATGTTTTAATAGAAAGCGCAATAGACGCCTTTTTACATTTTATAATTTTGCCACAACCCAAATTCATTTGTTTTACATCTGCCTCATTTTTTTGCTCTGAATTAAAAACAGTTTATTTCGACGTCAGCGATTTTTATATTTTATATTTTATCCGTTCAGCCGAAAGTACAGAAGTATGAGTGACTACCTTCTAAAGTAATAAGTCCTTTTCGATCCGAAATCACCGTAAAAGAAATACGATAGAAATTTACTTAGGGTCGCTTATTCCTTTTACACCGTTTGTCCACTTTCTTCATGTTAATCATTACACCATAAGCATTGATGCGGCTAATTAAACAAGACTTTCCAGAGTTACGTTGTTTACAGTCAAGGGTTATTTATCTTCCACCTACCTCCACAGCGGTAATATGTGACACAAGGCCGGTAAAGTGGGATTTTATAAGTCAGCACTCTAGAGGAAGAGCACCTATGACCCTAAAAAAATGCCTGTGCAGCCCCGTCGGCATTCCCCGGTAGGGGCGCCTCGGGCGATTAGCAATAAACTCACCCCTTCTCAAAGAGTGAGAAGGCAAAGCCTGGGAGGGTTGAAATATTTGTATTTTTATAGTCTTACAATCAATGACATCATAAAAGATGAATGATAGGTTTATGACGTCACCCATCTCTCATTGGACGACATAAAATGCACAAAAAAGACCCAAGTAGCATTTAGTCTGACAAATAAAACTTAAATTCTGATTTTCCAACGTTCATTTGTTATTGTTGTACCATGTTATTTGCTATAGAATAACTTATTTCGCTGTGACCTATTTATAAAAAAAAATACTTAATCCGTTTCGGCAGTTTTCTAATATGTAGACATTCTTAAACAATCACCTTAAAGTAGGGGAATAACTATTATTCTTTTCGTAACGGTTATCTTTCCTTATTTGCTTTTTTTCTCCATTCTTTTTTCTTACTTACGTCATGTTTCGTTCTTATTAAATCAGAATATTTACAAAAAAGTGTGAACGTAACTGCCTCCAGGCAACGCCGGGTCGGTACAGTACGTAGGTTTCCCAATTTGAACAAATTGGATTTATCGCGTTTTGCATTCGAACTTTTCTAAATATTTGCATCCCGCGGCGTATTTCGTTAATTTCGTGCTGCGTTTTTTAGGACACAAACACAGAAAAGGAAACGGACGCCATTGGTGGAAATGGGAGCAAGTGATTTTGTTGCAAGAAAATAAATAAACAAACAATCTTAATGGTGTTAAACCGGCCGTAAAAATAACTCACTGCAGTCTCTTTATCGTGGACAATTTAACTGAATCGCAAGAAAATTCGTTAATTCACTGACGACTTCTATTTTATACTAGGGGAATACTCTATCTTCGCAGAGTGATATATTTTAACGAGGGTTTGCGATACTTAGCAGCTTCGTATATTTCATCGATAACGTAAGGTGACAAGTCACTTTGGACTAATACTCTCCGAGTGCTACTTTCTGGGATTGCCCCCATCGCCTTGGGCGCTGTTTCTGAATTTAAAACCTGACTTTGCCTTAACATCGTTATTCTTGCAACCTGAGCGAAATTGCTTTTACCGCCTGACCATTAAAAATTACCTGGGTCCACCTCCCAGGCTTTGCCTCCCCTCTTTGGGGAGGAGTAAGTTTATTGCTTACTGCCTGAGGCGCCCCTACCGGGGAATGTCGACGGGGCTGCCCAGGCAATTTTTAATGACCAGAGTGCTCACCTTCTCGGGTGCTGGCTTTTCAAATCCCACTTTCCGATCTTGTGTCACCTACTCCTATTGTGGGTGGGTGTTGAATAAACACCTTCCCACAGTGGAAGGGAAGTAATGGCCACAAAAACAGTTTTGGTTCCTTCCGCGACGTTAAAGCGTTGTGTCCCAGTTCGAACCCGTAAATCTGTTTCCGGATTAGACTACGTTGCACGTTCACCCGTGCGACTTCCATGCCACACAGAGGCTGGAGCAGTTCACTAACTATCACAATACTATCAACTAGAGCCGGTAACTTTCACGGCTGACGCGGCTTCAGTCACGTGATATACGCACCAGTAATTAACAGACATGAAAATGTTCAAGAACTTTTAACTACTCATCCCTGATCAACCCTTCTATCTCTTCATAGAGATTTACTAAACAGTATTCTTACTAGTTATTATTAATATTTTTATTTGATGCGAAGACCGAGGGGGGATAGACTAGAACTAGACTTCCACTATTAAGGCACAGCGAGTACTGGATTCTTGCAGAGGCTTATTACTACTCTCATTCCAAAGAATGTTCGCGGTTATTATCAACGATAAATCAATGGTAAACGGCTATTATTATAACGCAAAGTGATTGGCAACGGTTATCGACCAAGGCATAGAGAGCTAGGGAGACTTGTTGTCACTCAGGCATTGGAGCGGGAGGGCATAGAGTTCCTCATTCAATTCCGGCTAATGCATGGTTTTCTTGTTAGTATATAGTGACTCTCTTTTTTTAGCGTCACCATCTAATTCACACACACACACACACACACACACACACACACATATATATAATTTGCACGTATCTGTACACAACAAACACGTACGTACATTAGATGACAAAATAATAAGTCTTGTTACTTCTATATACAAATAATAAAGCGTAATAATATTTCTAAATAATAATAATAATAATAATAATAATAAAAATAATAATAATAAAAATAATAATAATAATAATAATTTTGAACTTGCCAGTGAATTGAATATATATATATATATATATATATATATATATATATATATATATATATGTATATATATATATATATGTATATATATATATATATATGTATATATATATGTATATATATATATATATATATATATATATATTAGATAGATATATAGATGTGTGTGTGTCTGTATCAGTGTATATATAATTAAAAAGATCTTATCTATGTAACGCATTTAAACCCGTGCTCAATCTATTTACCCATGAACTTTTCAAAAGAACCCCACAGCATATGGAGTACATCGTTGTTATCAAGCAACGTCTTAATCCTTCCCATCACTGCTAAAGGGGCGGTTCGTCCTGGAGGGCGAGGCCCCGGTGTAAAAGGAAATACATCGCACGCAAATAAGACATCCGTATCTCTTTGTACGACTTTTTATACCAGTTTTAACTTGTAGCTTTCTTTTTCACCGGACAAACGACAAGAAAGAAGTCTACAGGTATTTATCTATGGAATTAGGATTTTATAGTTTGGGATGCTTAACAACCTGTAAAGTTTCTGCATCTCTCCTGGACATTTGCCCAGTCTAATAAAAACAATTCCGTCAAGTATACGTAGTTATTAAATAGTGTTTCGAATTTTTTTATATATGAGGATTGATAATTTGTGTGATTTTACGTATTCGGACTACTGTTCTCATCATGGATGTTATTCTCACAACGTTTCGACCGATGTAACTATCAATCTTTTTCATGTTAATTTTGTCGAACTCACGAATTGTTATGTCGGGAACCTGTACAGAATTTCAACATTGACTCTTTATTTAATCCACGGGGGTTCTTATTCTTGTTCCATCAGCCATTCCCGGGTAGAAATCTTCAGTAATTTTTTATCATATTCTTAAGATAACCTGTATTGAGTATTGAACATTCAACTTCCTGAATACTCTCACTTAGAACTGATTATTAGTTGGCAATTAATCCGCACGATACACCTGAAGAAAGTCGGAGGTTACATCGGCCGAAACGTTGTCAGAAAAACATTCAAAATGAAAACAGTAGTCCGAAAAAAATCCAAATAATACTTATTGCATGGTATTTTTTTAAAAATGTGGCGAATTTTTTTGTAAATGTACAAATGATGTTTTAAAGAACTGTTAATATTTCACCTCATATCCCGAGCTGGGTTTGGTCAATGAATGGTTTGAAGTGATACTCGCCATTTTTAATGCCATAAACTAACATAATGACGTATCCCAAACATGGCAATAATTTATTCAAGTCGGAAATGCGTGTGTGGATTTCAAGAAAAGTTCTGGACATTTTTTGTATATTTGTGTAGGAAAAGCAACACGTTCGAAAACAAGAAAAGTCGTAAATCAGTCATATTTAATAAAACATGTTTGAAGGAAAAAAATATGCTTATATATATATATATATATATATATATATATATATATATATATATTTGAAATTCCGGATACCGAGTATTTTACAACTCAAATCCCAACATCTAGAACCACTGGGCCACCGCTGAATAGCGATTAAACAGTGATAATTTTAATACTTTATCCGGTGGCTTGCCCTCATAAGAGCGTTTAACTTAATGAAAGGAACGATGCATTTATAGCTAGCGACATATATAAATATATATATATATATATATATATATATATATATATATATATATATATATATATATGTATCTTATAATTCAGTAAATTACAAAATTTATGGCATAATTACAATTTTCAATGTTATATGTGTATATACGTACATGTATAGTATATATATATATATATATATATATATATATATATATATATATATATATGTGTGTGTGTGTGTGTGGATGTGTGTGTGTATGTATGTATAGTGTGTGTATTTAGGCAGCATTCTTTCATTTAAGCAATAATTGTTAATTACAACAGAATTCATCTGCTTGATTATACCTATTTTATTTTTTCCATTTTTCTTAATAATCCTTTTAGTTTCAGCTGAATTCTGTTGTGTTTAACAATGTTTGCTAATATATATATATATATATATATATATATATATATATATATATATATATATATATATATATATATATTACACAAGATCAGAATAACAACGGTAACGTCGGTTTCAAATTAAAGCAAAAGGAGAACTATGATTGGTCTCTTCAGCCTCTGTTCAAATCTTCCTCCTCGTAAAAAGGCGACACGCGCGTTGTGTGACTTTTTGACGATATTTCGATCCGATGTCTTTCTCTTTCTTTAAATCTTACAATGTCTAGTATCTCATAGAGGCATAAGAAACAGTGTAGGTTGAGTGATCTACATGTCTTGGTGTTTCTCATTATGCGCCATCTAATTATTGGTGGTTTCTATCATCTATCAATCCCCAGAAATATAGGGATAACGAAGTATTACTACATTTTTTAAAATTAATTTATCCTTAATTAGTTGTTTCATTACTGTTAATACTATCATTTGTATCATTCCTTTTAAGCATTTTAGTGTTGTGTTTTAAAAAATTATTCTTTCAAAGTTATCTGTGCAACTATAACTTAATTTTAATGTGTTTTTGTTAAATAACTTAGAAAACTAAGAAAAGGTATTTGGAAAAAAAGAAAAGAAAAACACTCTTTAGAAATGAGAAGTATATTCTCGAAAGCTAAGATTAAAATAAATTTTATTTATTTTACACCACCATTGTTATGGGTTTTTTTTTTAATATAATACTATTACGAAACAATGGTTTAAAAATATGTCTAAATACCCTTTCTTATTCAAACCTGCGTCACCTCGCCTACAGACATAACGTGATTTTCTGACCAAAAAGTCCATTTCAATCGGACGATGAAAAAAAAGAAGAAAAGAAAAACACTCTTTGAAAATGAGAAGTATATTCTCGAAAGTTAAGATTTAAATAAATTTTATTTATTTTACACCACCATTGTTATGGTTTTTCAAATAAAAAATATAATACTATTACGAAACAATGGTTAAAAAATATGTCTAAATACCCTTTTCTTTTATATATATATATATATATATATATATATATATATATATATATAACGTTGGTGGGAGAGAACCTCAGCAAAGTACTCGATTATTAATAAAAAATAAAAAATAAAAGCGTAATATTTATTTATATATGTAATTATAGAAGATTAAGACAACATCGGTACCGTCGGTTTCAAATCCCCAAAAAGGAGACCTATAGCCTCCTTTATCGGACTCTCTTCAGCCTCTGTTTATGTCTGTCTCTCTCTCTGTCCCTCATTTATATATATATATATATATATATATATATATATATATATATATATATATATACATGTATATATATATATGACAATCATATATATATATATATTTGACACTCATATTATATATATATATATTATATATATATATAAATATATATAAATATATATATATATATAAATATATAAATAAATATATATATATATATAAATATATATATATATATATATAAATATATATAAATATATATATATATATATATATATATATATATATATATATATATATATATATATATATATATATATATACATTGATGTGGGCATCTTATGAATTTTTTTGTTTATCCCAATGAATAGTTTACTTATTCAATTTGATTTATTTTAATTACACAAAACGTTTTGTTGTGTTGACTGTAGACCCAAGAAGTCAATCTCTGGTTTAAATTCTACACTAAGTTCAATTAAATTGCTGTATTTTGAGACCAAAACATTATACGACACATGTATTCTAAACTGATATTTCTACAGACTAAACGTCCAGGTAGCTCTCTCTAAGCTGGTTTAAGCGGGAGGTGGATAACGACACGGACCTTAACCCGAGTGTAGCTAGTTCGAATCAAATCGTTTCCATAGCACCATTTCCACTTATGAATGTTGGCAACCTTCACGTGGTCTTTTATGGTAGTATCTGATTCTAAAAAAATCGGGAAACCCAAATCGGTAAAAAGAAATATTGCTATGCTGGTTTTAAATAAACATTAAACCCAATAGCATTGTTACAGGTTGAGGCCGAAACAAAAAAAGACAAAGTTAATCTTATGTTCCGTTTTTTTTCTTTAACAAAATGTGCGTGTGTATGTGTATGTGTATGTGTGTGTGTGGGGGGGTGGGGGGGCTTCAATACCCTGGAGCTCATTCGTCCTTATAAGGTCGTGAATTGGACAAGTAACGATGAACGATATGACAACGAGGGGCCCTTAGGCAATTCCATTTTTTTTCTTTTTACAGACGGCGTGTGGTTGACCCAAAAGGGCAGCACACAAACAACTCCACACGTCGACAAAAGTACTGGGTGGGAGATAGCCTGGAGGGTGGGTTGTGGCGTGGAGGCACAAACAAAAAGCCATTAAAAACAAGGGGTGCTCGGGACCACCAACAAATTGAAAATGAACACAAAAAGGATGCCATGTTTTCTGAATCGGAGGAAAGGTAAGACTGAATATGAATAATGCAAGCATAATGGCGATAATAGCACTTAAGCGGCAACAAGTCTTAACATAAATCACTCCATTGTTCGATGACGACTTTGTTTACTCCCAACTCAGGTAGCATGTGACACAGAGTCGATTTAATGGGGGAGATGGGGGAGCACAGCGTCTTTCGATGGTCAGGTTCATTAAAAAAATCTCCTTCAGCATTCCGCCCTTCCCTCATTTTGGTATCCGCCGGAAAGGACGGGACCAAATATTGGGGCAACATTTTTTTTTTTACGACACGTGGTGCGTCATTCGCCTAATGGATAACTACATTGACTATGAGATCAACTATACCGATTTATTTTCTTTTTTCGTTTGTACTTATATTCACCCTAAACAAGACACATTGCCACTGAGATGTAAGGGGCTACTGTGAATTAGGGGCCAGGTTAATAGATGCAGGTTAAGGGGGTAGTTGTGCAGCGATATATTTGTTCACATTACATTTAAATTTCTGCATATTGATACAGACGGGAAAACAGGGAGCAGGGGTGGAATTTCAAGGGCAAGCAGTTCGAGTAAAGAAGCAATTAGAGAGGAAAGCTTTCTGACATCTGGGGATGTCTACAGTAAAGGGGTGGGATTTTGCTGATTGTCGGGTTGGTCGGGGGTATTTACGTTTTGAGAGCACATGTTCAGCAAGTTTGTTGGAGCACATTCCATTGAAATACTTGTAAAACAAGCACAGTGATACAATATTGTTTGTGGCGATGGGATAGGGGTGGAGCTTGGTAGACAGTGTGGGACTTATTAGATTAGAGGCTCTATTTTAGACCCTGTCTAAGAGGAAAAGACTAATGGTTGGTCCAGCAGCCCAGATAAGGCAACTCCCTGCATCGACGAATGGTGGCTTTATAGAGATATTTCTTAATTCTATTAGATCTATTGTATACAACGACGCACTAATACTGCTGGAAAAGTCATGAACCACAATTCCCCGTCACCAGCTCTGAATCAAATACTGATTTGTGTCTGACTAATCGGTTACAATAAATCATTAACAATAGATTAATTTAACACATTTAATGAAAAGATTTCAATTATACAAAATATGTTTGAAACATTACGATGAACTAAATGAGAAAAGAATAATGGCAGTAATTGAGACCTTACAAATAATTAGTCAGATCTAAAGATGACTTATACAAGTCGAGAGCGTTCGAGAATATTGTAAAAAGAAGATTGGAAAACGCTTGTTCAACTTATAGATGATATACAAACTCACTTTCTTGTAAATAAGAAAAATCGAATGATCTCCTTCACCGTGGGAAAAGAGAAACCTCACACGGAAAAAGATCGATTAATATATTTCAATTCAGATCAATAAAAATAAATACTTATTACAACTAGTAAGATTGTGAGAATGGAGACTTTTGATCGAAACAACTGCTGCTTAGTCATTAATGCCAATAAAAAGATGAAATAAATCCGACGGAAGATGGAAGACTTAAAACTCAACTTTTCGTTGCCTTTATCAAGAAAGAAAAAGCTAAAAGTGGAAAAATATGTTAGCTTTTTCTCCCTTGATAAAGACTACGAAACAGCTGGGCGAAACGTTGAGTTTTAAGTCATTAATAAAAACAAAGTCGACATTACACCACCTTTCACAGCTTACCGATCAACAATTATATTTCCATTAGATTAATTATGACACTATGTATTTCTTATTACTTGCATATTATAAAACGTGTTACAAAAGTATTTAGAATGTTGTCCTCCTTATAAAAACAAAACGCCGACCGTTCATCAGTTGGACGTGATTATAACAACTTCAATTTAACCAGAAATAATTACAATTTTGCTATATTGATAATGCAATAGCAACACAATACTCTAATAATTCAATTTAAATTTCAAATTGATATAAAAAATTAATATTTGGGGATTGAATAATAATAATAATAATAATAATAATAATAATAATAATAATAATAATAATAATAATAATAATTGTAGATGAACTAAAATGTTTGGATTGTAGATGAACTAAAATGTTTGGATACCTACACACGACAAATGTTTACAATTTATGGAGCTTTTGCAAAGAAAGGAGATGCAGATCGATTGTATCTACCTAGAAAGGAAGTTGGTCGAGGTCAGGTTAGGGTTGAAGATGTTGTGAATATAGAAGAAGGTTGTCTCTATAAATATATTTCTGAAAGTAATGAGATTATTCTTCGTGAAGTGTAAAGAGAGGAAATACTAAGAACTGGGGTGAAAAAGAATCAAAGGTTACAAGAGAGAGGGTTTAAATTATTTGGAAAGAAACTACACAGTGTATACTTTAAGAATACAGCATTTAGAGATAATGACAGCTAGAATTGGTTGGTCAGGGGTGATCTCAAAAGATCTACTGCGAGCACCTTAATGGCAGCCCAGGAACAAGCCACTCGCACTAGGTCCATCAAACATTACATTGACAAAACTGCAGAATCACCGATATGCTGATTGTATAATGAAAGGAAAAACACCTTAGCGCATATTGTATCTGAATGCCCAATGCTAGCACAACATCAGTATAAAAAATGGAGACACGACAAAGTCGCTCAGGTACTACACTGGAATATATGCAAACTTTATGAATTGGACCACAATGAGAAGTGATATTAGCATAAGCCAGAAGTGGTACAGGAGAACGACAATGTCAAACTTCTTTGGGACATGCGCATACAAACTGACAAGTTTATTGAACATTCAAAACCCGACTTAATTTTTCTAAACAAAAACAAGAGAACTTGCTTAATTATTGATATAACCTGCCCCTTCGATACCAGAGTGCAGGAGAAAGAACACGAAAAAAATATATCAAGACCTAAAATGGGAATTAGTTAGACTATGGAAATGTAAAGAAGTAAAGGTGATTCCCGTTGTAATTGGAATGCTTAGAGCCATGACGAAAAGCCACCATAAATGGCGTAAACAGATTGACGAGACAATTTCTTTTCCAATTCTGTAAAAGGTTTACCTGTTAGGAACAGCGAAACTGTTAAGGTATAGCTTGAATGTCTGATATCAAAGGAAATTGACTTGATGTTTAAAAAAGAAAACTCCAACTAAAAACATCCAAAGGTTGAGACTACTATAAAATACTACTACTACTACTACTACTACTACTACTACTACTACTACTAATAATAATAATAATAATAATAATAATACCGTCGACATGAGCAATACGGGGAGCAGCAAAACAAGAAAAGATAAGTGGAAAGAGAGACAGCTACATGGACAATTCATAAGAATGACAAATGAAGAGACTTACGAACACACCTGGAACTGGCTACGTAAAAGACACTGGAAACGGAATCGCTACAACCAGCTGCACAGAACAATGCAATTTGAACAAACTAGATCAAAACTAAAATGGACAAAACCCAAGAAAACAGTAAATGCAGACTCTGTGGATAAAGAGACAAAACGGTAAATTACACAATAAGTGAATGCAGTAAACTACCCAAAACGATTACAAGAACAGACATGACTGCGTAAAGAAGGCAGTACAGTGAGTACTATGCAAACGACTGCAGTTTGAACATGCAGAGAAATGGTACAAATGCAAACCGGAGACAATACTGGAAAACGAAAATCACAAAATCTTCTGGGACATGAAGGTACAAACAGACAAACTCTTCCAAGTAAGGAGAACGGATATTATAATCGCAACACGAAGAAAAAAAACCCTGCCAAATCATAGATTTCGCCGTCCCAGCAAATCACAGAGTGAAGATCAAGGAAACAGAAAAAACTAAGCAAATACATGGAACTTGCCCGAGAACTGAACGGAATATGAAACATGAAGAAAGTCAATATAATACAAATAATTTTAGGAACACTAGGAACAATCCCGAAAATCTTCGAAAAAAGACTAGGAGAAATTAGATTCAAATGGAAGACTGGGACCATACAACGGACGACAATGATAAAAACGGCCAAAATCTTAAGGAAAATCTTTGAATGCTGAAACCAACCGACATAAACTACGAACGTTAACCAGCCGCATAAAAGTTGAAATATAAATAAAGCAAAGGCATAGAAAGAACAAACGACACCAAGGCAACCGAAACCACCATACATCTCATAAAATTACACTACTCGCTCTCCCCCAAAACATACACACATGCAAACGATGGTATAAGCTTCGGCTACTACCACACAAAATAGTAAATAAGGGTCAAGGAGGTCTTTTTTAAACTATAATCATACCACCATATCATCTTCTTTTTCTTATTGCCTTCCTCCCGTTTCATCTCTAATATAGTCGGAAAACTGAAATGTTGGAAACCTCTCTGTATTACTTTCTTATAAATACGGTTTAAATTTCATTAAAATCAGATATACGCATTTGAAGTTTCAAGAGAGTGGTTCCTCATAGTTGCCTTAAAGGAGGCAACTTGAGGGGCACGCAGAGATTTGGGACCACTTCCATTGTCTCCCCCGGAAAATGTTATAGATACGATAAAAATTGCATCAAAATAAGATATTGTTATGGTGCCGTACCTATATGACAAACAGTTGGACTCGTCCATTCCTAATAAAAGCCTGGAAGCATTTAGGCTTCTCGTTATTGGAATCAACCCCAGTCTACACTGGAAGTTAGGGCTGATATACCACATCTCTTGTTCTTTGTATATATATATATATATATGTTGTGACCCTGTTATGGGTCGAAATGAAGACACGGAACACGGGGTTAGGTGAACTATATATATTGATCTTTTCTCCAATATATATAGTTCACCTAACCCCGTGTTCCGTGTCTTCATTTCGACCCCTAACAGGGTCACAACATATATATTTGAAGTTTTAAGGGAGGTTCTGCCACCATAGCTCCTTTATCCCGCCACAAAGGGAGCTATGGCTCAGAACTTCACTTCTAGATTCGGGACCACTTCCATTATCTTCCTCAGAGAAGTTTTAACATATGATTTTAATTTCATCGAAATAGGATATATTTGAAGTTTTAAGATGACTTCTGCCCGCATGACTTTCTTGGGGGGGGGGAGGAGGGGCAGTTAAAGATTTTTGGACCACTTTCATTGTCTTCCCCGGATAATTTTGTATGTATATATACACTTTTAGTTTTTATGTAGATTCTCTAACCTTTCTTTCTCTAGGGAACATACAGACATCACATACACAAATATTGAGTGATATATATATATATATATATATATATATATATATATATATATATATATATATATATATAGTGTGTGTGTGTGTGTGTGTGTGCACGCGCGTTTAAGTGCATACCGGGTGGTCGGAATTATTACAACCCAGAAGTGAACATGGAAACGTTTCGTTGAAGTAAAAAAAACAAAAAACCTCGTACATCTGCTTAAATGATAAGTTTCTAGAAATCAGTGAAAACGATGTTATTGGCCCTAGAGACGCGAAAGAGGCTGGTCCCTCTTCTATACAATTAAGGACGGTGAAAGAGGGAAAAAGAAGAAGAACTACATATATGATTGTAAGTTTATTTATCAATAGCTCAAGTGCCTCGGTGTTAATTATTTTTAGGCAAGAGGTTACTGGGCGGGGTTTGTGATAGTGAGTGTAAGTGTGTGTGTGTGTGTGAGGGAGAGAGAGAGAGAGAGAGAGAGGGGAGAGGGAGAGAGGGGGGGGGGAGAGAGACAGCGCAATGTGCAAATATATAGTGAGATACACACGATAGATAGACTAACAGATTAACCCGTATACACATCGGCCCATTTGTACATACACACGCAATAGATAGATAAATTAATCTATTTGCAAATGTTTCCATATATAGGCACAAACACAGACACAGAAGTATGTTGCGTCGCTCCGCAACTGCAATCTCATTTCGATTCCAGCTCTCGTCAGGTAACTCGGGTTCTGGTATTAAAACGACATTGCATTTGTTTAGCCACTCAACTTACTTTTCTAGTATAATTAGCTCTACTTTCTATTAAGCACTATTGAAATAAATACTGGAAAATATCCCCCAAATATGTTTAATACACACAAATTATGACAATATAAATCAAATCTATATAGCTCCAGCCCCTGTCCCATCGCCGCAATGTTGCATTCTTGTGCCGGTTTTACAAGTACTTCAATGGGTTGTGCTTTGATGAACCTTCTGCTCTAGTGCCACCTCGACATAAATACACTAGACCAACCCGAAAATCTATCTATTCACCGCGGAAGTCCCCAGATGCCGGAGAGCCTTCTACTCCACTAGTTTCTTTCCCCGTGCTGCCGGTCTCTGGAACTCTCTCCCTGCTCCCTGTTTCCCCGACTGTACCGACATGCAGAAATTTAAAACTAATGTAAACACACATCGCGCTAAACAGCTCTCAACTTAGGATGACTCCCCAAAACATATACCCTAATTCTCAGTTGCCCTTTACGTTTACAGTGGCGGCCTGCCTTGTTTGGGGTGAACTATGATTAAAAAAAAAGATCAGATTGATTCACGAAGGATTGAATTTCAATTACAAAAGACACGCTCAATATTTCGCATTCAATAGACCTTATGTAGATTATATATATATATATATATATATATATATATATATATATTATTTCATTTTATTTTTCCTCCCAATATGTCTACCCTACATTTATCTGTACTTGCATGACATTTTCTCTCTATATTATCATCCTGATGAAGTCTTATAAATAAAGACGAAACGTTGATGTACACATAAAAAACATCCATTTTTTGGTTTTCCTTTTTCATTTTCCCATCACGTCAGATTACCTTCATCCTTCTCTTCCCATATATATATATATATATATATATATATATATATATATATATATATATATATATATATATATATATATATATATATATATATATATTTCAAGACTTATTGTCATTTAATAATAATAATTTATACCCAAAGCAATACACCGGAATTAGAATTGCTTAAAAACCTGTATAGTAAACAGGAAACTTGAATTTTCTCTGTTGACATTTTTGTTCGATTATTCAACAATCCGTCTTTTTATGGTAAACTACCTGCTGTTTTTGTTTACTACACAGATTTTTAAAAACAATTGTAAATCTAATGTCTTGCTTTCGGTATAAACTATTATAAAATGATATAACTATAGATCTTGAAATATATATACATCTTAAGAAAAATTAACAACGTGACCTGTTGGGTCAGTCACTGAACTTTACAAAGCCAGGTAAATTTTTAAAAACTGAAAAGACAAAATCCCAAATAAGTCTCTTTCTCCCCACTCTTACCCCGCTTCCCCTCTTTAGCTACAGGTTAAATAGTATTACTACTGGTTGTGATATTTCCTTTTGTTTATAATGGACTATTCTAACTATGTGTTCTTTTTAGTTACAGTAGTCGACACCTTCGCTGTTGTCGCCTTCTTGTCTTTTCGCTGAATCTCTTCGTCAATATAGAACGAGAGGAGAAAGGGGAGTGTTAAATGAAGCGACGACTTTCTTTATTCGGTACTTCTTAGGAATAGGTATCTAATAAAATTTCAGTACTTACGTCATCAATTTAGTTTCACCGAACACTTCACTTCCAAGACTTCACCGAACAATCTACATAATACGAACCGAACTGTTTTATATTTAATTTTTACCCTAACGCTAACCTAACCATAACCTAACCCCTAACCATAAACTAAGTTTTAGTTTTAGTTTGCAAAGTTGGTTTAGTTCGGTTCGTATTATGTAGAAGCATCAGTACTCTATCTGGCTTTCTCCGTTCGTAGTCGGAACTGCTTACGTCACGACTGAAAATTTCTGGATACCTATTCCTAAAAAGTACCTCTTATTTGACTATAAAAAGTTCATGAGTATGAAAATGAATAACACCTAATCAGGGCTTTACGCGCTCCACTACTTTTGGAGCTGCTCACACTCCTGCCCTAACGTCTAAAATTGGAGCTGGCTCCTCTCACGCTCCCCATTTTCAAAAAGGAGCCGCTCCAGCTCAAACTCCTATAAAAAAGAACTGGCTCTTTTTCAGCGCTCCATAATGAAAATGTACCTTCTTTCATAAACGTTCTATTCTGCCAATGAGTGGTCGAAGGATAGGGGTGGGCGTTAAAGGATCTCGTCAATATGGGTGGGGATGTCACTTTAAGTGTAAGACCGTAAGATAATATTTGACAAAATGTCGCTAATATTTTGAGATGTGCTAAGGGGTATAGGAGAACATGTCGGACGAAGCATACGTAAATTTTCGTTTCCTGAGGTATAAAATAGAAATAGAAAAATCCCTGAAGTATTTTAAAACAATTTTAATTTTCATTACATTAACAACCTATTTTTTCCAGGTGAGGAAAATTTGACCCGATATTAGATTTTTTTTAAGTAAATAAAGTTTTACTTTTAAACATTATTAGTGATTATTTTCTTTTTAAAGAAAACATTTCTCTGGGAGAGGAGAGACAGCCATTACTCTTCGTGTGGTTGTTTAATATTTGTTTGTTTTACGAACGTACAATATTTTATAATGTATATTATTATTTATCACAGAGAAACGCGCAAGTACTTTCAAACTTGTAACTCTCTCGTTTTTTCTCCCTCTCTCGCACTTCCTCTCCCCCCTCTCTCTCTCTCCTTATCTCATATACATTTACCAGATATATAATTTTAAAAATAACTAAAAGAGTTTAGGTGAGACTTTTTCTTTTCCTTTTTATTGCTGAATAAAAAAAACTAATGTTTAAAAACAAAATCAAATAATTTTGGAGCGAGGGGCGCGGAGCGATAAAACCACCGCTCTTTAGTCCCAAATGGAGTTGCTCCCGCTCCACTCCCGCTGAATATAAAATGAGCACTCCTCTCCTTCGCCCCAGCAAAAAGGAGCGTGCTCCTGGAGCGCGCTCCTTTTTGGAGGGATCCGTAAAGTCCTGCACCTAATATTAACTATAAAATTGACAAACTTCTTATTTAGTCGTAGTATTAATAATTCGTAGTAGTAGTAAAAATTTTAAGTAAGTAAAACATCAGTAAAAATGTATTAAAGGAAAAAGAACGAACGAACGAACAAATTTTCGTTTCCTGAGGTATAAAATAGAAATAGAAAAATCCCTGAAGTATTTTAAAACAATTTTAATTTTCATTACATTAACAACCTATTTTTTCCAGGTGAGGAAAATTTGATCCGATATTAAATTTTTTTTAAGTAAATAAAGTTTTACTTTTAAACATTATTAGTGATTATTTTCTTTTTAAAGAAAACATTTCTCTGGGAGAGGAGAGACAGCCATTACTCGTCGTGTGGTTGTTTAATATTTGTTTGTTTTACGAACGTAACAATATTTTATAATGTATATTAGTAAATGTAATCAATACTTTTGTTGAAAATAAGCAAAACGTCTTTGAAACCACGTATAAAATGCAAATATTTTTTATAAAAAATCATACACATTTTTTAAACTTTTATCTTAAATTTTTCTGATAACATATCCTTCATCAGAGATCAAAAGTGGTTCATAGCAAATGTAAAGCCATTACCTTTTTTATATAATTAGTAAGGTCATTTTCTTCGTAGTGTTATCAAAGTGGCAGGCCGTTGTTATTAGAACGATTTTAGAAACAGCTCCCTTTTATATAGAACTTTAAAAGAACATGGCCGCTAGAAGTGTATTTAAAATGGAAAAAGGTTTTTGAAAGCATCTTTAAAGAATTTGAATTTAAATAATATTGTTATTTTTAAGTATTTTTGATATAGAAAGGAATAGCCTCTGTTCAGTTTCGAGAGACAATGGATACCCCCTGTAAGCGTGGCTGCACTTGTAGTCTATTGCTAAGCAACGGTTGCGCAATCTCCAAACAGACCTCTCCTGAAACGGCATTGCTCGAATCCACCGGAAAGGAGAAATCCAATACAACTAGCTTTCTTACATACAGTACCTGGGATTCTCAAATGGTCACCCATTTAGTACTGACCAGAATCAACATCGCTTAACTTCGGTGATCTCAAGGGGATCGGTGTGTGGGCGTGATCATTTGGTATATTGATTTATTGGTGGTGGTACAATTTCTGAACTGGTCGGGTAAAAAAATCAAAAATAGTCGAAAACGTGCATGTCGGCATTCCCCAGTAGAGGCAACCGGCAAAAACCTTCCCCCGAAGTCAAAGTGAGTTTGCAAAGCAAGTTAAATTTTTAAAAAAATACAAAATTAATTTTTTTTCTATATTTCATTCGCTCCTTTTTCTTGTTCTCTTTTTTTCTCTTTCTCTCTTTCTCTCTCTTTCCCCCACTAAAGTGTATTACAACCATTTTATCGCTGTCTCTCTTCGTAAATATAAAACGTAGTGGAGTTGGGGCGGGGAATAGGAATATTAAAAGGTTTTCCCGAAGCAACAAAATTGATCACCTGTCGGTCAATAAACACAGAGAGCGAACTTCACTATCGTAAATGAGAGAATTAAAGAGATTATAAAATAAAAGAGTCGCCGTAAGACAATATACAGTGAGAGAGGAGAAGAGTGATAGGCAGGAACGTAGTGAAACGTTGTCCATTTGGTTAATTAATTACAAATCACGGTCAATTATAAAAAAAATCAATTTGATAAGTTTTTTCATTCTTTCTTCTTTTTTTCCAAATTTCAGTTTGAGCCGTTTACTTTATTGATTATTTATTTTTTAACTTCGCCGGTTTATACGTAATTTTATATAAACATAAATATCAGTGCGTCTATTAGCCGTTGTGGTTTCTACTCGGGAAGTTGCCAGCCATCTTCTTTATGGATGTGAACCAATGGTCAATGACTGAAGTCAATGAGAAGCTTCCTCAGCCATGTCGATCCCCAAATAACATCATAGGAAGACACCAGACAACAGCTGTGGACCAGACGGCCAGAGAATGGCTCCCTCCTACTGACATGGAAATCCCCCCTTCTGAGGCACTCCCTCCTGGTCCTGAAGCACCTTGGCTCTAGTGGAAAACACTCACCCACTAGAGAACGAGATTTGGGTGATCAAAAGTTGCTATGACTGACCCAACCATCTGCGGATGTGGCGAAGAAGACGATACGATTTAGCACTGCCTTGTCTGCACTCTACTGTCCAACCGGTACAGCTTGAAAGGTCTTGCAGAGTACAACAATAATACAAAGGACTGCGTAAAAAAGTGGGAAACTGTCGTATGACCACATGCATAAAAGACACGCAAAAAAGTAGATGTTGATGCGGAAGGTTGCAGTATTACTTGGCAGGGATCGCGACGTGAACGCTTCTATGAATATATGGGGCTACAAAACTGATCCAACCATCTGTGAATGTGAAGAGGAGGACCATACGATGCAACATTGCCTTGTCTGCCCCCTACTACCTAACCTTTGCAGCTTGTAAGATCTTGCAGAGTACAACAATAATGCAAAGAACTTTAGTTGTATCACAACGAGATTATATAAAAACGATTACAAATTTCTTTTTTGCAGATTCCCAAAATACAAATAAATACTGCGAGTAAAATTAAGCTCAATGGTTAATATTAAAAGTCAAACAGAGCTCATATATTATAATTTAGTAGAATATAACATTCATGACATAATTAATATTTTGTAATTATCATACTCCGAAAAATTTAACACAAACAATATTTACTCCTTGCGTACCTATGTTTCAGAAATTTTACTTTTTATCATATCCATAGTAGAGTAAAACAATTGACAATAATATGAATAACTTCATCAGCACAATAATTCTTTATCAATACGATATATATTTAGAATTGTTCAATAATTATAAACACATATTAAAACAAAACAAAGTCCAGAAACATTTTTCCACATGACAAGCTAAATACGTGAAAACACTAAAAGTCATATATATATATATATATATATATATATAATTATAAGATATTAGTTGACGCTTATATCTTTTGTTGGATTGCTTCATATATATATATATATATATATATATATATATATATATATATATATATATATATATATAATAATGGTAATAATCCAGGTAAAAAATATCCACAGGGTGGTAATCCAGAGAATTTTAACCGGGTTTATAAAAAGTGCTCAATATCAAAATAGAGCTTTATATATGATAATTTTATTTACACAGACATGTACAAAATCTGCGACACTGGCATGTCGATGTTATCGATCAACAGTTACTATAAACTGAGATCTCATCAGGCAGAGTTAGAATCCGATCTTAACCTCAAATCATATTTGAAGAGAATGAAATGGAGGGATAAAGAAAGAGAAGAAGAAAAGAAATTTAACATTTCAAAAATTAGGGCCGTTAAAAATTAAAAATCTAAAAAATCTGTTTTTGTTTTGTTCTTAGATTTTTTTAGATTTTTAATTTTTAATGGCCCTAATTTTTGAAATGTTAAATTTCTTTCTTCTTCTCCTACTCTTTCTTTATCCCTCCATTTCATTCTCTCCAAATATGATCTGAGGTTAAGATCGGATTCTAACTCTTCCTGATGATGCTTTACTTGGTCTTTTGGCTAAGATCAAAGTGTAGTATCTGTTCCCCATAGACTGGTATTGTCTTGGCCTCCGAGGCTTGATTTACGCCGGTCTATGGGATTGTCCTGTGCAGTTCTAGGAGGTCCACCCTCCCAGGCTTCGCCTCCCCTCTTTGGGGAGGAGTAAGTTTATTGCTTACTGTCTGAGGCGCCCCTACCGGGGAATGCCGACGGGGCTGCCCAGGCAATTTTTAAATGGCCAGAGTGCTCACCTCTCGAGCGCTGGCTTTTAACCCCACTTTCTCGACCCAAGCTGTGGTCACATCTTACTTGTGGGAGTAAGATAAAACTGGCCTTGTGCCTAACTCCTGGGGAGGAGTAAATACCTATAGTAACTGTTGATCGATAACATCGACATGCCAGTGTCGCAGATTTTGTACATGTCTGTGTAAATAAAATTATCATATATATATATATATATATATATATATATATATATATATATATATATATATATATATATATATATATATATATATATATATATATATAAGAATGGAATAAACTTTTTTAAAAAGGGGAGGGGTCAAGGCAAGCTTAAAATGTTTTGTAATAGATTTTACCCCAACAATTATAGATTAAAAGATATAGATTAACCTGTTTACAAGTATATCTCAGATAGATAGATAGATAGATAGATAGATAGATACATACATACATACATACATACATACATACATAGACAAAGAAACGGAGAGAGTTAGTGGTCCAGGTAAAAACTAAAGAATGTCGTCAAGTGTCTTTCCGTCCTGAACGTTGTTTAAGCGAGCCATAAATCATCTTCTTAAGATGACAGTCCTTTTTTGAACGCATGTCGGGAAGATTCGTACAAAAACACCCGACGTGCGAATTTAAGACGCATTCCGTCATAATGAGAATTAAAAAAAAAAAAGGGCCATCAAAATCGCGCTGAGAACCAAAGTGAAAAGGGGTAAAAAAATGTCGGTAAAAAAAAAAATTGAAACCAAAAACGAAATAGAACGGCGAAAGAATATGTCAAACAACAAAACAAAAAAATTAATGGATAAACATTCCATAGAGTGTTGACATGAACGGAGAAAAAATAGCAAGATGGTGGGCAGAAGTCATTATCATTAATGGGGGGTTTTAAACGATATTTCACGAGAATTAATAACGAGACTTAAAAAAAAAGAATCTTATAATTGAGCATTCTTATTGGTCTGTCTGTTAGTCACATATGAGTTCCAAAACAATTCGACGAAATAGTACCAAGTTTGGCATGAATGATCCTTGAGATAGCGCAAAGAAGGGGTGGAAACCCTTCACGAAAATTCAGAAATGCCTAATTTTTATGAATGTTTAACAATAGGGATTAGACATTAATTAAATATTTTAAAGGGTATTAAGGATGCATAATATGGACAGAACCTCCCATTTGAAAATTAAAATATTTCAGATTTGCATTAAATTTGATCCCTAGTCATTGAACGCCAATTAAGCATGTTTCTCTGAATTTCAATTTCTTCTAAAGACCTCTTAAGCTTAAATTTCAGACATTTTCTAGACTCAAAATAATGTAATGGATTTTGATCACGATTGGAATAAGATGCGAGATAATCTTTAATATCATTATATCTTGATTTTAATTTCCGCAAGGGGACGTAAAAGTGGTGCAAAACTGTTTTGTTCGGGGAATTAATTTTACCCGTCCTGAAACGGGTATTCTTTAAGTACACATATAAAACTAGATTGATAAAATTAATTTCCCGGACAGAACAGTTTTGCACCACTTTTATGTCCCCTTACGAAGGTTAAAATCAACACATAATACTATTAAGCATTATGTCTAGAATCCTTATTCCAATCAGGATCAAAACAGATTACATGATTTTGATCCTAGAAAATGTTTAAAATTTGAAGCTTAAGCTTAAGGGAGTCATAAAAAGAAATTGAAATTCAGGGAATCTTGTTTAATTGCTTTCCAATGACTATGGCTAAAATTTAATGCACATCTAAAAAAAAATGTATTTTTAAAAAGCCTTTAAATTACTTCAAAGAACGGGAATGAGGCGAATACCTATTTTTTAAATGTTCACGAAGGGATTCAACCCCCTTTTACCCTCGTTTCCATCAAACTAAATTGTACTAAATATAGCTAAAATTTGAACCTCTTACTCCGAGCAGATGTGTTTCAAAATTCATAATGATCAGTTAATTATTTTAGAGGGGAATCATGTACATACAAATATAAAAACATATACACATACCTAACTTTATATAAATAGAGTAATAGTCATCTGCAAAGAGCTGTCTCGTCTTTTCAAGACTCAGCTGTGTGACTACACACACACAGATATATATATATATATATATATATATATATATATATATATATCATAACATTAAAAGTAGAAGCCTTTATCAATGCAAGATTAATCTTTTTTTAACTTTAATCTTATTAGGTAAAAGAAAAAAAGAAAAATGATTAATCTTGCATTGATAAAGGCTTCTACTTTCAATTTTATAATATATATATATATATATATATATATATATATATGAATGAGAGTTTGAATTACCTACTAGACACTGTCCTCGAGTGTCTTCGGTATCTTTGTTAAAGGGGTTGTCAGGACAACCTAACATGAGGATACTTCCCCCTACAAGTAAACGCTGACCAAATATTCAAAATAACATAGTATCCGAAGCCCAAATAAGATCCACTCAACACGCCGAGACATTGGCTCATACGAGGAATGGCGCACCTTCTCCAAGTAATGTTACCTTAAGTAACAACACTTACTTGGATACTCCACCAGAACAGATGAATTCTTGTCCTTGAATCCGGTAAGACCAAGAGACCAATAGAAAGATATACTATAACATAATCAACTGGTCAATTGGGGAGAAGAAAATTAATGTTCTTAAATTAATTACTAACTCAACGTTTGAGAGATAAAAGAGAACTTAAATAGAATATTCGAATATCCATGTATCTCATATAGAGATCAAGTGTTAGCCCTAGGTAAGGGCTCCTTGATTTCTCAGAACTTCGACTGAAGTAAAATGAAACAATATAACAATATATATATATATAGAATAGAGGGTAGTGCAGTATTAGTGCAGTTCCAACGAGAGAAAAGTATATATGTAAAGAAGTAAGGCTACCAACATTTGTAAAAAGTTTTTTTCAACATTTATTTATTATTTTGTTATTTTATAATTTTTTTGCAACATTTTTTTATTAATTTGATATTTTATATATATATATAAAGGAGTAAGGCTACCAACATTTGTAAAAAGTATTTTTTGCAACATTTATTTATTAATTTGATATTTTATCATTTTATAATTTTATAAAATTATAAAATGATAAAATAACAAAATAATAAATTAATGTTAAAAAAATACTTTTTACAAATGTTGGTAGCCTCACTCCTTTATATATATATATATATATATATATATATATATATATATATATATATATATATATATATATATATATTATTTAGTTTTAATTATATGTGACGGTTTAAAAGGCTGCTTCAAATTTTGGCAGCACGTTTTTTTAGGGGGGTCCTGGATTTTTGTCAGTATTTTTCAAGTGAGTTTTTTCCATGTATTTTGGCTTGCCGTTATTTTTGACAAGAGTTATTCTAAAACCTTTTCCTTCTTTCTTTCTCCTGCTTTTGGGATAATATGCTTTCCTATTACCCTTAAATGAACTATTTCTCTGATGATCAGCAAAGTTAAACTCAAGACTATATATTTCTCTTGACTTTGCTGTGAAACGCGCGTAAGAAAAAGTATTAAATTTTGAAAAATAAATTGTGTGAGACGAAATATGGAAATAAAGAAATTTAAAACAAAACAAAAATGAAAATTATTGCTTTTGATTGATTTTTCCCATGGCTATTGGAATGCAACTCTCTCTCTCTCTCATATATATATATATATATATATATATATATATATATATATATATATATATATATATATATATATATAATAGAGGGTAGTGCAGTATTAGTGCAGTTCCAACGAGAGAAAAGTATATATGTAAAGAAGTAAGGCTACCAACATTTGTAAAAAGTTTTTTTCAACATTTATTTATTATTTTGTCATTTTATAATTTTTTGCAACATTTATTTATTAATTTGATATTTTATCATTTTATAATTTTATAAAATTATAAAATGATAAAATAACAAAATAATAAATTAATGTTAAAGAAATACTTTTTACAAATGTTGGTAGCCTTACTCCTTTATATATATATATATATATGTCTTGAAAGGAATGCTTTGGTAAGCCTTCATAAAATCACATATAAATGCTCTGTACTCTGTAATCGAGTATCATCGAGCTTGTTTTTTATTGGAACAACCCCGGTCTTCATTGAATGATCTATTTTATAAGTGAAAAATCTAAATCTATATATATATATATATATATATATATATATATATATATATATATATGGCTGCAAGCTCGTGTATTGCAGTTGCTTGAATAATAAACACTTTTAAGCAATGTCTGTGCGTGAAAAGTTTTAAGTGGGAAAAGCATTTACAAACAACAATCTCAGTCTCTAAGCAACAATATCTCTGACCCAAAAAGAAAAGCAAGTCTACATCACTAGAAGCCACAGTCGCCACAAGTATTGTTATATTACAGTTTTTATTCACCGAGATATCTGCCTTAACGACGGTTGAGGGGAACACCTCTCCCGAGATTGTACCGCGTCATCAATTTGACATCAACCTGAGGATTTCTATGTTCCGACTAACACGTCGAAAGTGGTCAGTTTCTAGAGACTTTTAACGGTGAATTTTTGCCTTTCATTTTCAACATTTCCCCATTGAACATTTTGCCACTGGACTTTTTTTTATCTAGATATATCTATAATTTTAACAATTATTCTCACACACTTACATCCATTTTCTATTATTCTCTCAAATTTGTAAGAATTTGAATGTTGGCTACTTCCCTGCCAACTTATCTATCCATGTAAATCCTCTGATGATAAGATTTCGATTATTGAAAAGTCTGGCTTAAGGAAAGAAAAAAAATAAGAAAAAACATTAATACACCTTGCATTGAACAACTGATAATGAAATAAATGTCATTTTCTCTCTCTCCCTCTCTCTCCCTCTCTCTCTCTCTCTCTCTCTCTCTATATATATATATATATATATATATACATATGTATGTATATATGTATGTATATATATATATATATATATATATATATATATATATATATATATATATATATATACATATGTATGTATATATGTATGTATATATATATATATATATATATATATATATATACATATGTATGTATATATGTATGTATATATATATATATATATATATATATATATATATATACGTATGTATATATATGTACAGGCCCTCCGTGCAGTCTAAAGAGACTATGGATACCCCTATAAGGGGCTGGCTGCGCGTGTAATTATGAAGCAAGGGTTGCGCAATCTCTAACAACACCTCTCCTGAGTCGGCACTGCTTGATTCCAATGGCAAGCAGTTCAAGACGACTGGAAACAATGCCGAGATAAACAGAGAGCACATACAGCACCTGATAGTCCCAAATGGTCACCCATTTAATACTGGCCAGGCTCGACGTCGCTTAACTTCGGTGACCGGTGTGTCAACGTGATTGTACCGTATATATATATATATATATATATATATATATATATATATATATATATATATATATATATATGTATAGATACATATATGCATACATATATATATGTATATATACATGTATATCTACACGTATATATATATGTATGTGTGTATATACATATATATATATATATATATATATATATATATATATATATATATATATATATATATATATATATATATATATATATATATATATAAACTTACAATAGTCTTATATTGCAGGCGAAACGGCCGTAAGAAATTTAAGAAAATTCTTAGACACGGAAAGTTTTCTCTTCCTCTGTCTCTGTCTATCTCATACATATATATATATATATATATATATATATATATATATATATATATGCATGCACTTTACTTTGTTTATAGAGAGATTAAAGTTAAAAGCCATTTTGAGATGTAGAAACATTAAACTGGCAAATATATACAAATCTCTCACTAAACAAATGATAGCCGTAAAACACAACCCATTAATAACTTTTTTTTTTAAAAACTTTTATTTAATCTAGAGATATTTTAAGAGCGATGGAAATTCTTCACCGTGAGAATATAAAATGTTTATTGTTTAGAAAACGAGATTTTAGTATTTGCTAAACTTTTAAATAAATAGCGCGAACGTAACGGGGATATTTCTAAAACTAACCTTTGTCTGAATAAAACTTGAATCGTGAACATTCTGATGATGGTCTAAAATAGTATTAGTTTAAATGCCAATATACATTTTTGACGCAATTTCTTAAGATATATTATAAAGAAAAGAATATATATTTAATATGCAATTTTTAACGATATGTTGTAATGGGACTCGTAAAACTAAAAAAAATATTAACTTGTTTTACGGGTTCTATTTAAGATAAATTGTAATATTATCATCTAAAGAGAATAATAGTAAACACATTTTTTATGGAACTTAACACATACGAGACAAAAATATATTTCTACCATAACTTGTTACTTTCGTGTTCTGAAAGAGACTAGTTAAATAGTTTAGGATTTAACCAAGTACATACATAATATTGACGCTCACGCACACACACAGATCCTTTTAAACATGTATTAAGTTAATATAACTAAAAATTTGATGGAGAGCAATTCTTTTCTCTACTAATTATTTTGTATCTAATTTATTAAAAACAGTTTTTTGAGGCCGGGTGCGAGTTTGGGTAGGCGCACCCCCTAAATTTTAAAGTTTACAAAAAAAAAGAACATGTGCCCATGTAACTCACCGGGTTGCTGAGAATATATATTCAAAAACTCATAATGATCGGTTCATAAAAATAAAAAACTTTATATTCATGCACCATCCATATGTTAACATTTACAACAAAAAAGTAATGCCTCGATGTTACTGACTGTATTTTTAAAAATATATATTCTATAATTCACAATGATTCGTTCATTGCTTTAGGAGTTGAACAGTATTTGGGGAGCAGGTTGAGGCATGGCCACCGAGAGTTAACAAGGCCAAGCAACTAACTACTTGCCCCCCTCTGACGTCATTGTGGTTGGTTAACTTAATTTCGCGCCTTTTAAAATTTCATTTCATCATTCACAAAGTTAAAATGGCTACTGCATGTGTTTGGATTTCCAAAAAGAGAAAGAATTACGGCAAATATGGATACACGCAAATAAGTTTGATTTTTTTTTTAACTATATAAAAAATCAAAAGTCTGAATTACTTATTCATTATTTGATAAAAAAAATAGTATATAGCCAATAATTATTGTTTCCATTTTTTTAATTACTTTTTTCGATGTCTTAATAATTGTAGTATATTTTATCTTTTCTCTGTACTTTTTGTAGATTAAATAAATGAAATAATAACGGCATATTTAATCAATATTTTCACACACAAAAAATATATTGATTAAACAATGCTTTATTTAATGATGATATTGTTAATTAACAAAATTAATTTTTCTTCGAGTAATAATGATTTTATAAACAGAGTTATGGGGAATTTTTCGTAATATATACGAAATAGTTAAAAAAAATTATTTTAAACATATACAGATCTTTATTTTCATTTAAAATCTTTTTATAAATATATACCTTTAGTAATGGTGTATTTTGTTTAAAAAATAATACATTTTCACTAAGATTAAAAAACAATAGTTTCATTTACGGCATTTCGAACAATTTGGAACAATGTTATTTAAATAAATAGTAAATCACATGAAATATATTATGAAATTATATTTGGGGGGGATATTGATTAAACGATGCCTTATTCAATGATACTATTCGTTAATAAACAAAATTAATTTTTCTTCGAGGTATAATGATTTTATTAACAGAGTTTAGGGGCATTTTTCGTGATATATACGAAATAATGATTAATTTTTTAAAATTTTAAACATATACAGACCTTTATTTTCATTTTTTTTCAAAATGCTAATCTTCTTTTTCATGTTGACTCTTGTGATGAAGGTCACAATATTGTAAAAATAGAAAGAATGATTATCTGAAGTTCCTCCAATTCTATACTGAACATTTTTTGTGATATGAAAAATGATAACATCAATAAGAAAAAACTAAACAGAAAAAGAAAATTAGAAACATTCTACTAAATATTTTCTATAAATTTATATTGAATAAAGATCAGTTTCAGGATAAATCGAATCGTGTTCCTTTCTTTTCTTTTTTACATGCAATTTTTAAAGTTTTATAATACTTTGTTTTAAATATTTACAATATCGTATGGTTAACATGTTTTGATAATTTAAACACCTTTAGTAAAGGTGTTTTTTGTTTACAGGAAATAATACATTTGCACCAAGCTTTATAATAAAGTAATGGATTTATTATATTCCGTGATCATTAATTAATAAATACTGAAAATTTCATTAAAATTGGTTGATTTCCTGAATTTTGATGGATTATTTAGTGAATGGAGAAGTCGAAATGCCTTCTTCTTATTATCACGACGGCCATTGTTTGACACGCAATGCAGTGACGTCATTTTCGAGCCAACAGGCCTGTAGTAACTCTCGGTGGCCATGGTTGATGTCGCCGCACCTCCTAAATGGTAAAGTTACCCAAAAATAATGTACTCAGCAACCCAGTGAGTAACCTGAGCTCGCGCGCTCTGAGATGTTTCTTTTCAAAAGAAAAGAAACATCTCAGAGCCCGCGACAAGCGCGTCTTCCTCGTTCGGATTTCAAACCAGTCTCTTTATTTTCAATCTCTTTACCAGAGAGAGAGAGAGAGAGAGAGAGAGAGAGAGAGAGAGAGAGAGAGAAGAGGGAAAGTGAGAGAGAAGGAGAGAGAGGCAGAGGAACAGAGAAAGGGAATACAGCCGTCATCAGTGTTTCAACAAACTTCGGTGACAGGTTTTCTTTGACCTCTTGAACCTGGCTGGTGTCTCCAGCATTGTTGATATTTTAGCTGACATCGGATTGCACCGAATACCCCGATCAGAGAGCTGACATTTTTAGTGAAGCGAATTCACTTTATTTGCAACTCAAGTCTGGCGCAAGGGTTACGAATATAACGGGAAGCACTTAGCTCCCCAAAAGATTACGCATAGTGCCACATCTATATTAACATTTATTAATAGCTTTTAATTAAAAAATGTTTGTTTTTTGTTGTTTTTAGTTATTTGTGGATTCGTGTAAGTGCACTTCTAACAGAAATTGTTTTCTCCGGAGGTTAGAAAAAGTGCACGTTTTTTACCCACTAACTTTTGTGTAACAAGATGAATTAATATTTATCTATATACAAATAAATACATATTTGTATTTATTATAGAGTTGAGGATGAGAGTTTTAAATATTGAATGCACGTTTTCAATATCTTCAAAAATTTATTGGCGAAAACAATTTCAGAATCTTTATTCACCAAACAATTAGATTTTTGTTCTAACAGTGTAATGTAGAGTCCAGAGGTCTTCAAAGTGGGGGTCGCGACCCCCAGGGGAGTCGCGTAACCATAGAAAGGGGGTCGCCAAAATTATAACTATGGAATTTTTAAAATAATATTCAAACTTATTTTTTATTTATAAAAAATTTTGGTGGGTCACGAAAAAATTTTTTTTCCAAAAAGGGGTCGCGACAAAAAAAGTTTGAAGAGCACTGATGTAGACAATACTTTAAGATAGGATTATTTCAAATAAAAATATACATTTTGAACGCAATTTCTAACAATATCCATTAAAGTGATGAATAAAAATATACTTGCAGTTTTTAACGATAAATTTTTTAGTCGTATATATTTGGATTATTCAGACTACTGTTCTCATCAAGAATGCTATTCTCACAACCTTTTTTTAAAACATAGTTCACCCCAAACGAGGCAAGTTGCCACTGTAGACGTAAGGGGCTACTGAGAATTATAGAGAAAGTTTTGGGGGCCATCCTATATTGGAAGCTATGCAGCGAGATGCTTGTTCACATTAGTTTTAAATATCTGCATGTCGGTACAGACGGGGAAACAGGAACCAGGTAGGGAGTTCCAAAGGCCGGCAGCACGAGGAAAAAAATAGTGGAGTAGAAGGCTCTCCGGAATCTAGGGACCTCCACAGTGAATAGATGGGATTTAGCTGATTGTCGGGTTGGTCGAGTGTATTTACGTCGAGGGGGCACCAACGCAGCAAGTTCACCAGAGTACATTCCATTGAAGTACAAGGATGCAACATTGCGGTGATGGGACAGGGGCTGGAGCTTGGTGGATAGTGAGGGACCTATTAGATTAGCGATTCTTTTTTAACCTTGTCTAAGAGGGAGAGACTAGTGGATCGTGCACCAGTCCAGATGTGACAACAATACTCTATGCATGGGCGGATGGTAGCTTTGTAGAGATATAGGACAGTGTCAGGTGTGAGAAGTTTTCTAGCACGGTAGGGGAACCCACTATTGGCCGTGGATGTCTTTGTGTTAACATTTATTATTAGAAAGGGTATTTAGACATATTTTTTAAACCATTGTTTCGTAATAGTATTATTTTATTTTGAAAAAAACATAACAATGCGAAGTGTTAAAATAAATAAAATTTATTTTAATCTTAGCTTTCGAGAATTACAATTCTTCTTGTCAATGAGTGTTTTTCTTTTTCTTCTTTTTCTTCATCGTCCGATGGTAATGGATTTTTGGATCATAAAATCACGTTATGTCTGAAGGCGAGATTGAGCCAATTTGAATTAGAAAGGGTATTTAGACATATTTTTTAAACCATTGTTTCGTAATAGTATGATATTTTTTTGGAAAAAATTATAACAATGTGTAGTGTTAAAATAAATAAAATTTATTTTAATTTATTATTAGTTTTTCGTTGTTTGTAATTTTTATATCGATTTGTGTAAGTGTACATTTAACAGAAAGTAATAAAGTTATGAGACAACTTCACGCGTCAACGTAACTTTGATAATTGCACAGTGAATTATAATTCGTTTCTTATTTACAATTAATCAACTATTTATTGAAATCAAAATGACAATAGCGTAAAATAAAACGAAATTTTAAAAATCCCATTTGAAAAAAATAATTTAGTTACATAATTTGATCCGCCATAATAAAAATTGTTTTTTTTCGTAAACAAGTCAGTGATTTACATCTTTTGTTAATAGTTTAACAATAGAATGAAATATTTTCGAACCCGTTCAACATTTGAACGGAATTTAGAAGCCTTTAAACTGGCGAAAACAAAATCATTTAAACTGATTTTAATATTCATAGCATATCCTCATGTATTAAAATATTAACAATTTTGGAAGATATTTACATCAAATAATTTTATAATTTGTCGATATAGTCAGCGGAAACGTTACGTTAACACTAACGTCTTTGTGTCAACATTAGTTAATAGATTTTAATAAACAAAAACACTTTTTGTTGTTTGTAGTTATTTGTCTATTATTGTGAGTATTTTTTACCCCCTCTCTAGGATGTTAGACACAAGGTCAGGTGTGGGTTTTGATAAACGTGTTTCTATAGAACAAACTGGATTCGAACCCAGCACACTCGTGTCCTTAATCCGCTTAAATCGATTCGTTTGAATAAACCGTTAACAGAAAGTAATAATCTGTGTAAATAAAATGGTGAGACAACTTCACGCATCAACGTAACTCTGATAATTGCACGTGAATTATCACTTTTTTCTGATTTACGAATTAATAAATAATAATAAATAATTCAGTGTGCAATTATCAAAGTTACGTTGACGCGTGAAGTTGTCTCATCATTTTATTAATATAAAGATTATTAGTTTTTGTTAAAGGTACTCTTACGAATCGGTAAAAAAACTAAAAGACAACAAAATTGATATTTTGATTCAAATCTATTAACCCTGAAATGCTTTTTGTTTCAAATATAACACATTCCAACAAAATGCCTATTTCATATAATATTCAACGAAAATGTGTCAAACTGCAATTTGTTTCACACCTGTAACGAGCCTATTGGCGAGTGTGAGTAGATATTAGTATGATGTTGCATCAGCACACCCTATAAATAGATCATCAGTATCTTCAATGTCAAACCAATATAAAAAAAATGGTACTGATATCGATCCTGATCCAGTTTTCGTGAGGTTCGACTCGGAAGCGTTCGGCTGTCCTACGCAAACGCCCGAGTGTTGACGAGCCGAATGGTACCAGACGACAATTTTGATACGGTGCTGCGTCCTGTGATTGTAAGTTATATTTCCAAGAAATTTTCTAAAAGAAACAATAATAAAAAAAAACAAGCAAAACATAGCGAAATTACTGTCATCAAATAAATAGTTTTTTGTTATTTTGATACGTTGCTGCGTCCTATAATTTTTAGTTATAGTTGCAAGAAATTTTTTAAACAACAAAACAAATGAAACAAGTAAAACAGAGCGAAATTACTGTTATCAAATAAATATTGTTAACTCACAGGACGCAGCACCGTATCAAATTGTCGTCTGGTAAACATCGGCTCGTCAACTCTCGGGCGTTTGCGTAAGACAGCCGAACGCTTCCGAGTCGAACCTCACGAAAACTGGGTCAGGATCGATATCAGTACCAAAAAGATAACTATTTAAGGGTTAATAAATGTAAACACAGCCGAAACGTTTTGAGAATCTCATCTAAGATGAGAACAGTAGTCTGAATCATCCAAATAAACACAATTTAAAAATATATCGTTAAAAACTGCACATTAATTTTTTTATTCTATACTTTAAAAGCTATTCTTTAGAAATTACGTTTAAAATGTATATTTTAATTTAAAATGATCCTATCTTAACTATTGTATGTATTACACTATTAGAAAAAAAATCTAATTGTTTGGTAGATTTAGACTCTGAAATCGTTTTCTGCAATGCATTTTCAGTTCGAGGAAAAATATTGGGAATCTTTAATAATAGCCCTACAACTCGCGAGTCGGGTTGAAAAAAAGTTGTAGAACGTAGTCAAAAAAATGAATATGCAACAAATAAATGCGATGTACGTACAGACTGGAGATTTTCCTAGTTATCTATTCCATTTGTTTGTATGTTTACGTAGGATAAATGGCTTTTTATTAGACATAAAAAATAAAAAAAATTTCGCCAACAAAATGTTTATTTAATAAAGATGGCGTCAACAGTTGTCACGTGGTGTGTGTTTTTTTTACCGGGAATCATAATCAAAGCGGCGTTTTTTTGTTGTTCTTTTGCTTTACTGAAATATGAAAAATTGGGGTTCGGTTTAGATTTAGGTTTAGGGTTAGGTTAGAGTATGGAATTTTTTACAGAAACAACAGGAGAAAAAAAAAAACATTACGGTGTGACGAATGAAAATAAGGTATTTTTTTACTATCCATTCCCAGCGCAGTTTACCACTTAAAAAAGTTCAAATCCTACTTTTTTTGTGCAAATACATTTAAACAGCCTAAAAAAACATCCGCAAAGAAGGAATTAAAAAAATATATATTTAAGATTTTAGCGTGGGGGATCACTTTCCTTTATAAATTTAACGTAAAATGAGCACCCATTTCCTGGCCACTTAACATTAAACGAGACATGTAACCGACTTGAGTTTCTAATTCGAGACTGGAGATTTTCCTAGTTAGCTATTCCATTTGTTTTTATTTTTACGTAGGATAAATGGTTTTTCATTAGACATGAAAAAAAAATTTCTGGGCACGGATTTTTACAGCAAAAACATGGCGTCGACAGTCTTGTTTTGTTAGCCTCATTTCGGGTTCTCGTTGTCAAGTGTGTGTTTTTTTTTACCGGGACTCATAATCAAAGCGACGTTTGTTTGTTTTTACGATCAGGGCTGGAGTTAGGGTTATGGCTGGGGTTAGAGTTAGGGTTATGGCTGGGGTTAGAGTTAGGGTTAGGGCTGGGGTTAGAGTTAGGGTTAGGGCTGGGGTTAGAGTTAGGGTTAGGACTAGAGTTAGAGTTAGGGTTAGGGCTGGAGTTAGAGTTAGGGTTAGGGCTGGAGTTAGGGTGGGTTTTTTTTATTAAATAAACACGTAGAAATTTAGCCAATTTGGGGTGGGGGTATTTATTTATTTATTTAATAAAAACACGTAGAAATTTAGCCAATTTAGTTTTCTGGTTTTTTTTTTAGTCAAGTCAAAGTTTGCACCCCCCCCTCCAAAACAAACACGAAAATCGCAAAATTTTTATGTGTTCTTATTAAAAACTCAAGTCGGTTACATGTCTCGTTTGACGCTAACTGGCCAGAAAATGGGTGCTCATTTTACGTTACATTTATAAAGGAAAGTGAACCCCCCACTCTAAAATCTTAAATATTTAATTTTTTTTTAATTCCTTCTTTGCGTATATTTTTTTAGTCTGTTTAAATGTATTTGCACAAAAAAAGTAGAATTTGAACTTTTTTAAGGGGTAAACTGCGCTGGGAATGGATAGTAAAAATTTACCGAAAATAATATGTAAATAAAAGCACACTGACATGTAAATCAAAAGAAAATTATTTTATTCCTTTTGCTTAAAATGTAGTTTTGTTTTGTTCTTTTGCTTGGCTGAAAAATGCAAAAATTGCGCTTTGACTATGAGTCCCAGTAAAAAAACAATCGAAACGAGAACGAGAACGAGAAGCGGCCATTAATTTTTTTTTTTGACTTTACGTACGCTAAAACTATCAATTTATAAAAAATAGCACTTTTAACGGATTATAATCATTAATAACTGTCACAGTTAACTTGGAAATTCAGTTTTATCGGCTACGGTAACTTTTATTTGTTGTATATTTGTTTTTTTCAGCGTTTTCGTTGTAGGGCTATTCGTAAACATACCCAAAATATTTAAATAGTGCGTTCCATATTTATGACTCCCATCTTTCGGTACTTATATCGATCTTGACCCAGTTTTCGCGAGTTTCTTGTCGGAAGCGTTCGGCTATCCTACACAAACGCCCGAGAGATGACGAGCCGATTTGTACCAGACGACAATTTTGATACGGTGCTGCGTCCTATGATTTTAAGTTATATTTTCAAAAAATTTTCTAAAAGAAACAACAACAACAAAAAAACAAGTAAAACATAGCGAAGTTACTGTTATCAAATAAATATTTTTCGTTATTTTGATACGTTGCTGCGTCCTATAATTTTTAGTTATAGTTGCAAGAAATTTTTAAACAACAAAACAAATAAAACAAGCAAAACAGAGCGAAATTACTGTTATCAAATAAATATTTTTAACCCTAACCCTAAATATTTTTAACCCTAAACCCTAACACTAACCCTACACCCTAACCCTAAACCCTAACAACAACAAAAACAAAACAAGCAAAACATTAAAATCATAGGACGCAGCACCGTATCAAAATTGTCGTCTGGTACAAATCGGCTCGTCATCTCTCGGGCGTTTGCGTAGGATAGCCGAACGCTTCCGACAAGAAACTCACAAAAACTGGGTCAAGATCGATATAAGTACCCATCTTTTATATTACCCGTTCGTATCAAGCAGGTAGAGAAGAAAATAGACAGAAGGTAGATTGGAACAGTTTATTTTTTTAAATCAGGGTTGGCAGGTAGTAAAGAGAATAATAATAAGAAAAAGAAAAAAAGAATGATAAATAAATTTAAAATGCCATCTTCCACTCTATAATAGAGACCAATGTGTATTTATTTGTATATAGATAAATATAAATCCGTTCCGTCACACAAAAGTTAGCGGTTAAAAAAACGTGCCTTGTTCTAGTCTCTGGACGAAACCATTGCTTCTGGTGAGGAGAAGCGAGAAAGCAAATAGCAAAACAGACAACTCCCGCCGCTTTAAATATGAATTCAGTTAGAAATTATTCATCCTAAATAAACAGTCGACGGTAGTTGATTTTATTTCTGTTTAGGTCATCAGAAATGATAATAATAATAATTTATACATGAAAAATTAAATTACTGACGTAATTCTATGATTTTATATAGATATTAGTGCGAACACTGGCGAAGCATAATTTTTGTCGTCATGTTTTACGGGAGGTGTACACTAGTTAATTGAATAAAAACTAGATTGCATTGACTGTACTTGGAGTTTTCAGGTGAGATATTTAAAAGAATCTGAACTTAGTGAAAGTTATACCGATGTGTTACGGAAATAAAACGTAGAAACAAAAAATAAATATATTTACCCATATGACGAGAGTAGTGTTGTGAGCAAATATTTTATATATATATATATATATATATATATATATATATATATATATATATATATATATATCTACAAGGCCACCATCCGCCCATGCATAGAGTATTGTTACCACATATGGGCTGGTGCATCATCCACTAGTCTCTCCCTCTTAGACAAGGTCCAAAAAAGAGTCGCCAACTTAATAGGGCCCTCACTATCCACCAAGCTGCAGCCCCTATCCCACCGCCGCAATGTTGCTTCCTTGTGCCTGTTTTACAAGTACTTCAATGGCCTGTGCTCTGATGAACTTGCTGCTCTGGTGCCCCCACGACGCAAATTCACTAGACTAACCCGACAATCTGCCAAATCCCATCCGTTCACTGTGGAGGTCCCCAGGTGCTGAAGAGCTTTCTACCCCAAAAGTTTCTTTCCTCGTGCTGCTGGACTCTGGAACTCCCTCCTCGCTCCCTGTTTTCCTGACGGTATTGACATGCAGAAATTTAAAACTAATGTAAACAGACATCTAGCTGCACAGCTCCCAATTTAGGTTGCCCCCCCCCCTCCCCTAATAAAAAAAAACAAAAAAACTTTCACCCTTTTTCTTAGTAGCCCATTACGTCTACTGTGGCGTACTGCCTTGTTTGGGGTGAACAATGTTAAACATATATATATATATATATATATATATATATATATATATTTAATAGAAACAAAAAATAAATAAAATGAATTATTTATTTAGTTAGTTATGTTTTATTAATGTCTAAATGAGATTAGGGTTTGGGGTATTGGGATTTTTGTGTGTGTTTGGGGTATTGGGAATGTTGGGGGTTTATGTGGTTGGGGGGGTTGTGAGTGTTTGGGGATTTGCGTGTTTTGTTGGTGTTGGTAGTTTTGTGGTTTTCGCATAGTATTTCTTTTATCGATATATCCATTGAGACATAAATAAATAAAACATTTCTTATATTTAATATTATGCTGTTTTTCTGAAATATTTCTTCAAACGGATCTGTGTATGGGCGGAAAAACGATGCGTACTTATAAAATGTGTTTTGTTTATTTATCAGTTGAGATCGACAATGTATATATGTATATATGTACGTGTTTTCCCAACGTGACTTTACGATACTTTTTTTTCAACAAGCATGAATTCTTTTTTTTTATTTTCTGTTTACCACATTTTATAGGAAGAAAGTTGTACGACTTGAATGAAGTAAAAACATAAAACTATATAAATAAATAAAAAGTCATGTAAAGATGGGAAAAAGAAGGAAAAAAGATAAAGAAGCAGATAAGAAAGAAAATAAAAAAGGGAGGAAAAAGGAGCGGGAAAAGAAAGAAAAGAAAAAAAAACAAGGAAAAAAAGGATAAATAAAAAACAAGAAAGTAAAAGAAAGAAAGAAAAAAGAAAGAACATAAAAAAGGAGGAAAAAGGAGCGGGAAAAGAAAGAAAACAAAAACAAGAAGAAAAGGAGAAATGAAAAACAAGAAAGAAAAAGAAAGAAAAAAGAAAGAAAAAAGAAAGAAAAAAAGGAAATAGAAAGAAAAAGAAGACAACAGAAGGAAAAAGAAGGAATAAGAAAAACTAAATAAAAAGACGCAAAAAAGAAAGAAAAAAGAATAAAATAATGGAAAAAGAAGGAAAAGAGAAGGGTAAAGAAGACAAAAAAGAAAGGAAATAACGAAATCGGAAGGAAAAAGAAAGAAAGAAAATAAAGAAAGGAAAATAGAAGAAAAATTGAAAAACAAGAAAAAGTAATGGAAAAATACAGAAAAAAAAGGAGAAGATAAAAAAATACAGAATGAAAAGGAAGACAATAAGTACTTAAGAAAAAAAACGAAAAAAAAAGAAAAAGAAGAAAAAAGAGGGAAGAAGAAGGAAAGAAAATGAAGATATCCTTGTTATAGTATCGACAACAAAATTTTGTGGGTTGACATACGAGCCGATAGGAGTTTGTATGTGTCGCGGGTGATGTTAAAGGAGTGTGTCTACAAGATCAGAGATGTATTTTGTTTTGCTCGATTCAATTACGTTTCCATTGGCCGACCTACCTAGATTTTCAATGTCGATACGATTGAGATCTTCTTTTACGAGATACATGCGAATGAATAGCCAGTGTAATTTTTGTCTCGCTGTAGTGGGTCGATCTATCTATTTATCTGTCTGTCTATCTGTCTCTCTCGCTCATTTATTATTATATGTATTAAAGTTGGCCCCCTATTGACTTGCTCCCCTACAACAGCAGAGTTAGACGCAAGGTCGGTTTTTAATGTGGGGAAAATCTCCCCCCCCCCCTTAAAAACAGGCACTCTGAATTGGGTTAAAAATAAAAGTTGTCTCAATCAATAAGGATTTCTCCTTCACTGACGGAAAGTACGAAGTGTATTATAAGTCCAGATACTAAACTTTGCTCCTAGTCAAAAGACCAGGAAACGTTTATTATATATTATATAACGTTTAAAATACATAGGCAATAAGCCTTATATAATATATATTATACAAGGCTTATTGCCTAGGTATTTTAATCATACAAAATACATGCTAAAATATTCCTCAACTTTGGGCTTGCACGTGTACCCCAGGGATCGATCCTTCGACCTTTATTGTTCCTGATTTTCATAAACGACCTCCCTGATGACATTGTGTCTGAGATGAGTATACTTGCTCACGACACTACGCTCTCGTCATGTGGATAAGACGGACGGGCAAATATCCAACGCAATGCCTGAATCCTTAGAAAGTGACCTCCAGTCTGTAGTGGAATGGGGCCCAAAATAGACGGTAACATTTAATGCTGTTAAGACAAAGCTTAGTTCCTTTAATCACCGATGCCATGACAAATAACACCTTACCTGAGAGTCCAACGGTCAACCTCCTCGGCCTAACATTCACAGGTAACATGGATTGGAACAAATACATAGAAAACAATCACATACGTTCCTTCAATTTTTTATTTCCGCACTTCAGTGGCGATTTATCATTTACATTTTCGTCTTACATACAAACACCATCAGTTTTAATGTTAATTTATTTGTAGACCTACACGTGTTTATTGGCGGATAGAACAAAAATTACAGTTCGAAAGTCTATCCGTCAGTCATCAGAGAATAATAGAAATGTACAGTGTAGTTGTAACAAAAAACGTATACAGTCCACAGGCAGAAGAAAAAACACAAGAAAAAACTTCAAAAACCTTGAAGATACTTAAAAAAACAATTATATATATATATGATTATCTTAACGATACATAAGGTCCATATTACGATTACGCTGAAGAGTCCAATTTGAGTGGCTGTAAATTATGAAGCATTCGAGATTATAACTAAGCTCTCTTTATTTACGACATTGCCATATAATGAGAGACATGTGGATCTAGTGGTTAATCTTGACGCATGTACGTCAATAAATTCATAATTAAATGTAAGAAAAGGGCGGTATTTGTACCATATAAAGTGTATTTGTACCGCAAGATTCACATATTTACATTCATAGATCTGGAACCGATATGAAAATATATTTATGGCAATTAAGCTACACAGATGCTCCTGCCTTTTATCCCCGGGGAGGAATCTTCAGGCTAAAATGCGTATCGAGCACTGTTGAAGTAAATACTGAAAATTGATACATTAAAAATTATATCTCCTTATAAAATTGTATGTGGATACATGAAATACTTATATATATATATATATATATATATATATATATATATATATATATATATATATATTCGCGAAATAACACACGCACGCACGCACACACATATATAGAAATACATATATCTGAGTTTATATAAAAAAAATATTTTAAAGTATTTTATTTACCTCCCTTCCAGGACGTTAGTTACAAGGTCAGATGTGGGTTTTGATGAAAGTGTTTCTGTAGAACGAACTGGATTGGAACCCGATACATCCACGTTCCCAGTCCGTGTTATTAACTACTTAGCGACTGTGCCATCCTCTCCATCATAATATCATCCAAATTGTTTCAAATAGAAATCTCAATGAAGCTATGTTTACAGCTTCAGAGCAAATATACTGGTTGGTTGCATTCCAATGACCAAAGTGAAACCAACCAGTACAAATAGATTATATATATATATATATATATATATATATATATATATATATATATATATATATATATATATATATATATATATATGAGGGCCGGCGGGACAGTTATGAAAGTGTGTGTGGGGGGGAATTCTCCTAAAAAGTGTGGCGGCGGTTAAACACATGCATATCAACTTAATTATTGATGACCGTAAAGTGGGGGGGGGCACAAATCCGCCGTCCATGTATATATATATATATATATATATATATATATATATATATATATATATATATATATATATATATTATGTGTTAAATAATACGGACAAATTATGTCTTCCGTTTGATCTTCTGAAGTTTAGTTTGCCTAATGAGTATTCGAATTTCGGGTGAAACTGGCTGATGATTTGTCATGTATGTTGTAGACCGTAGTACTTTCGGTTCGCTCTAAGTATTAAGTAAATGCCGTGATGCTCTTAAATATTTTAAAATGTCTCTGACAATAAAAAAAACTCTATTAATACTACTATTAATCTTAACTGTCTCGCCAAAATATTTACTGAAGAGCTTACAGCCTTTACTTGATACCCAACACACGATGATGATTACAGAACAGACCGAAAGTACTAGAGTAAACAACCACTATGGCAAATTCATCAGCCAGTTTCAGCCCGAAATAAGAATACTCACCAGGAGACTTGAGAAGCTCAAACGGACGGTATGCAGACATTGTGATACAACGATAGAGTAGGTTTGTCGATGACTATATATATATATACATACATATATATATATATATATATATATATATATATATATATATATATATATATATATATATATATATATATATATATTGTGCAGAAAAAATGATTTTGAAACATCAGTTGGAGATCTTTCACGATTCAAATCACCCATAACGTTGAGAGATCCCCCCTTTTTAATCTCTCTCAACTGATTTCTTCAACTTAAACAATTTTTTCCTCATTTCTCATCCGATTTTCACTCAAGATCTCCTACTAAAATCACTCCACCGTTCACGGATCCAACATACTAACACAGCATGACGTCACTAGCTTTAAATGTATCGTTTCTTTCATTGTTCAAAATTGGCCGAGTGGTTAAGCGTCGCATTTGAGTATCAAAATACTTGTAATCCGGGGTTTCGAATCGCATGACCGGTAGTGAATAGTCATATCTCTATGCTTATGAGTATACGTACATAGATAATAAACAATAACAAATATTTATATATATATATATATATATATATATATATATATATATATATATATAGTGAGAGAGAGTGAGTGAGTTGGACTACAGCGACCGCATTTCTTTTTACTGAGGTTTTGGCGGGTTCGACGAAAGATTTCGACACGTTTAATAGAGCAGCAATATGGGCAATCTTCTGAAAAAATTAGATGCGCACCACGATTTATGACAACGCTTAAACAACTTCATCAGATTGTACGCTTCCACTTCGGCGGTGCACTCTCTGAACCAATAGCTATCGACGAATAGTGTTAAACAGTGCGACATTCTTGCATCGACGTTGACCCGGTATTTATCTACCTCCCACAGCGGTAAGATGTGACACAAGGCCGGGAAAGTGGGATTTGAAAAGCCAGCGCCCCCGAGAAGTGAGAGTACTCTGGCCTACAAAAAATGCCGGGTCATCCCCGTCGGCATTCCCCGGTAGGATCGCCTCAGGCGATTAGCAATAAACTAACCCTTTCTCAAAGGGTGAGAAGGCAAAGCCTGGGAGGGTGGACCTCCTAGAACTGTACAGGACAATGTCGTATCCATCGGAACAGATACTGCACTTTGATGTTGGCCATTGACGTTGACCCTCTCCCCTTGCTTTTTGTCATTGTAATGTTGGTGGTTTCATATGTTGCCATACCATCGGCAAGATCGTAGACAGCGTCCCATTTTATGTCAAGCCCAAGATCGTCCAAACCATCGATGATGCGGATTTCGTTGCTCACACGGAAGATGATGTACAGGTGATGTTGGACCTCTTCTCTCGATCAGGTATTACTTTTGGTCTGACCTTCAATATAGAGAAAAATGCTCATAACTCAATAAGGACTCCAGTATATCGAACCCAAGATCCACGTCAAGAGGATTAGAATCAGTGTCCAGGGCGCTCCTTTTTGGGAAGCTGGATTTTCCCCTCATTAAAAACCGACTTTGTCTCTAACTCTGCTCTCAGAGAGGGGAAAGTAAATAGAAGAACACATCACGCTTTAAGTTCCGGACCTATCTGACTAAATAACATCTTTTGGGGCAAATTCGACTCTATTCATCAACATAGTCCCCATTCTAGATGATACACTCATTCTAATGCTGCTCTAACAATTCGATTCCTTTTTTTATAAGACGATTTATCTTTGGCGTCAGTTGCTGATATCACATAAATATTGGAGCTAAATCTCTTTCCTTGTAGCATTATTTTGAGGTCTGCAAACAGCCCGTAGTAACTGAAGGCTATATCTAGAGAAGAGTGTGGGTGCGGACGCAATTCGAAGTGCAATTCATTTAGTTTTACCATTGTTGCGGTTGACTTTTCATTGTTTTGGGTGAAAGATCTCTTTATATTTCTTCATTTGGTGCCGTTATTTTTTAGGCGGGGGGGGGGGTCGAATGCTTCCATCAAACGCATAAATAATGCTATATAATATTCATCATTGATGATTCTTCCTTTCTAAAAGTAATCGATGAATTTGTGCATACCAAAATATGGAGGCCAGAACCTTGCCTGCTGATGTTTGCATCTTCGGCTGCTTTGGACAGCTTTCCTCTGCTGCAACTGACTGCCGATTTGACTCCAAAGTGAAGTGGTAGATCTATGTATATATTGATATCCATTGCAATACATTGACGCGAAACTATTTTTGTTGTTGCATTGCAACAGTTATACATATCACTCTGAATCGTGCACACGTTGTTATTTTTGGTCGATTGTACAGAAACGCGGCACCCACTTTGAACACAGCTTTCTGATTGACAGCTGTTCATGAAAACTGGTAAATGCACTTCCTTATGATATTTTCAACTCTTCTGCTGTCTCACGCAACTTACAATTTACGATTGGCTAAGACAAGTTAGTTAACTGTTTTTATGATTTCCTTGACAACTGCAACTTTGGACGACTTCAGCGTTAATCATCATTTGTGCACGACACACCCATACATAGACACACACACGTATATATATATATATATATATATATATATATATATATATATATGATAATTTTATTTACACAGACATGTACAAAATCTGCGACACTGGCATGTCGATGTTATCGATCAACAGTTACTAT
>OY744522.1:171896162-171898662 GCA_963556195.1 Sepiola atlantica | reverse complement strand
TATATATATAATCTACGTTTATGTAATTTTATATATATATAAGGAGAGATATGTGTGTGTGTGTGTTTGTGTGTGTGTGTGTGTGTCTGTGTGAAAATGGCTGAGGAAAAGTGGACAAACAATTTAACATTCTCGTGAAAATATCATTTTCACATTTTGTCTGAAATTTTGATTTCATATATGCTCATTCATATATATATATATATATATATATATATATATATGTATATTATATGTATATATATATGTATATATATATATATATATTTATATATGTTTATATATATATAAATATATATATATATATGTATATATATATTCATATAAATATATGTATATATATGTATACGTATGTATATATATATATATATATATATATATATATGTATATATATATATTCATATATATATATGTATATATATGTATACATATATATATGTATATATATATATATGTATATATATATGTGTGAAAATTTTTCACAAATCTTGTCTTTCACGACATTTCATTTTGATATAGTGTGCATTTTACCCCCCCACCACCACATATATATATATATATATATATATATATGTGTGTGTGTGTGTGTGTGTGTGTGTGGTGTGGGGGGGGGGTAAAATGCACAAAACTACATTACTAATGGTACTTGAAAACGAATATTTCATGTTGATAAAAGGGGTACAATAATATTTTATGGTCTCCATTCGCGTCGGATGACTTTACATATTTTATTATTAATTTATAACTTGAAAATAGAGATTGATCTTCATAACCATAAACTACATTACCGAGATTACAACTTGGACAAGTATATCGAATTATGACCAAGGCGAATACACTAAGTTGTGATTTCTGCGTACGCTCCGGACGACTCGACATTCATTTATTGAATATATAACTTGAAAATATAGATAGACCCCAACCCCTCTAACCACATATATGCTGAAACAACATTCATAAGACTACTTTGATAAGTACAAAAAATATCGTGGGGTCTGCGGTCGCGCCGGACAACTATACCTCTTACCTTTTTTAAATTCATAACTTGAAAATGGAGATACACCTTCATAACCATATATATGTTGAAACTGTATTACTAAAAGGACTTAGATAAGGATATTTTATTTCGATCATGGGGGTACAATAATATCATTAGAATTTCTGTCCACACCTAATCCACACACATACACAGTCACATACGCGAGCACACACACACACACTCACACACACACACACACACATATATATATATATATATATATATATATATATATATATATATATATATATATATATATATGTGTGTGTGTGTGTGGGGTGGGTGGTTGTGCGTGTATTTTATATATATTTAGAATTTTTTATATTAATTGAAATATGATGTTTATAGCATAAAGTAATTATATTTGCTCAATAGTGTAAGACCAGAGCTATGCTATATTCAATATATTTTATGTAAGTTTATACCATATCAATGTTATGAAGGACAGATTCATGTCATATCATAACCCTATTTTTTTTATTCAGCATACAATTGTTTCGGCTAACACCAAGATATTTGTAAAATGCTCATATGCATTTATTTCTAGGTGTGGCTATCCTGTTGGTGTGTGTGTATTTTTCTCGGTGATCCGGCCAATCCGGAAGTCACCTAAATTTACGGATATAAAAGTATAATGTAACAAAGGAAAATAAAATAAGGAATGTGATGACTAAAAACCCGAAGAAAAAAGGAAATAACTGGGTGAAACAACAAAGGACGGTACGTGAAAATAAATGTTTTAATTCAGGAATATTTAGATTAATAAATATGATGATGAATGATTAGAAATACAAATAGATAAAAGGATAGCATACATATATGTTATCACCTGGATATAACGAGACCATAGTTCCATGTGAATATATTTATATATATATATATATATATATATATATATATATATATATATATATATATATATATATATATAAACATATAGATTGAGATCATCACAGCACAGACACGTGAAAAACCTCCCACGTAATAATTTGAAACACGGCTTGTTGGGGTCCTCCCCCCTCCCCTCTCATGTCCCATGTCGCCGTTATAGACAAAGCCCCAACTCTGTCCCCCTCCCCCTCCAATGTATTTTCAATTTTCAATCTCCCGTTAAAGTGAAGTTAAAATTTTATGCCATTTGAATTCCTTTCGCCGGCCCGATGAGTTGGTCGCTATTCGCACCAATGAAACAAAACTTGTTTTGTCGCAACTAATGGAATAAAATCAAAAAATATATATGTTTATATATATATATTTATATACACATATATATATATACATATATATACACACATATATATATGTTTATATATATATATATTTATATACATATATATATATACATATATATACACACATATATATACACACACACACACACATACATATATATATATATATATATATATATATATATATATATATATATATATATATATACACACACCCACATATATATA
>OY744522.1:171878662-171886162 GCA_963556195.1 Sepiola atlantica | reverse complement strand
GAGTTTGAATTCCATACTAGACACCATCCTCGATTGTATTCGGTCTCTCCTTACAAGGGTTTGTCAGGACAACCTGACATGAGTATACAAGTAATCCCTGACGAAATATTCAAAATAATATAGTATTCGAAGCCCAAATAAGATACACGCGATACGACTATAAACTGGCCCATACAAGGAATGGTGCACCTTCTCCTAGTGACAGCACCTAGCTGGATACTCCACCAGACTAGAAGAATTTTATAGACTGTGACATAGTTAACTGGTCAATTGGAGAGAGAAAATTAATGGCCTTCACTTCTTTGTTAACTAAACGTTTGAGAGATAAACAGAACTTTAGTCGAACTTTAAGCGAACACACGGATATCTGTGTATCTATATAGAGATAAAGTGTTAGCCCCAGGAAGGGGCCCCTTAATGTCTGAGAACTCCGACTGAAGTAAAATAAAATATATATCGAGAGAGAAATAGATATAGATATAAATATAGATATTTGTAGAAGTGATCATTTAGTTTCGACTGTTTTAAAACATAATTCAATCCAAGACCTGAGCTTAATCAAATTATATAGGAAAAAAGCCTCAGGGTAACAAACGTTGAACTAACATTTAGTATAAGATATAGATATATATATATATATATATATATATATATATATATATATATACATGGACGGCGGCACCGGGGTGCAGGAGGGGGGGGGGGGGCTCAAGCCCCCCCCCCCAACTTTTTGACTTGCCCCCCCCCCACACTTTACGGTCATCAGTAATGAAGTTATATATGCATGTGTTTAACCGGCCCCCCCCACTTTTTAGGAGAGCCCCCCCCACACACACTTTTATAACTGTGTCACCGGTCCTGATATATATATATATATATAATTTTAAATTATTCACAATGGGAAAGAAATAATGAAGTTTTAAAAACCATAGATGAGCTATTTATTTTAATTTTAGCGTTATTTTATAGAATATTTGCTGAATGTTGTAAATTTCAAAACATATATAACAGGTTTGATCCAATGATTAAATATACGGATTCATATATATATATATATATATATATATATATATATATATAGAGAGAGAGAGAGAGAGAGAGAGAGAGAGGAAGTTACGTAGTTTTGTTATTGTTTTTACCGGTGATAGAAACAACGTTGTTTTTTTTTAGTATTTCCGCTTTCTAAGCAGAATATTGCATTAAGTCGCCCTTAATCGAACGTGTCATTATAGTTTATTTTTTATTTTTTATATATATTTGTTAATTAATTTTTACGTACATAGAGAGTATTTCATAGACACGTGTTGCTGGCTATAAGCCGTCATCAGCATGGTTAACCTGCTATATATATATATATATATATATATATATATATATATATATATATATATAAAATACAGAAATTCAATGTAACATCAGTACCGTCGGTTTCAAAGCGGGAGGTTAATCCCGATTATCGTCAGCTGATAAACATTTTAGAAGTTCCACCATTTCTAAAATGTTTATCAGCTGACGATAATCGGGATTAACCTCCCGCTTTGAAACCGACGGTACTGATGTTACATTGAATTTTTGTATTTTATAAATAAATATTAACGCTCTTAATCCTTCGAAATCTCGGATTTCTTAATTAATCGAGCACTCTGCTGGGTTTTTCCTGCCACACAGTACTTATATATATATATATGTGTGTGTGTGTGTGTGTGTGTGTGTGTGTGTGTGAAAAGAATGACATACGGAAAACAAGTTAAAATGCAGGAGGAAAAACAAAAAGAGAGTTTTTGACCGGTTTCGTTCGTGGCGAACGTCTTCACGTCTTCACGTTCGCCACGAAAAAAAATCTCTTGTTTCTGTTTTTCCTGTTTGCATTTTAACTTGTTTTCCGTATGTCATTCTTTTCACACATTTTGTCCATCACGACATTTCATTTTCATGAATTATCGTGTACCGTACCCCATATATATATATATATAATCTTATTATTACAAATAATTCTTCACCCTCGATTAGAGTCTTGGATAGGACGGGCCTAGTATACGAGTTTAAATGTCCATTGGGAGACTGTGTCTCCGACAACCAACAAGAACACGTATATATTGGCTCGACCACCACGACTCTGTCCAGGAGGTTGACCATGCATCTATCCGATAATAGTGCTATAGCTAGACACCTTACTAATGAACATTCCTGTCCCCGCTCGCAAATCCGAAAACTTCTCGTAGACAATACTAAAATCCTAGAACATAATACTAATACACAAAAACTCCACATACTAGAAGCTTTACTCATTAAAACTAAAAAACCTGCTATTAACAAGATTAATTTTAACACTAGTACTAATATACTTAAATGCTTATAATACCTAATAAACATAGTTAAATTTTCCCGCCATAATTAATTATAAATCTCACTCCAGGTCTTTACCTGTTTGTCATTATTCCACTGACGATGGACCCAGACGGGTCAGAAAGTACTCTGGACCAACATGTACACTATGACAGTTTCATCAGCCAATTTCCCTCCGAGATTAAGATTTTAATCCGGAAAATTGAAGGAATCAACACTAAAATAACCAGACAAAAATTGTCGGTTATTTTTAATAATACGTGTCTTAAAGAAAAATGCTGCCTCGATACACACACACATATATATATATATATATATATATATATATATATCACTCTTATTCGCCCCAAACAATGGAACATTGTCACTGGAACGTAAGGGGATACTATTAGGGACCATGTCTACAGGGAAACTAAGTAAGAAGTTGAGCAGTTGGATGTCTGTTCGCATTACATTTAAATTTCTGCATGTTAGTACAGTCAGGGAAGCAGGAAACAGGGAGCTGATTGATTATTGCATTTTACACTCGCCACATCGAGTCACATACAGAGGGGGACCACGCACGCGCGGCTTGTTATTTTTATTTTTTCACATTTCCAAAAAAACATAACATTTCTGTGAGATATATTTTTTACGGTTCGTTTAATTTGTCATGTGCCAAACAACATTTTTATGCAACACTACACAATCATCAGAAAAATTCACAAAGAGTAAAAAGTTCTTGGATTAAAGTGCCTTGAAAAAACCTACACTATACAGTGGTTCCTATTTAGGTGAAACCAAACAAAAAACAAAGAAAAGAGCAAACTCACACGTGGGGGAACCCACTAATACGCCATTTTGAATTTTTCGTGTATATATATATATATATATATATATATATATATATATATATATATATAAATCATCAGGTGTTCAAGCAAGGAATATTATATAATATATTGCTTGCTTGAACACCTGATGATTTAAAAAACTTGTAAACTTTCAAAATTTATTTTTTCATCATTTCCTATAATAATGCTCTATCTACAATGTCGAGCATCAATTTATTATGATAGGATTTAATATCAGATAGTTATCTTACATAATCTGCAACCATGGTATATTGGTGTTATTGATCAACAACTGTTAGAAACTGAGATCTCATCAGGTGTAATGAAAAATCTGATCCCTCCCTCAGATCATATGTCGGTAGAGTCGGGGATACAGGGAGCGGGGAAGGATTGCTAAAGGACAGCAGCATGAGGAAAAGAGCTATTGGAGTACAAGACTCTCCGGCAACTGGGGACCTCCACAGTGAATGCATGAGATTTAGCTGATTATCGGATTGATCGAGTGTATTTACGCCGAGGGGGAGGGGGCACCGCAGAGCAGCAAATTCATCTGAGCGCATTACATTAAAGTACTGCTAAAACAAGCACAAGGTTGCATCATTTATATATATATATATATATATATATATATATATATATATATATATATATATATTAGAATAAATACATCGATTATACTGCCAAGAAGGGGTCTCCTTACTGGGCTAGAAAACTTCTCACACCTTCCAATATCCTATTTCTCTCTAATTCTACACCCCCCTCCGGCATGGAGTATTTTTGCCATATCTGGGCTTTTGTACCAACCACTAGTCTATCTCTCTTCGACAGGGTTCTTAAAAAATAGGTCCCACACTGTCTGCCGAGCTCCAGTCCCTGTCCCATCGCCGCAAGTTTGCATCCCTGTGCTTGTTTTACAGGTACTTCCACGGAATGCACCGTACACCCACAACGTAAATAGCCCTGAACACCCGACGAGCAGCAAAATCTCATTAAAATTCACTGTAGAGGCCCCAGATGCCAAAAACTTTCTACTCTAACAGCTTCTTTTCTTCGGACTGCTTGCCTTTGGAATCCCTTCCCTGTTCCCTATTTCCCCGACTGTCTCAACATTCAGATATCGAGTAGTCTTGTTTTCATGAAATAAATTCACCTTTTATTAGTACGCGCAAAATCGTCGCCATTATGATATTCAAGGAAGATAATTCCGTTTTTCGCGTCTGACCCAATGTTAAATCTCTTTCTATACTAAAAGTTTGCATTATCTTAATTGACTTTCATAATGATGACGGTGGTTAAGTGGGTAACGATGCGGATAGACGACCTGGGTGTGCCAAGTTCGAATCCACTCGATTCCATAGTACTACTCTCACTTAGGGATGCTGGTAACCTTCAAGTGGTCCTTCTTGCAACAACAGAATCAAGTAAAGTTGTACCGTGTTGATTCATTCGAATTTACTTTTATTAATGGCGGCAAAATTCCGCCTACGGATCAAAGTGAAATTTCGTAAATAAAAACAAAACTGCTTGATGAATTTCCGTAAATTTTGGTGAGTGGTATTTATTTATTTAACAGACATATTTACACTAGGTGTAACACTGGAGAAGCACAAACTATTGTTACATATACGGGTCCGTTAGTTTTCTTTTATTTTTTCAATAATTTGAATGCTTTTAGAATTCTAATTAATGAATGTTTTTTTCATTTTTTAATTTTTTATACTACGAGAGGTAAAAAAAATGTTTTTTGTATAAATTCAAATGTTTAAAATGAATTAACAAGTATTCAGATATGTCATATTATTTTGCTTCTTTTTTACAAAAAAAAATATCTAAAATTGTAACTGAAAGAATTGATTTTCATTGTTATTGTTACACCGGCCGTTCTTACACAGGAGAAACTACACCGGTTGTCACTATAAATAGTGCGAGTCACCGGAGACACTGAAGACAAAGCACAGTCTTGTAACTGTCTAGCCAAGAGCTAGTCAGTTTCTTACTTTGTTAATACACTTGTTAAACCAACCCTCGACTTGACTTCCTTTATTTATTATTTACTGTGGGACAACTTCACAACAGTTATATAAGTTGTTTTAACTGAAAAAGTTCTAAAATTGCCGGTCCCTAATATCTCTATATATAGAATAGTAACTATGTCTCTGCGTGTGTGCCCACTGATCTTTGTGTCTTATGTTCACCCAAACCGCTGGGCAGAATTGCTTGAAAATTGGCATGTGGACTCTCAGTGAAGTTCATCGGCTATATAAGAAATATATCACTTCAACGCTGGGGGGGGGGGGGGCGGGATAAACAACCTTACCTTAAAATTGTTTTCCCTTAGATTCAAATGAAATTTATACCATAGATAAATGACCAATAATGATGTATATTCTCAAAATTTCAGCAAATTTTGAGAATATTAAAAGGGTCCCCGGGGACACAACAACTCCCACTGAAAACTGTTTTCCCTTAGATTCAAATGAAATTTAAACCATAGGTAAATTACCAAAAAATGATGTTTATTCCCAAAATTTTAGCAAATTTTTATAATATTAAGATGGTCTCCGGAAGCACAACCCTTCACTAAAAGACTGTTTCCCCTTTGATTCAAATGAATATATATATATATATATATATATATATATATATATATATATATATATATATATATATATATATATATATATATATATATATATATAATCAAGGAGAACACCCTCTGTCTGTGCATGTCTGTCCTTAAAAACGAAGACATACTAGGAAGTGTGCTTTCAATATAATTGTATTCACATGCACAATTTGCATGTGAACATAATGGAAGTATTTTTGCGTCTCTGGCTGCCCCTTAAAGAAGCTAATGACAATTTTCAAACATGTTACACAATGAAATTAATCTATTTATTAGCGTTAGTTTAAGAGTATTAACATATATCTAAATAGCTCGGTTAGTAAGATATCTAGTTGGCAGCATCAAGGTTGCTGTTAAAGTAAACTCTCCCTACCATGATGTTGCATATGGTGCTGTCCCACACCTTAACCTGGGCAACACCGGGTAGCTCTGCTAGAATACATATATAAATATACGTAAACACATACACACACACACACATAATAGTATGAAAATATATCTATAGCTGATTTAGTCTAATGAATTCATACGAGAATGAAACATTGACGCCTCTGTGTAGCTTTCTTGCGACAGGTATATTTTCATACTACTACTACTACTACTACTACTACTAAGCTCCATACACGTATTGAGCACTGTTGGAGTAAGTTAATAGAGAAAATATATATTCATTATGTTTTATCACTTCATAATATTACATATGTATATATTTGAAATAATAATAATAATAATATATATATATATAATATCTATAAATAAATATTAATTATTTATTACCTACAAACATCGACATTTCATGCTTACGCTATCTTCAGTACAGGAAGCTAATTTCCGACAGTCAGCGGGCGCGAACTCCGATCAAGAGCGTCTCCCGTTGGCCACCACAAATTAGCTTAGAATTAAGGAGGAATTTAACTTAATACCAAGTATATATATATATATATATATATATATATATATACATATATATATATATATACATATATATATATACACACACACACACACACACACACACACACACACATACATATATATATATATATATATATATATATATATATATATATATATATAGGTGTATGAAAATATACATATAGCAATTAAACTAAACAGAAAGGTTTATATCTTATTCACGGAGAAAATAATCAGCAATCAGTAAAATTGTAGGACGGTATTTAAACATAGACAACTTCCCCTGCTTTGTATCTCTCCAGTATTCTGCGGTTTAATATCTCTTACGTTGATGTGGTATCTATGCAACGCACGCATCAGTCGGTGCCATGGAAGGTGAGATGTTGTCCTTGGGCGAGACATTGTACCAGTAGACCGCCTCCAACACGGAGAAAAAAATTTGGGGCAGCAATAGTCTTATACTTTTGTGGCTGCATTCTGCGATTCCATTTCCGGCCGGTGTATGTGCTCACCAAAATCGCAAACGCACTCCTCGCATGCTCCTTGAAGTGCCTGCAAGTAAAGGGTATGCCATTGTCAATTAATATTTCAGTGGGCAGGCTTCGTTCAAACAAAATTTGTCTCTAACTAATGAGCGATATTAGTTGCGTTCTGACAACGTAATGGCCGACCTCTTGTAAACCTGGAAAGACTACAGTCGATCAAAGATGACTTTAGTCCAGGGTTCGAATCATGTGATCAATGGTACAGTTATATATAACCACACTAATAAATATTAGT
>OY744522.1:171868662-171873662 GCA_963556195.1 Sepiola atlantica | reverse complement strand
GAAATAATTATTTTTATAAGTGTTTTTAAGATTTAAAATAATTACATAATTACGTGTCGATTAGTTGAACCTATTTGCTGTTTCACAATAGTATGCAACAAACGTCGCATCAACAAGTTAAACATTTTTTTTTTTTTAACATGGTTCACCCCAAACAAGGCAGGCCGCCACTGTAGACGTAAGGGGCTACTGAGAAAAAAGAAAAGGGGAGAAGGTTGGTGTTTGGGGGGGGGGGGGTCAGCCTAAATCATGATCCGCGCAGCGAGATGTCTGTTTACATTAGTTTTAATGCTATTCTGTTAAGTAGTTTTATTATTAAGAAAACACCACAGCGCTAACATATTTTCTTTTGTTTCGCCTCATTTTTCAAATGTTACTTTTAACTTTTGTTCAAAGCAAAATTGTAAACATAGCTATATTTGTTATCATTTCCGACCAGTAATCCATCTTCATACGGGCAATACCGGTTGAATATGGCTAGTAAGCTCACTCTTCAATTATAACTTAATACATATCTACGCGTCTATAGCAACGTGCATCCCATAACTTCCGGATTCTTAACAATAATACATCCCAACTGAGTTGTTATATGTATATTTTTTTGTTCTGAAGATAGTGTTTACTTCGAAAAGTCACCACCGATGTCATCCTGGTTCGTCACATTACGTTGGTAAATAAATAGTTAATCGGAAATTATTGAAATGCTGTTTACCTCGTCTCGTATCCAACGGTTTTTTCACCAAACTGCATTGAAATAGTCTTCATGCACAACCTCTTCTATATCTATCTATCTATCTATCTATCTATCTATCTATCTATCTATCTATCTATCTATCTATCTCTCTCTCTCTCTCTATATATATATATATATATTTATTACATGTGTTATATTTGTTTCTATAGATGTTAATCCATTGAAACTCCAATATTTTTTTAATTTATACAAACATTATTGGTAACATATGTGCATACATGTTTCAGTTGTCCTCTCCAATATAAGTCAATTTCTTTAGACCTGAAGAGAATATTGAACCGGCGTTTTCTGTAATTTCCTTTCAAGTCTGAAGAAGTTGATTCTCTATTGGAGAGGAAAACTGAAACATGTATGCACATATGTAACCAATAATGTTTGTATAAATAAAAATTTATACTATATATATATATATATATATATATATATATATATATATATATATAGTATAAACTCGTGTCTGTTTATTTCGAAGGGGAACAAGTTAGCCCTTGAAATAAGGCTCTTCTGACCGCTGGCATTCCGGACGAACATTTATGTTGCTTTTCCTTGTGATTTAGAATTCCCATACTATCATTGGATTTGAATGGTAACTTGTGAGCGGTATCTTGAATGGTTTAGTTTATTTATTTTTTTTGGGGGGGGGGGGATTTTTCATCATTGTGCCGCCCGACGTGAAAATGTATTATCGCACATTGTTCCATTTTTTTTTTGTTTTTTTTTTTAATGCATTTGGGATCGATTATTTGCTTGTTGGCTTGGTGGCAGAAATAATGCACGAGCTACTTTTCTAAGACATTTTCTAAGAATTCTTTTTTTATCGTTGTTCTTTCTTGTTTTTTAATTTTAACTTTTATTTTTATTTTTCCTCTTCTCTTCTTTAAGTGACCTCAACTATTGCAACGCCACATTGTGTATTGTCGGCAGTTGAAACCCTTATTCCAGACATTTAATTTCCCTGATGATCTGCCAAGCAAGTACCTGCTTGGTAGTGAAACACGTGTAGGAAAAAAACATTTAATTTGAATAAATAATATTTGTAAGAAAAAATATCTTTAATGGTGATCATTGGTGTCCTGAAAGGAATGCTTTGGTAAGCCTTCATAAAATCGCATATATATATATATATATATATATATATATGTGTGTGTGTGTGTGTTTGATCATATAAAAACAATCATTTTATATAGTTCATATTTTATGAAGATACATTTCCATAGTTACTCGAAGCTCAATTTTCAAACGTATATATAGTTATTTCAAGCTAGAATGATCCGTTTTGATCGTATTTCAATTAAAAAGTGTATGGTGCTTATTTGATGTTGAGAAATATTTGTATATTAATTTGAAGAAGTGCTCGACTATTCTATATTTGACACTGGGAAAATAAGGGGGAGTAAACCAGGTAATGGTTATTTTCCTATTACATCTGTGTTGTCTGATTGGTTGGGTGGATATATAGGAAATTCTTAGCTACAACCGCTTTCGATGAAGGCTTTGTTAAAACATGGGGCGGCTTGCTGGAAAATGTGGGGGCTGGATGAAAGGTGGGAGATTCTCTTGCTTATGTTTATCCAGCCCCGAGATTTCCCAGCAAAGCCCTCCGCGAAAGCGGTCATAGCGAAGAAATCTCCTATATAACAATACATAACTCAATAAATACATAACACACTAATAACCCCTATAAGACCAATAATCTCCACATCATAAAAATATATGATATACCCACCCCAAGACCTTTCCATAACTTATCAATTTTTGTATATACAACATAACACCACCCTTCAGAATCATTGTACATCTCACAACCTCAACCACACCCTACCACCCCTAATATAACCTACACCCACACCTGTTTTAACCCTATTTATCACAAATATAAATCATTAGATACCCCATTACATTTTAACATATATAACATGATAAATACACCCCCATTAAATTAAAGGAATTATAGATGACTAAGACAACCCCCTCTCACACATACCCTATAATAGACTCATAAACATTATTAGATAAAGCCAACAGAATTGACTAAATACAAAAACCCAACACGAATGCATATTGCAATGATAGTTAATACAGTAGATTTCCCTTAGATAAACCCGCTGACTGATAAAGATATATCAACATCCAGCCACCACATAGCAATACGGCACTCAAATATAGACCCCCCATAAATGTACCCTTTAAAACTACAAATATTTTTTTTAAATAATAAAATAAAACACCTAATATGATAAAATAAAACACTTGAAAAGATACTAAACTAAATAAATAACTGAAATTTAAAAGAATTAATAAAAAAAACTTAATAAATACAACCCCGAACGTAATCAATAAAGTACGCTAAGCAGCTACTCCTAGAAATAAGCACACCTTTGAAACAGGTAACACCCCTCATAGTAATTAAATTAGTTTAAATAAAGCTTACTTACGATTTAGACTCATATATGAATATCGAGACGTTTTTTTTAATACAACTTTAAAATACAACCTTTTAAATACATTTTAAAACATAACAACACTATGAATAGATATAAAAATAATAAAATAAAACACTTAACATAAAATCAAACGTATAAAAATACAAAACTATAAATAAAAAAAAATAAATGAATAAAATTAACATTTTATAAACCTCACACAACAAAAATATAACCCTGATACCGGTACTTTCTTCAACAAGGGACACTTCAACAAGACACCTGCTAACGGTGATTACAATCACCATTTCTCCCAGTGTTTACATTTTGGAACGCTGACGAGTCTTTATGAGCGAGAGATATTTTTGTTTTTAATTTAAAAAGCCAGTCCAGCTGGATGAAACCGTGGTACGACTCTAAAATATGTAACATATAGTTTTGTAAAAAATAAATGATTGATATTTAGCTCTCACTTTTTTGCAATCGAGACCTTTATTGATTTTTTTTCAACATAACCTGACAAACTATATATTTATATATATATATATATATATATATATATATATATATATATATATATATATATATATATATATATGATAAAATAAATATTCACTTTTTCTTAAGACGTTCGTCGATCGGAACGAAACCGGTCAATCACTTGTTTGATATATATATATATATATATATATATATATCCTATAAATATATATTTTTTTTATATAAAAGTGTTTTTCACCCACAGACGACGTCGTTTCGGGCTCTCTTACTCTCATCAGTGTAGGGGTAGCTGTTGCAGGCAGTCGCATGGGCTCGAACGCAGTTCGTAGATTCAGTCTACAGTCACAAGAAAAACGCTCATGACCATACTGCCGCGAGAAATCGACACAGACAGTAATTGAAATTAAGGTTTACTTACCCGGGAGGCGGGAGAAGCGTTTTGTCGTCTACAGTGTTCAACGCTCGAGCGGAACTTGCTTAACGCAAAAATGACAACAAACTTTTCAATTTCAACAAGGGCTTTACTATTAAGAGTATTACATCTTTTAAAGGGCTATTAACTATAAATATATTTTTTTTAAATATTAAAGTGTGTTTCACCTACAGATGACATCGTTTCGGGCTCTCATCAGTGTAGGAGTGGCGGAATTGAACAAAAAACTCATACGGAGCCTACATCCGACAATTCGACGAAAATACGCGAAGGATTATCCGAAAGATCGAGGATCAAACAAGACTAAGTAAACAAAAACATTTTTTTATTGTAAAGTGTGTGTATATATATTTGTGTGTGTGTCTAAATATATATATATATATATATATATAATATATATATATATATATATAATTATATATTTATTAATATTAAATAAAGTGTTACAACAACATCCGGACCAAGGTTTCAGATCCGAGAAAATCGGACCTTCATCAGCGGAGTCGTATAGCTTAATGAGTGAGAACAACCGCCAGGAATTTCAAAATGTTGTCCGTTGGAAAGATGAAACACTTTCAGATTTAAAATTGTTACGTGCGTGGAATATACGTAGTCAGTTATAGAAAGTTTTCAGATCAAAACAACAGCGACGCTGTACATCGAAAAAGCAAGAAATTAAAAGGGAATAACGTTAACAGTTGGACAGATGGGAACCTAGCAGGTTTAAATTGTCACGTGCGTGGAATTACGTAGCCCGTTATGGAAAGTATTCAAATTTAACTAATAGAGACGCTATATATGTTATCGAAAGTAAATGGAAATAACGTTAAAAATAAAAATAAATTTAAAAATAAATTTATATTAAGTTAAAAAATAAATTTATATTAAG
>OY744522.1:171798662-171863662 GCA_963556195.1 Sepiola atlantica | reverse complement strand
TCAAAATTATAACAACAGGAGTGGAGCATTTTTAAGCATACCAGGTTGTATCATCACCAACTAACATGAATCGCCCTCCCCTATACTTTTATACATTAGAGAATTATAAGCATCAGTCACATACATGCACAGACAGAATATTTACATGCAAACAAGAAATAACACATACACAATTACACACGCACACATTTCTTATACATTCACACGTACAAACAGAACGTATATCCATACACAAAAATTTTGACACGGTAGCAAGTAAGCGCAGTTTAGACTAACTTACACACATCTGTTTACTAAACATGGTTAAAAACACGACCCACATACATACAGAAATCAACATAAATGACGTAATATTACTTACACATACAGATTACAGGGTAGGAAGATCACAGTAGCACACAAACATACGTACACACTTCACTATCACTCATACGAATGAATAAGTATATAAAGTAAATCTGTATGAATCAGAATGGCACAAATTTGTTGACCGGTTTAATTCTGTTGTCGGCATTCTTGCAGGACGGACCACATAATAGTTGCCAACACCCAAAGTGAAAGTTGTATTATGGAATCGAGTGGATTCGAACTTGGCACACCCGTGTCGTTATCCACTTAACCACCGTCACCTCCAATAAGTATATAAAGTTCTATATACACATACCTGGGTAATATAATTACAAGTGATCCTTTAAAAAAAGAAAAGAAAAAGAAATTCATCCCTCTTTTTTCAAATTGCACAGCTTTTTAAAATAACGACTTACTCAATGAGAATTATCTATTATAGTTAACTAGGGATTTGGTAAATTAATTCATATCTAAACCAGTTAAGTAGAGAATCAAACTGGTATTTGCAAAACCCATTAATTTGATATTTATTATTAATCTAAATTTATAATAACAGGAAACAATGGTCAAAACTCACATTACAAATAATTATGCAATCATACACCATAAGCATTGCACCAGCAAGGACAACAAACTGTAAACAAAATAATTGTTTAAAATATGGCAATAACGCACACAACAAATAGTCAGACAACAAATATATACATATACATGCAAATTAACGTCAATAATAGACAAGTGACACAATCGGATAAAATCGTATTTAAATTTCAACAATTCTGAAAATTACTAAGTAATCCTTACCAGCATAAAATATAATGTACTAGCGGAACCCGTCGCCCGGCGTTGCACGGGAGAAAGTAATACCTATTGCATGACGTCGAATAAAAAAAGAAACAGCCTATTGTTTTTTATGCCCCGTCTACCGTGTTGGCGAATGTTTTAAATTTAAAAAAATAAATAAATGGTAGAGTGGAATGGGATCGAACGCTAAAACCGGCGATATTGAAACCTACTTTCTTGCCGACTGCACCACGCTCCCGGTTTAAAAACACATGTAAAAATAGGCCAATACCTAAACCATGACCATGATTATTGGCATGCGTGTTAAATTAATACAAGGCAAATAATAAATAACAACCGGTCTTTTGTGAAAATTAAACTGTGTGTATTAGTTCCCGGTGTCGATGAGTAGAGTGACAGTACAGAATTGTTAGGGAGAAAATTTTTTGCTACCACCTATATGGAGTTGGTTTTTCGGAGAGACGTTGATGGTGGGGCAAATGTAATATTTAGTGTTAGGTAGAAGAAAATAATAACAAATCTATTAAAACACGCTCGAGTGAATAAGTGTAGTATAGTGGTGAATTTAGTAGCCTGTGATGCATGTGGTTATTTTCCTATACTCCGAGAAGGTACAGGGGAAAAATCGTCTCTACTTTATATATTAGATGATATATCAATTTACTTTATATTAATTCGTCTATCTGTTTAATTATTAAATAGTATCATGTTCAATTGACTTACTATATTCTACATCCACACAACTATTTGCTTTGTTTTTTTTGTATTTAAAATCACCTATTTACTGGTTAACTTAATATTTAAAACTTAATACTTATAATATAATATAATTCAATTATAATTTGTAAAGATTAAAAGTAATATTAGTTGTATACTTAGTAGGCTCATTAAGGTTTCCTTGTGGAATGTTATGGTAAATTCCCTTCGCTGCTAATATATTTATCCAAGGTGAACCTTTCAGAGTGTCTACAGCTCATACCTATTCCATCTCTTTGATTCAGTGGTTTATCTATGTGAGGGTAAGTAATAATAGTTATTTTTTCTTAAGACAAAAATCAAGTGGAGTTGTGTAGTGTAGGAGATTAAACTTTCTTCCAGCTGCTCTATTTCAGTACAGGCACCTGATTGTTTTCCTTTAAAGACCATATGTATATGATAAGGAGATGTATCTTTTCTTATCCAAGTTATTGAAAGATAATTTATGGTTTCTGTATCTAGCCTTAAAAGCAGTATTGTAGCACCTATGTAAAACATTTTCAAACATTGAGTATCTTCTGTAAATACGGTTCCTAAATAAATTATACTTTGGTCAAACATTTTCTTGTAGCAGACAATCATTTGTATCTCTACAGTTTCACTCATTATTACCATTATTACTTACTTGAGTATTGTTAAATCCATTATTATTATTACGGTTGAAGATCTGTCTATTACAAGTTAGTAACCGGGATGACTCAATTCTTTGTACGGAAGAGTATTGCATTACGCTTAGTGGAAACCATCATTTGTTCCATCCTAAATACATTTCTCTTTCCATCCTGTTGATGAATAAGGAAAGTTTTTTTTCAGCGAAAATGATGAATTTCTTCACATTTGAAAAAATTTAAAAATGGCCTCATGGCAAACATAAAATCATGTAAATTATAAGTGGTATTAGGGTTAGGGTTAGGTTATAATGTTTATATTTCGGACCGTCCTTTGGCTTTTAATCAACAAATCTATTTTTGAAAAAGAGAATTGATCGAATATGATAGTTTTATAAGAAACTAGACACTTTCAACGCCTATTTCAAATATTCTTTGATGAAGTTTCTGTCCCTTTTTACGCGTAAATCGGCTTTTTTTGCTTTGATATCTAATCTCCATTTACTATTTCATGTTCCTATTACGGCGAAATGATTGTTTCAATTCACAGATAGTTTTGTGTTGAAACGCGATTTTGACTCATCCTGTAAATAACTTATCCATATTAAAATCCCCCACGTATCAGTCCAGACCTGATTTATGTGTGTTTAGTTTTAATATCCATTTTGATTTTTTGTTTGTTTTTTGGCATGCATATGTAGACGGGGATTTGTATATAAGCCCTAGTACCATTGGGTCTATTTTTATAAAATTTAGAAAAAATGTGGCTTCATCTATCAGTATGAGTTACGTGAGGGTGGTCGCTAGAAAAGAGGGAAATTTGTCACACGGTAATTTATTTTTACAAAGAATAACATTTATAAAGTTTTTCAAAGGCTAATATTATAATACATTCACAGATGCTCAAAATGTCGTTCGTGCAATTTGAGGAAGTGAATAAGCCATGGCGCAATAAAATTTAAACAAAGTAAAATTTAAACCATAAAATTTACAACCTAAAATTTCCCGCTTTCCTAGCGACCAGCCTGTATTTATTTACATCTGTTATAATTCGGTACGTATGATATCTTCAACCATCAACCGAAGAAGTATTTAACTTTAATTTTTTACGAAATATAAACAACACGTAAATGATATAAACATTAAAAACAATAGAAAAATGTCCAACAATTTTATATCGTCAAGAAGTTAAACTGCAAGTTTTTTAAATCCCAAAACTTCAATTCTGAAAACATTTTGACCCTTTTTGTTTGCATTTTATGGAATGGAAATTTTTTTTTAAATTTTTTCTTATCTTTCCGTTTTTGCTGGAGATGGGGCATCTATTTCAGACACTCCAGATAGCTTTTGAAATTCTTTTTCGTTAGTCCTGTTGCTCCTATAATTACTGGTATGATGGAGATTTTCCTAAGATTCCAGTTTCTTTTCATGTCGTACATAAGACCTTGGTATTTCGCAATCTTTTCCATTTCAGCTCTGTTTAATCCTGCATCATTAGGGACACTGATTTCAACTAGCCCCTCCCTTCCTATGGAAAAAAATATACATATGTGCTTGCATGTGAGTTGTATTTCTCATATAATATATGAATTATACACTTGATTGGCAAAATAGTTTAAAGGAACTACAGTTGGGAAATTAGTCCTGAACAATTTATTTGGGTGTATCTACTTATGTGTGTGACGTATTTGCGTTAAAAAAAATCTAATATTTAATAGAAAATATAAGTATGTGAATTTACCCTTAGGGTATTGTCATTTAATAGATAGTCATCTGTCGGTCATAGTTTTTCTTCCGGGGCAATCTTAATCAATCCTAGCGGTAAAAATAATTGTTTGGGACTAATTTCCCGACTATATTATCTTTAAAACATTTTATATCGCCCACCGTTACGTTTGCCATTTTATCCACTTAAAATATAATGGCCATTTTTTCTGCGGTTGTGTGTGTCTTTCTGTCTGTACGTCAATCAGAATTCTTTTTAACGAATCTCTAAGTTTTTGTTTTAGAAAATATTCCATTAATACTAAATATTACATTCACAACAAATAAATCAGACTCCATGACCGAAAATCGAAACCAAAACCTTAAAATCTTTAGTCGGATGTTCTACCAACTGAGCTATTTGCACGTTCTTATAAATTAATCTTAAATCATTCCGTTAACAAAATAATTATAGATTTGGTGTGACGTTATAATTTATAATTTCCGTCATGTTTCAAAACATGAATTCAATCATAAGCGATAATAAATAAATGGATAACCATTATCAGTAGCGTTGAAAACTATTTTAATAATGCAAAACAATTTATTTAGCTTTAACGTTTAATTTTACTTCAGTCGAAGTTCTCAGAAATCAAGGGGCCCCTTCCTGGGGCTAACACTTGATCTCTATATGAGATACATAGATACCCGAATATTCTTTTTAAATTCTCCTTTACTTCTCACACATTGAGTTAGTAAAAAAGTTAAGAATAATAAATTTCTTCTCTCCCAAACTGACCAGTCAAGTATGTCATAGTATATCTTTATTGTGGTCTGTTGGTCTTACCGGATTCCAGGACAAGAATTCATCTAGTCTGGTGGAGTATCAAGCTACGTGGTGTTACTTGAGGTAACATCACTAGGAGAAGATGCACTAAAATGTTTATAGCTCCAAATATAGTTTCGTACGTAGTACATAATTCCCACCAAAAACTTTCTATAAATACTAACACGTCGTCTATACCTGATCAACCTCATTCCCCCGAAGATGGATCCAGATGGGTCCAAAAGTACTTGGGAGACAAATCCAAACTATGGTAAATTCATCAGCCAATTCCCCTCCGAAACTAAGATCCCGATTCGGACTATTGAAAGGATCTACCAAAAGATATCTAGACATGAGTTGTCTCTTATATTCAACAATACCTGCCTGCAAGAGAAGATGCTGCCTAGATACACACACACACATACACACACACACACATATATATATATATATATATATATATATATATATATATATATATATATATATATATATATATAAAGTAAATATAATTCACCTTATCTTCGTGATTGATAACGTTCGTATCAAAAGATGCATAAATCTGCTAAGTATGTGATTCCCGGCAAATATTGATCTCTCTTATTAGAAAACAGCATTTACTTTCGCTCGATTTCTTCAATTATTGCATTGAATCCTGATCAATTCTTGATATTTCTATATCTAATTTAGAGGAAGGTGGCAGAGTATTTACTCACTAACTCGGAAGTACTCGCACTTCACTCATATTCACCAGGAGAAAATTTTAATAAGAGACATAATTTGATAGGCGCAAGTTTTATCTTTGCTTTACTCTCACATTGTGCAAAAATGTTTTAGCCACTTATGGAATATCGTAACTGGCAAATTAATTCACTTATAGCTAAAAAAACACACACACACACGATGAGAACAATAATCATAGTCGATGACAATAATATATAAATAGATTAATTCTTAGATAAACAAATCTGAATCTTAAATTAATCTGTCTTCGAATGGTTCACATTTAAACAAATATGTTGATAGCACTATCGGTCTTCTATACCAATAAAATAACGACCAGTACTCTAGTTGTAGCGTGTTTGTCAATATTTACAAATTACTTCCTGTAATTAATGTCGGTGGATACACCGATCTTAATTGCAGGGATTTTAATCATATATTATTTTAACATAATATCCCATTGTTGCACATTCATAACATGTGTTAACACAAGAACACTTAAAAGTGGATGAGTTAAATAAAATGTTGTTCAATAATAATCTTTTTAGCTATTTACGAAATATGACAGATAACAAAATAATTGAGAAATAGCTTAAAAAACGTAATTACAGTAATTAAAGTCGAATACAATATTGTATAATTAAATCTATTCTTGAAGTAACTCATCTGAATATAAAATCGATCTGTCACAGAGCTACAAACTTTTAAACATGTATTTTCGTAGCATTTTGGTCTTCCATACCATCAAACGAACGAACGGTACTAATTTTGGTAGCGTGTTCGAAAGAGAAACCCTTCCAAAATCAAGATAGTGAGAGAGAGAGGGGGGAAGAGATAGAAAGAGATGGTAAGAGAATAACAGAGAAAGGTATTTCACCCGATCAACTGTTAAGTTTTCTGACAACGCTATTTTGAACAGTTGTATCTAGAATTTTGAACGTTATCTCTCTTCAAACGTTATCTTTCTTTTTTCCAAAAGGGCGCAACACATTGAACGAACTTTCTTTAAGAAACGCTCGTTCAGTAGATGTAAAAACTTTCGCCATGATTGGGGCTGGAATATATAGTCACAATGTCGGTTCTGCCAGCATTTCTTTATGAAGAAGAAACAGTTTTAAATATTTCCCATTCTCTTGGACTTATAAGCGTTCGATTCCATTCGAGAACGGGATTTTTTTAAAGTTATATTCCTCCAAAAAAGTTATTAGATTTTTCAAATATAATTCTAGCATCACCCTATTACATAATCAAAACAAAACTTTCCCCCTTAAGAAATTATTTATAATCACACTTAGTCGTTATCTCTATTTACATTCCATGAAAAATTGCCAGTATACTGAAATCATATGCCCTTAATTGTCATTAAGGGTATGCGAGCACAACAGGGCTATGTATTTTACTGGTAGGAATTTTTCTTCAGCGCACCTCACACACTTCATCCACTCATGCATAGAGATTTATACTGTAGTGATGTGATAATGAAATGGTTTGGTTGATATGTAGTCATACCCTTAATGACAATAAAAGTGTAAAAATTTGGGAATTTCCTTTCTTTTGTACATTTAGTGTATATGAATTTTCATCTTAACCCTATTAAGGGCATATGATTTCAGTATACTGGCATTTCTCATGGAATGTCACTACTTTTGTAAAGGCTATGCCTCAATACGATGCCTTCTCATAAGGTTTTTTGGAATTTTCTGGAAAACTAAGATATATGGTAAACTGAAATTAAAATGCCATCAACTAGATCCTAGAACCTCTATCTCTGCCAAAAATCAGCTGAATCCATCAAATAGTTGATGAGATACAGGGTGGAACATACGTACGTACGTACGTACGTACGTACGTACGTACGTACGTACGTACAGATAACATGATCTCATGATTGAACTTTCTGGATATCTGAGTTGCCTTGACTAATGATGCTAGAAATTCTACACACTTATAGAACCTATCAAATAAAAAGTTTGTGCAAAGTTTTAACTAATTTGGTTTATTGGTTTTTGAGTTATGATTGATCAAAGAAATGAGATTTCCAGCATAGGCCATTTGTGAAGTCTATTAAGGGATAGAGCGCTATCGCGCCTCTCTTGATAAAGTAAGGTATGGGTATATGTTTATATATTTGTGTCTACAGGATTCACTCCTAAACAAATTAACCGATCATTGTGCATTTTGGAACAGTCTTGCTAGGCGTAATAGGTCCGAATGTGGGTGATATTTAGTTTAATTTAGTTTCATGCAAAGGAGTAAAAAGAGAATGGAAGACCTTTGTAGAAAATTCAGAAACCTCCGATTGCTAGAATTTTTTTTAAATGTGTATTTTACATCAATTAATAAATATTCCTAAAATTTCAGTTTCTTTGGAGTATTTTAAAGGATTTTGGGGGCATAATATAAGAAAAACCACTTATTTAAAAGTCAAATTTGCATTCAATTTGATCCATAGTTATTAGACCCCTAATTAAGTGAGATTCACTGGGTTTTAATTGCTTCTTAAGACCCCTTAAATTTTGAAACGTTTTCTAGAAAAAAAAATCATGTAATGGATTTTGATCAAAATTGGAATAAGGATTTTAGACACGAAGTGTAGGATCATTATCTTTTGATTTTTATCTTCGTAATGGGAGATTAAAGTCGTGCAAATTTTTTCTTCTCTAAGAATTAATTTTACCTGTCCTCGGACGGGTACTCATTTAGTTATTCATAAACGTAACAATTCAAGAACAGATTAATCATATTTCTGAATTTTTTAGATGAGGATTGATGATTTGCATAGTTTTGGTCATTCGGACTACATTTCTCATCTTTAGGGTTATTATCGCAAGGACCCGTGGCGCAGTGGATATAGTACTAAGTTTAATTCAGTTCCAAGTGATAGTCATTTGAAGGTTCAATCCTCGGCGCGGGCGATACGAAGAATTGCGAATTACTGAAGATTTCGCCCAGAACAGAACGAGAGCATGCTACCCCCGTCAATTAAATAAAGGGTTCCGTTCGAAATTCCGTCCAAATTCCCGAGTTTGATAGAAAGATTCCCGAGTTCGAAGAGATACACCTGAAAAGGGCCGGAGGTAGCAGCGGCCGAAACGTAGAAATGTAGTTCGAATAACCAAAATTATGCAGATTAATCATATAAAAAGATTGAGTATTTTATTTGCTGGTGGCCATGACATCTTCAGTCAATTGGGTCGAAATAGGTCCGAAAGTACACCTGAATTTTATTTTAAAGTAATTGTTTCCTTAACCAAATAACTCCTTTAGCAATGGCGGGTAAGGACAGTTAGTTAAACATATTCTTCCAAAAAAGATATCTAAAATATAAGTAAAACCGTGTTTACATTATACACCAATTATCCTGATATATTTTTTTTTTTTTTGCATTTCATTTTACGTTAATTTTGAAGCTGGTGGAAATCGGAAAAAATATTAACTTCTAATATAAGCCTAATTTTTATCATCGATAATTTTTGTTCCGTCACATTTCTTTATCGACTTATACACGAGGAATCCCCCGGCTACCTCCTTCTCTCTATGCATGCCTATGTCCTGATCTAATATCACTTTTCAGTCACTCCCTCTCTTTACCCCCTCTTTCTCTCTCTATCTTTCTACCTCACACACACGTGTCCGATACGCACATAGAAACACGCACACTCTTTTTTACATTATTTCCAACAGTGTGTATATTTGTATTTATGTATTTGTGTGTATGCATTAGTATGTGTTTATGCGTGCGCCTCTGTATGTTTACATTGTCTGTGCATACGTGTATGTGTTTGTGCGTGGATGTGTGCATATATGTGCTTTGCGTGTTCGTGTATATGAGTGAGTATGGTTCTGTGTTTATGTGTGTGAGCGCGGATGTATTTGTGTGTGCGTGAACGTGTGTGTGTGTGTATATTGTGCGTGTGTGTTCCTTTTTCCCGGGGTCGCATTTCCCAGAGTCGTTCTCCATTAGCACAACGCAAGGCTTCAATAACATATAAACTGATGATCGACAACGTCTTTTGCTTGGTCGGTGCTTGTTTTTTTTTTTTTTTTTTTTCGACTACTTGTGCTCACAACCAGGGCCTCGGAGAGAAATGTTGTGATGCGGTACACGACCCCCTTGGGACTCTTAGACAAGCAAAGACTTTTCTCTAAATTGAGGATTTGTTATCCAGTAAAACTACGTGTAAACTCTTATCATTGAAGTGTCGTGTTATAAGTATAGTGTCGTGTTATAAGTATAGTGTCGTGTTATAAGTATAGTGATGTCTGTGTCTGTGAATATAAATATATGCAGGGCTGGGGTTAGTAGAAAATGCTTGTTCTCGAGAGGGGGTGTTGCATGATTGTTGTGGGACCTTTAGTTCTTCGGCATCGGAACAAAATACCGACTGGACCCCCCCTCTCCCCCTCATAGGTCCTGCTTATCACACACACGCCTTAACCCCCCCCCCCCGGTGCGCGTGCGTGTGTGTGGTGTGCTTACGAGAGCGCGCGCACACGCACACGCACACGCACACGCACACGCACACGCACAATCAGAGCTGTCGGCCCATTTTCGGATCTAAAGAAGAAATAAAGTGTGAAAAGAAAAAGAAATGGATTTTTTTCCTGCACGCAGAGATGAGGACCTGAATATAAAAGGGATGTGTAGTAGAGAGAGAAATAGAGAGAGAGAGAGAGAGAGAGAGAGAGAGAGAGAGAGAGAGAGGGAGAGAGAGAAACGGGGTGAGAAACTGAGAAAGAGAAAGAGAGAGAGAGAGAGAGAGAGAGAGAGAGAGAGAGAGAGAGAGCGGAAAAATGGGACCAGAATTTAAGGAACACGGAATGCGACAGTCTATCTTGCGTTACGGCATCTTTCTTTTCCACGTGTACTCTTCCTTTTACCGTCGCACAGCACTGTTATCTTTTCATATACTTCAGTCAGTAATCACTACTACTACTACTACTACTAGAAGCATCTATTTATGAAAATTGGACTTGTTTACTTACAAAATACCCTAATTTCTAATACAATAATACGCGGTGACTCCATTTCAATGTAGACATAGGGTCCGCCATAAGTAACTCTATGTCTTCTTTTGTTTGTTACTGTGCTGCGACTGAAGCATTCATTCTATTTCATGTATCATACAGACGCGAAAATCGTATATATCTCGGTTTGATAAACATTTTGATATCATTTTTATTTCATTTACATTTTCATTTCAGATATACATTACATCCACACGATCAACGAAAGCGCAAAAAAATGCGGTTTTGAAATGGTTCTGGAAAGCCGAGAGCGTGACATTCGTCCAACGAGAATTTCGAAATAAATTTCAGTCAAATCTACCCACCAATCCAGCGATTATTAATCTGATGGTTTCATGTTGAAACTAAATTATGTAGTTACTACTTTATTAAAATACATATTTATCTCCCTTTATATTTATATATATATATATATATATATATATATATATATATATATATATATATATATATATATATATATATATATATATATATATATATATATATATATATATACAATTTTATTCCAGGACAAGAAATACAATTTCAAACCAACAATAAATAAACAATCATGGCTGCCATTGTGAAGACAAACCAAAACAAGTCAAATTATTTATAAAACAATAATGTGAGAGAAAGAGAAGCAAAGCGACAGATACAGACATAGGTAGATAGAGCGAGTCAACAGATGACGATTAGAACGGAAGTGACGCCGCTGTTACTGACATAGCGTTGTCACGAACGATAGCCAGGGAGATGGGTTGGAACAACCAGACTGACTCACGGGGCTCGTGAAGACGTTGAAATCGTCCGTCCAATGTCCTGAAAAAAATTTGACAGTCTCGGGGCCAAGCACACCCGACGTTTCCACTGAAATTGGTTGGAAGACGAAACGGTCAGTGAGCGAGCTGTATTTTCCGCGCTTCCTTGTTTCGGCGAGCAGAGCCGCCGTGCCGGGCTTCACCACGGATGTAGTTACTTATGTCCATGAAAGAACGCGTTCCCTTTTACTTGAGCGGGCGAGGTGGGGGGGGGGGGAGGGGTTAGTACACATGAAAATTAGATATGAAAACCTAAAAAGTTAGAACTTGCCAGATTTTTGTATGAAAGCAAGTATAATTTGTCACCTCGATGTTACATTTACATTTTTGATGACCCATCTTTTTAAGAAGACAAGAAAAGACGCCAACCACACTGTTGAAAAGCGTTTAAGGTTATTTTTTTAAAGATTTGAACTAATTTCGTATTCATGACAAGTATTTTTTATTGCCGAATGAATAAATGTTAAACAAATGTTTTCTTTGTAATTATTGACAATTTATTTTTGTAAACAATTTTGACATCATCATCATCATCATTATTATTATTATTATTATTATTATTATTATTATTATTATTATTATTATTATTATTATTTAATCACTAGGAGTTCTCACACAGGTCATCAGTGATTGCTCACCGACAACCGGTGGTATTCCCTGGAGTCTGAGTGACAACAAGTCTCCCCAGATTTCCAGTATTCTCCACCTCTGTTCGATAGCCTACGTAAATAAATCTGCAGTATCACAACAGCCGTTTACCATTGATTTCTCGCTGGTAAGGACCATTGGTGTTCTCTGGGGTTTGGGTGGCAATAAGCCTCCCCGAGGTCCCAGCAGTCCCAGCACTTCCAGTGGAGGTCTGGTTTGTGCTGTCCCTCCTCGGATTATTATTATTATTATTATTATTATTATTATTATTATTATTATTATTATTATTATTATTATTGTTGTTGTTGTTGTTGCTGCTGCTGCTAGTTAGTTAGTTAGTTAGTTAGTTAGTTAGTTAGTTAGTTAGTTAGTTAGTTAGTTAGTTAGTTAACGGTGATTAAGTGGATAACGACACGGACTGAAGACCTGGGTGTTCCAAGTTCGAATCCATTCGGTTCCACAGTACTACTTTCACTTAGGGATGTTCGCAACCTTCTCGTGGTCCTTCCCGTAAATACCCGATGTCTTTCCAGTTAGTTGGACACGAGGTTGGTCTTTAATGTGGAAAAAATCCAGCTCTCTAAAAGAACACTCTGGATTGGGACACAAATTTAATTTGCTTCAGTCTTGAAAGATTATTCCTTCACTGTACGAGGACAGAAAAAAAATGAAATGCTGTATCAGAACATATACTACTCTTTGTTCCTAGCCAAAAGGCCTAACTAAAGAAATATGTTTGTTTTTATAACAATTAAATTAATTACATTTGTTGTACGGAAAATCATTTAATTTTATACGATTTTGAAAATACATTTAAAAAAATTAATGTCTAAACAAAATATATTGATAAAAACGTTGAATTAAAACTCTTTTCATTGCGTTTTTTACGCTAATACCTTTTTTGTATATCGCCGACAAAATGTTGCAAATAGACAGTGTGTTTTTAAATGACTAACAATCGAAAATAGACATTCAGATCATATGTTTTAAATGCTTAAATTAAATATAGACCTTAAATATAGACCATAAAAGTTTTTAATGAGCAACAATTGAAAATAGACATTCAAATTAAAGATATAAATTTATATCTTAAAAACAAAAATGAATTTGAGCAAATCTACAAATAATTGGCGATATTTTACGGCCTTACATTTAAAGTGAGATCCACACCTGATCATATAACGGTCACATCGTTAATTTGACCACTTACTGGCGAAATAGAACGTTTATGAAAGAAGGTACATTTTCACTATTTAGCGCCGAAACAGAGCTGCCTTATTTTAAAGGGAGTTGGAGCTGGAACGGTTTCTTTTTGAAAATGGGGAGCCAGCTCCAATTTTGGGCGTGAGAGCGGGATCAGTGAGCAGCTCCAAAAGTAGTGGAGCACGTAATGTCCAGCTTATGTCTAGTGAGTTTATGTTGAAATATAATCATATAGTTTTTTTTTTGTTTGTTTTTTTAAACATGGTTCACCCCAAACAAGGCAGGCCGCCACTGTAGACGTAAGGGGCTACTGAGAAAAAAGAAAAGGGGAGAAGGTTGGAGGGGGGGGGTCAGCCTAAATCATGATCCGCGCAGCGAGATGTTTGTTTACATTAGTTTTAAATGTCTGCATGTCAGTACTGTCGGGGAAACAGGGGGCAGGGAGAGAGTTCCAGAGGCCAGCAGCACGAGGAAAGAAGCTATTTGAGTAGAACGCTCTCCGGCATCTGGGGACCTCCACAGTGAATGGATGGGATTTAGTTGATTGTCGAGTTAGTCTAGTGAATTTACGTCGAGGGAGCACCAGAGTAGCCAATTCATCAGAGCATAATCCATTGAAGTACTTGTAAAACAAACATAAGGATGCTACATTGCGTCGATGGGACAGGGGCTGGAGCTTGGTTGACAGTGAGGGACCTGTTAGGTTGGCGACTCTTTTTTGGACCTTGTCAAGGAGGGAGAGACTAGTAGATGATGCACCAGCCCAGATGTGGCAACAATACTCCATGCATGGGCGGATGGTGGCTTTGTATAGATACAGGATAATGTCAGGTGTGAGGAGCTTACTAGCACGGTAGAGGGAGCCAACCTTTTTTACGACAGCCTTGGCAATGTCTTCAATGTATTTGTTCCAATTCATGTTACCTGTGAAGATTAGGCCGAGGAGTTTGAATGATGAACTCTCAGGTAGGGTGTTATTTGCCATGGCAATCGGTGGTTGGAGAGGCTTCTTGTAGTTGTTGAAGGAAAGTAGCTTTGTCTTTGCGGCATTAAAAGTTACCAACCATTTATGACCCCCAATCTACTACAGCCTGGAGGTCATTTTCTAAAGATTCAGCCATTTCCTCGGATATGATCGCGCCTGTTTTACCAACATGGCGAGAGTGTTACTTATGTCTGGTGAGTTGATGTTGAAATAAAATCATATAGTTAGTTATAGCGAACTCTGTATGTATAAATAGCAACCCCTTTGTGTGTAACATCCTTCTTTTTTCCTCTGCGTTTTATTCTGCTGAAGCAAGGTATGCACTTGATTTACCTATTCAGATTTGTTTGATTGTTGCAGTTATACTCTGACCGATGTGTCGCATTATCTGTCGCCAGAGTCCCGGAGAGATTTTTACATACAGCGCCCGATTTTCTTAAATAGTCACCCATTAACTACTGGCCAAGCTAAACGTTGCTAAATTTCGGTTATTTTACGAGAATCTACGTGTCTTATGTAACAGCAAGGGAGGTAAATCATCCAGTATATACTAAAGTGAACACAAGCATCAGAAGCAGCTTGCTCGAATTATTAGCATCGTTTGTAATGTAAAAAAAAGCCGAAAGCAGTTTTTCCAAGTGAATTTAAGCATAAAAGTTGTAGGTATTTAATTCTTTGAAAAGCTTGTTTAATGGCGTCATTCTTTTCTTTGGCCTTCCTGGATGTTCAAGATTGACAGCGCATGACTCATTAATAACATTATTTAATCTTAGCAATTAAAACACACGCATGCGTCGCACTGAATCATGTCATTAACAGAAGCAATGAAAATAGTATGTCGTCATTTTGGGCAGTATGGGCACACTAGTCTCATCAATAAAATACGACGTTTGCATAGATGTATGAGTGTATGTATGTGAACCCATACCTTTTGCAGCTGAGCAACTACAGCGTTTTGGCCTTTTGACAGAGATCAGAATGTAATATCTGTTTCGATGGATGCTACACTCTGTAAACCGGTACCGTCTTGGGCTTCGGGCCTTGATTCCGCCGTTCTGAGATATTGTCCTGTGCAGTTCTAGAAAATCAACCCTCACAAGCTTAGCCTTCTCACCCTTTGAGAAGGGGTTAGTTCATTGCTAATAGCCTGAGGCGTCCATCCGGGGAATGCCAACGGAACTGCCCAGGCATTTTTTATAGACCAGAGTGCTCTTCGTCTAGGGCGCTGGCTTTTCAAATCCCACTTTCCTGACTTTGTGTCACAAATTGGGCTTCTTGGCCTTTTGGCTAAGATCAAAGTGTAGTATCTATTCCGATGGATACTGCACGCCTGTCCTGTACAGTTCTAGGAGGTCCACCCTCCCAGGCTTTGCCTCCCCTCTTTGGGGAGGAGTAAGTTTATTGCTTACTGTCTGAGGCGCCTCTACCGGGGAATGCCGACGGGGCTGCCCAGGCAATTTTTAAATGGCCAGAGTGCTCACCTCTCGAGCGCTGGCTTTTCAAACCCCACTTTCTCGACCCGATCTTGGGTCACATCTTACTTGTGGGAGTAAGATAAAACTGGCCTTGTGCCTAACTCCTGGGGAGGAGTAAATAAAACATCTTACCGTTATGGGAAGTAGATAAATATATAAGAAAAAAACTACAACGTTGCAATTTGGTTTAAAGATACACCCTGATAAGGCGCACAAAATGATGTGGGTGATGACATTCGCAGTGATCAGGATGCTATCCGCGAAGAGCAAGCATTGTACTCTTCAAAGACCTAAGTCAATAAGACCAACTTCAGAGAATTCAAACTACATATAGAGTACGCCAACTGTTTTGTTTTTGCTCTTTAAAAAACAAACTTTTACTTGGTAATCTCGTACAGTAGTATGCTAACCAAGTGCTTCATTGGACCCCTGGTGGGAAAAATAGAAAAACACCAAACATGAACTGGGAGCAAATAACCAAGAGAGATCTGCAAGAAACGGGCAGAAACTGGAGGGACGCTGTTGATCTGGCTGCAGACCGAATGCGATGGATTACTTTGACTGTCTCATGCGTCGCAGGACGCGGGAATTGTTAAGTCTAGGTCTAACTTTTTGACCTTCGTGGACAACCAAATGTAAAATTTATAATTCGGCCGACCACTAATATGAATTTTTAAAAAATCGAAATACATTTATGTAATGATAATCGTAAAACGTTTAATATAAATTGAAGGTAATACAGCTAGCGTGTAATTATTTAAATAAAACAAATTGAAAATTTGAAGTTTATTCAAATATTACACATTTTTAGTGTGATACTTGTTTCTGTTGGTTTCAAATCAGTTTGTTGCTTTGAGATTTTAATGACGTCAGCGGAAGACGGGGAACTGTGTTTATTTCAAGTTTAAACCTGTAGCGAATTTTAACGGTTGTAGCAGATAAAAATGTCTTATCATAAAAATTTTTTGTTGAAAACTGAATCAAAATTTTCATTGCTTTTTCATAGAATGATAGGTATATAAATGTCTTATCTGAAAATTTTTTTGTTGAAAACTGAATCAAAATTTTCATTGCTTTTTCATAGAATGATGGGTATATAAATGTCTTATCTGAAAATTTTTTTGTTGAAAACTGAATCAAAATTTTCATTGCTTTTTCATAGAATGATAGGTATATAAATGTCTTATCTGAAAATTTTTTTGTTGAAAACTGAATCAAAATTTTCATTGCTTTTTCATAGAATGATGGGTATATAAATGTCTTATCTGAAAATTTTTTTGTTGAAAACTGAATCAAAATTTTCATTGCTTTTTCATAAAATGATGGATATATAAATGTCTTATCTGAAAATTTTTTTGTTGAAAACTGAATCAAAATTTTCATTGCTTTTTCATAGAATGATAGGTATATAAATGTCTTATCTGAAAATTTTTTTGTTGAAAACTGAATCAAAATTTTCATTGCTTTTTCATAGAATGATGGGTATATAAATGTCTCATCTCAAAATTTTTTTGTTGAAAACTGAATCAAAATTTTCATTGCTTTTTCATAGAATGATGGGTATATAAATGTCTCATCTTAAAATTTTTTTGTTGAAAACTGAATCAAAATTTTCATTGCTTTTTCATAGAATGATGGGTATATTTTTTATACAGAACCAAGAATGAGCTTTTGATAATGATCAGTGGAATATAGTTAAACACTTTCGTCGCAAGATAGATCTATAAGGCTGTCTTTTTCATTCATGCTGACATTGCCTCATACAAATTTAAATAACATATACCAATATTTTTTATGCTGCTCTGTGGTTCACCGATTAGCGACCACTGATATTATATATTAGAGCAACTTTCATTACTGGTGAACACCGGATTTCTCTGATAGTAACCTATAATTGTATACATTTCTCTAGTCCAGTTTAGTAATAGTAAACCAATGTTGACCCAGAATATGTAGGAGTTATCTCCCCTGAACCATATCAAAATTATTTCCCCTGAATTATACTAGCCAACGGAGAATGCAATCTTCTATTTCCTAAAAACAAAAATATATCAAAATTTCACCTACGTGTGACTTTACAAACTAGATATTCTTTCTCTTTCGTGGTTGGGCTTCAGACCCAACGGACATGGTCTGCTTGACTTGCTATATTTCTATGGCCTTCACAACTCTGGCGTCATTCCCATCCGATCCCTCTTCTGGTCACAGAATCACGCTCCCAGAACTTCAACAACGCAGTTTGTTTACTCGTACAATTATTCATCGCATATTTCTCTGTTTGTTTACCCTGACAATTCATGTTCTTTATCGATTGTGTTAGGACAATTAAGGTAGTCTTTTATTTTCTAATTACGTCTGTAACTTTCACCTCTTCATGTATCACGCTTAGTATTTATTACTTGCGTTTGTTCTTTTAAAATGTTTCCCTGTGAAAATTAATGTATATATATATGTATATATATATATATATATATATATATATATATATATATATATATATATATATATATATATATATATATATATATGTAGATTTAACTGTTTCTTAATAATTACCTATTTTTCTATTTCTTCTCCAACCATGTGTAATCAACGATAACATAATATATAAAATGGTGACCGCATGTTCGTAAAGAAACCTAAACACGTGGTCGCTAGAAACCCGTAGAAATACAATATCAAATGTTCAAATTCGTCACCAGCAATGATGTATTTTTTTTAGTCTTTTTCACTCGTTCGTTTTCGTATTGTTTTCACTTCGATCCTAATTCTGCCGTTGGCCTTTTCTAGATATTATTTATTTTTCGTCTTATGTTCTTCTACCTCACGTATTTACGAGCACCTGTCTTAGAGTAACTTAGTTAATTTTATATTCAATATTCTACACCACTGTCACTAAACCGGAGTAGTATTCAGTAAAGATATAAAGAAAAGCTTTATGCTCTTTCGGCCATCCGTAACTATAAAAACTTGATTTTCATAAACTAAAGCACCCGTGACCCGTTGGGTCAAAAATAATACCACTATTTATCCCACTTTGATTTGAATTCAAAAATTCATAAACTGTGATATATCTGTTAATTTGTTGGTGCTTGTACAGAGAAGCGTCCGTAATAAATTATCAAAACAGTATCATATACTTACGCAGCAGATTTAAATAAGTATCCTCACCAAAAAGTAGGAGAAATTATCGAGTAAAATTTTAATTAAAAATAAAAATCAGTTTCATCGTATTTTGATTACTGCCATTGATTTATTACGTATTAATATGACAGACTGAGTTACCTCGTCCTGAATTTCGTGTTTTTCGCTCAAATCAATGGACGAACCCGATTAAACGATATAACAGATTTTTATTTTTGATTACAATTCTAATCGATAATTTTTGCTAATGTTTGGTGTATATACCTATTTTTGCTTGATACGTAAGTATATAAAAGAGTTTCCCGGTTAATTTAATTGGAACTGCGATTTTCAGCGTTTTTCATATGCACGATTTTTCTGTACAATCACCTTTTTTTTTACTTCTATAATATATTTATGGATAATACATAAGTAAAGCGACCTATCATTTTGCTATCTAATTTACATACGTGTTTACGGTGTGTACAAACACACTATGTAAATCAATTGTAAAACGAGAGGGTCATGTTTTCTTTAAATGGGGGACTTGTTCGGCTACTTATAAATTATGACTAATTAGAAGAATTGACATTTTTTTCTAAACATAACTTAATTCCAGCACTGTTTATATTAATCCATTTTTTTAAGACCTTTAGTTAACCGATAAAATGTGATAGGTTTCATTGTCGAACCATCTATATTTAAAAAAAATACTCTAAGCATAATGACTTTTATAGTATATATGTTTAACTGCTAGTTCCATTTATACTCATACTAGCATGAAGACCAGGCGTTGCCCGGAATTGAATGAAGAGACCAGGGAAAGTAGTGACGCCTTCCCCTACATTTCGTTATAGTAGGTAATGAAAAAGGGAGCTTTGGGTCGCCCTCGACTACGGTCAACCACTTTATTTTACTTTTATGTGTGAGAAGGTAGTGTTGAAAAAATATGATAATTGTGCACTTTATTAGTAACCGCAAATTCGTCCTATTAACAGTTCTTATAAAGTTCTTGTGTAGCTTTGAGGATCCAGTTGTTTTTTTGTGAAAATAGTTCTTCAAGACTCGTGGTCTTCAATTAAGTCGTGCAATTAAGCATATTATAAAATGTAAAACAAAAGAATAAAAAGGTGTTAGGGGCTTGCTGCAAAAGGACATAGGTCTCTTCATTTAATTCCGGGCAACACCGAGTTTTCATGCTAGTATAAGTATAAATGGAACTAGCCGTTGAGCATACATAATATAAACGTTAGTTTTAAACGCTCATTATGCGTGGAGTATTTATTTATTTATTTTTAAATATACGTGGTTTGCCAATAAAACCTACCACATTTTTATCGGATAACAAAAGGCTGAACAAAATTGGATTTATATAAACAACATAGCATCATGAGTAAAGGTGTATGTGTTGTTTGGCTTTTAAATTTTGTTTAGAAAATGTTTTTATTCCAAATGGTGGCTCAGGGCCGGATTTAGGAAAACAGGGGTCCTAGGATATTCCACTTGTAAAAACCTCTCTCTCACCCCCCGCCCCCTTTGCGTCTTGATAAAGTTGAAAGTGCGTTTAAACAAAGTTCAGTAAAAGCGAAGATGGTGGCGTATGTTTAAAATTCCGACAGTTACAACCTTTTAATTCTGTTCAGATTATAATCTGAAAAATAAAAAGTAAAATTTACCATCAACAGTTGTATCTTTCATCGCTTATTGGCTTAAAACGGCATCATCCTGAAATAGGGTGCAAAGGAAATTGATGAAGGGTTGTTCACAGACTCGAGTGCGTCGCGCTCAGAAATATTATCTCATTTGTTTGGGAGCCTGGCAAGTCTATAGATAAATCTAACATTGGGTAGCCTCTATTTGCTAGATGTTCATAATAACTTGACCCCCCCCTCTCCCCACGAGGGCAAAGTTAGAAACGAGGTGGGTTTTTAATGTGGGGAAAATTTAGTTCCTCAAACGCTCTGGATTTAAACAGGAATAAAAATTACCTTAGTCTAGAAGGACTTCTCTCTCACTGACCGAGTACAGAAAAGACTAAGTGAAGCATCAAAACGGCGACTACACTTTGCTCCTATTTGCGATATGTAGTTGTAACCGATTTCAAAGTTCTCTTTTCCATTACTCGAGAAATCAAATCAAATTTATTGGCAAAAAATAGCAAAGTGCAACCAGCCACGTAAAAAAAAACTATATACTGTCCTAATGTTAAATTTACATATGATAAAGGTACTTATATCGATCTTGACCCAGTTTTCGCGAGTTTCTTGTCAGAAGCGTTTGGCTATCCTACACAAACGCCCAAGAGATGACGAGCCGATTTGTACCAGACGACAATTTTGATACTGTGCTGCGTCCTATGATTTTAAGTTATATTTTCAAGAAATTTTCTAAAAGAAACAAAAAAAAACAAGCAAAACATAGCGAAGTTACTGTTATAAAATAAATATTTTTCGTTATTTTGATACGTTTGCTGCGTCCTATAATTTTTAGTTATAGTTGCAAGAAATTTTTTAAACAACAAAACAAATAAAACAAGCAAAACAGAGCGAAATTGCTGTTATCAAATAAATATTTTTAACCCTAACCCTAACCCTAAACCCTAACCCTAAACCCTAACTCTAACCCTAACCCTAACCCTAACAACAAAGACAAAACAAGCAAAACATTAAAATCATAGGACGGAGTACCGTATCAAAATTGTCGTCTCGTACAAATCGGCTCGTCATCTCTCGGGCGTTTGCGTAGGATAGCCGAACGCTTCCGACAAGAAACTCACGGAAGCTGGGTCAAGATCGATATAAGTAGCATGATAAATATTGTCACTACCTCTGGTAGGCGGTACCACGAAGCAGAATCACGGACAGAGAACGCTGCCTTTCTTCTAATAAGACTAAAAACATTACCGACTACCTAGGGAGCTCGATTCTTTTGACGTAATGTAATATTTTATAACATAAAATCAGCTTCTCGAAATCGGAAACTAGTACACACTACGGGCTCTTTTTTATTTATTTATTTTGCAGGGGGGGGGGGGGTAACGATGGATGGTAGGGATACAAACTCAGACTATGGAATCGACGAGACTTAGTTCAAATAAAATTGGATGTATTTAATACACTTATACTGTGATAATATTGGGAAAGGTATGAACCATACTCTCATTGTCTATGGATAAAATAGTAACTTAAGTTCAGTTAATCAGTTACGATAGTTTTTTTTAATGTTGGGTCACAACTTATCAAGACCCAGAGCCACTCAACGATACAGATTAATGGGATGGAATGACTGCCAATATCCTATATCTCTACAAAGCCACCATCCACCATATTTATCTTGAATACGAAGACATTGCCAAGGTTGCTGCAAAGTAAGTGGGCTCCCTCTACCATGCTAGCAAACTTCCCACACCTGACATTATCCTATATCTCTACAAAGCCACCATCCTCTCATGCATGGAGTATTGTTGTCACATCTGAACTGGTGCGCCATCCACCAGTTCCCCCCCCTCTTAAACAAGGTCTAAAAAAGAGTCTCTAATCAAATAGGTCCCTCACTATCCACCAATCTCCAGTCCCTGTTCCATCGCCGCAATATTGCATCCTTGTGCTCATTTTACAAGTACTTCAATGGAATGTGCTCCAATAAACTTGCTGCTCTGGTGCCCCCCTCGACGTAAATACACTCGACCAATCCGTCAACCAGCCAGATCCCATCCATTCACTGTGGAGGTCCCCAGATGCCGGAGAGCCTTCTACTTTAATAGCTTCTTTCCTCGAGCTGCCAGCCGGTTGAACTTCCTCCCTGCTCCCTGTTTCTCCGACTGTACAGACATGCAGAAATTTAAAACTAATGTGAACAGACATCTCGCTGCACAGCTCACAATTTAGGATGACCCCCAATACTTTCACCCTAATTCTTACGTCTACAGTGGTAACTTGAAAGAAAAGAAAGATGAAGAATACTATGGGAGTACTAAATTTGACTAATGCAATGAACGAAGTTTGATTATTTATGACAGGGTTTATGAAACAATATTTGTTGACATTGGATTTAAAAACGACCATGTTGTAATCTACAGGGAAGCAGTCCCGTGGTAGTGTATTCCACAGACTGGGAACTCTTGCAAAGGAGCTCTGTCTATGAAAATTCTGTTGACACTAAGCACATAGAGAAAGAAGAGAAATAGTTCTTGCTGTGAATATCTTAAAGGAATAACGAGAAATTAGAGCTCAGTTGAGCACCTTCCATAAAAATAACGATAGAGTAGAGAGAGACTAAGAACGTCTCTTCTGTGAGAAAGGGGTTGTAGGAAAGATAACAGATCACCCCTCCCCCCGCACTAGATCTCAATGTCAATGTTGTACTCTGAATGATCAGCTGTTCACTTATAAATTTAAGCAGACGTAAATATCTAAAAGACTTGTCTTGTAGTGGGAAAGACATAAATGCAATACATTTGATATTTTTATATGGAAGTCGCTCCAAACAAGGCATGAAGCCACTTGATGTTAGAAGCTAAAAAAATACTACTTCAAGGTTAACAACTAACCAACGATAAGTGCTAAATGGATAGATTCTGACGCAGAAAACAGCAATTATTCCCCCTGTGTCAGAAACATCGCTTATGGAATATGAGGACTAAAGGACAAAATAAGGGAAGCGAGAGTTACTAACCCTAACCCTAACCCTAACCCTAACCCAAAGTCCACTTTCTACTCTAGGGCGGTTTATGACAAGTATTTGTTGACATTGGATTTGAAGACGACTATGTTGTAGTCTGCAGGGAAGCAGTCCCTCGGTAATATGTTACACAAAGTTTTGCAAACAAACTCTGCCCATGGAAATTATGCCTGGCGCTAGGCACATAGAGTAATAAAATAATTTATTCCCCCGTTGTGGCAAAAAGACGAGTTCTTGCTGTGAATGACTTACAAGGAGGAAACAGAGATTAGAGCTCAATCGAGCACGTTTCATAGAAATAACGATAGAGTAGAGAGAGACTAGTTATTGGGTTTCAATATTAAATAAACTGAATAGGGTTCATATTCATACAAAATAAAAGCAAAACAAGGTATTTTCCTATTACCTCTAATATGAACTGACTTGATCTATTACCATTCACTTGCCACTAACAATTGCAGCTGCTGGCCATAAGAAATTGCACTGATCTAAAAAAAAAAATTATTAATAATAAAATGGCGTCACCAGTGGTATGTAAAGGTCTAGTGATGCCCTAATGATGCCCGATGCCAACCCCTTGATTGTATGTCCCAAAGATCAAAGTATAAGTCCTAGTACTGAGAAAGGAAGGTAGGTTGAATATGATTGGATGCTCTCCCAATGTTGATGCCCGAGCCATCGCCCCGTTACCCCCTCCCCTTTGCATGCTAGTGAACCCCACGCACTATTTCACACCAGAAGAGACGATTTGTCTAAAGTGGCAATAACACTTAAGATAAGCATGGGGAATTGTAGAAAACCTTACTGTCACTTGATCCGCAATAATGGCCCGAATAATAGCAGAGAAGGGCAACAAGAAGGCTAATAACAGTGCGTCTGAGGTTTGGCTACATTCAAAGAATTACGTTAAACGAGGGATTTTCATGAGCGAACATTGTTTACATCTGTAAAGATATACATAGACGGATTGTTTATAACATAATATCCGGCTGCAAATACGTTTTATTAAGACGTCTGTTGACAGAGTTGTGCGAAGTGAATTCGCAACATGTGGATAATTTAAAGACAGAGAGAGAGAGAGGGGAAATAGAGAAAGAACACAGAGAGAGAGAGAGAGGAGAGAGAGAGATGAGAAAAGAGAGAACACAAATAGATAGATAGATAGATAGAGATATAGAGATATATATAGGAGAAAAAAGAGAGAACAAAAGGAGAGAGAGGGTATGAGAAAAGTAAGAACACACAGAGAGATAAAGAGAGAGGGCAGAGAGAGAGAGAGAGAGAGAGAGAGTTAGAAGGGGAAAGAGACAGGGACATTGAGACACACCGAGAAAAAGAAATGAGAAAAGAAAAAGCACAAACACACACATGCAGAGAACACAAACAGATGGAGAGAGATACGAAAAGACAGAACACAAACACAGAGAGAGAGAGAGAGAGAGAGAGAGAGAGAGAGAGAACAAAAGAGAGAAAACAAACATACAGACAGAGAGAGAGAGAGATATAAGAAAAAGAAGAACACAGATAGATATATATATATATATATATATATAGAGAGAGAGAGAGAGAGAGAGAGAGAGAGAGATAAAGAGAGAGAACACAAAATGTGAGTAAGAGAGAGAGATAGAGAGAGAGAGGGGGGGGAAGAGGAAGGATAAAAAAAAGATGCTCATTTATCTTCATCAACACAAAAGCAGTTAAAAGAAAGTTTCCCGCCATTCGAAACGACCTTACTCGTTTTGTGAGGCGCCATTTTATTATACACATAAACAAATTGAACCGATAGAGCTGGCTCTTAACATGAGCCGACTAGTACAAATATGCAGCCCACGGCGCGCATACATTTGTTAGCATTAAATTCTTCTCAATATCCTGAACTAGAAGAATATCCGTCCCAGGAAAAGTAAAAGTAATTCCCTGAATAGAACAGTTTTGCACCACTTTTATGTCCCCTTATTAAAATCAAGACATAATCATACTAAAACTAATGTTTCGAAATGTTTAGATGAAGATTTATAATTTCTATTATTTGAATTATTCGGATTATTGTTTAGATCTTGGATGGTATTCTCACAACGTTTCGGCCGATGTAACCTTCGACCTTCTTCATGTTCTTTTTGTCGAACTCGGGAATCTTTATGTCGAATTCGGGAATCTGTACGGAATTTAAAACAGAACCCTTTATTTAATCCACAGGGGTAGTTTGTTCTCGTTCCGTCAGCCATCACCGGGTGGAAGTCTTAAGTAATTCGTAATTGCGTTCTTAGTATCGCCTGTACTTAAGATTGAACCTTTAACCGCATCCCTTTGCGGACCCGTGGCGCAACGGATAAAAGTGCTATGTGTAATCAGTTCTAAGTGACAGTTTTCTGTTGGTTAGAAAGAGCAGGACAAAAAACACTATCCAGAACTCCACTGGAAGGGCACAGAAAGTACTCGAAATATTGAGCAGACTTATTCCCACTCAGACTCCACGAAACACCACCTGTTTTGTCGGTGAACACTCATTGGTAAAAATCTCTTGTGGGGACTCCTACTGCGTAAGAAATACCAATAATAACATTGTGGGGGGAGGGGGCTAGGAACAATTTCGTAAAGTCTGGAAAACGACGAGGAGAAATTGCAATCAAAGAGAGAACTTGCGCCACGGCACCGATAAAAACAGTTGAATACCAAGGAAAATCCTCGGGTGCGGAAACCAATCGCAATAAAGAGCGAATTCCGACCAACCACAGGTAAGTTGAATTAGAAATAGAACACAAACAGATGAAGAACATTACATGAGTCCAATTGAACTGAAGCTGCTAAAAAAGATATAACCTAGCCCCCCCCAAAAAAAAATTATCGTGAAGGGCCAAGGAGGATGGAAAGACCGAAGAAGAAGAGGATCATCCAGACTTCCACTGGTAGGTCGCGGTGAGTACTTGAAGCCTGGGAAGACTTATTAATACTCAAATTCCAGAGAAAGCAAACGGATTGATATCACTCAGTTTCTAGGGAAACACCATTTGTCATTGTTAGTAAGCAGTTACTAATAATGACTCGTGCGAAAAAGTCGTGGATGATGATGATGATGATGATGATGATGATGATGATGATGATGATGATGATGATGATGATGATGATGATGATGATGGCTATCACTACACAAAAATGAACCAAGGAACAGAAATTACATGAAACACTGTAAACTCCCCCTTCTGTCCTACCACCCCACCCCCACCCAAAAAATTAAAAAATTATAAAGAAATTAAAAATTAAAAAAAAAAAAAATGAATTACATTTTTTTTTAATGGTGACGGCCTAGGCTGGCACCAGACAAAATATTTGTAGAGGGTCGAGGAGGATGAGAAGACCGAGGAGGGACAGCACAAACCAGATCTCCACTGGACAAGTGCAGAGAATGCTGGGACCTTAGGGAGGCTTATTGCCACCCAAATCCCAGAGAAGACCAATTGTCCCTACCAGCGAGAAATCAATGGTAAGAGGCTGTTGCGATACCGCATCGTTATCGAAAAGAGGTGAAGAATACTGGAAATCTGGGGAGGCTTGTTGTCACTCAGACCCCAGGAAATACCACTGCTTGTTGTCGGTGAGCAATCACTGACGATGATCTGTGTGAGAACTCCTAGTGAGTACAAATAATAAGTTGCAATAGAAACATGGAAGGAACACCACATGAGCCGAAGAAACTGAAACTGTAATATATCTTATAGGCTGTCCTTCAAAGGCATCAGCCTCGTCTGAGACCACACAAAATAGTCGTAGAGGGCCAAGGAAGATGGAAAGACGAAGAAGGGGAAACACTAATCAGACCGTTATTGGAAGAGTACTGGGACCTTGGGGAGGCTTATTGCCACTCAAATCCCAGAAAAGACCGACGGTCGTTGACAGCGAAAAATCAATGATAAACGGCTTTCACGATAACGCAGTTATTTGCAATGGTTATAGAAAGAGGTGGAGATTACTGGAAATCTGGAGAGACTTGTTGGCACTCAGTTTCCAGGAGACACCACCGGTTATTATTAGTGAGCAATCACTGATGATGACCTGTGTGAGAACTCCTATTGAGTAGATGATGATGATGATGATGATGCCACCACCACCACCACCACCACCAGCAGCCTCGGCTGATATCATACAAATTAGTCGTTAAGGACCAAGAAGGATGGGGAGACCGAGAAGAGATAGTACTAACCAGACCTCCACTGGAAGAGTGCGGAGAGTGCTAAGACCTTGAGGAGGGGGCTTAGATTTGTGTAAAAACTTATAGTCGTTAAATAGTAGTAGTAGTAGTAGTAGTAGTAGTAGTAGTAGTAGTAGTAATAATAATAATAATAATAATAATAATAATAATGAATAAATAGCTGGGCAATATCTCTAGTAAGGTACTCTGAGCACTTCATAGGCTGAACAAAAGAAGGACACAGACACTTGGACCAAAGAACTAGGAAACAAATGACTATGCACAATACACTGCATTCGAGATATATTACACATCATCTAATTATTATTTGAGTGGCCTCACTATATATTTCTACGATCTACTGTATTGTGTAATCATTTGCTCATGGTGTTTGGTGTTGATTGCAAAGCCACCACAGTTCAAATAATTAATGGCAGTCTTAATCCACGTTACGTTCGGTCGACCTCTTTTCATATCAGTTGAGGTTAGAGCTTTAATTCTTACTGGTGTATCTTTACCCAGTCTCATCACATGCTCTCACGGAAATCGCTCCAAGCATGGCATGAAGCCACTTGATGTAAGAGTTAAACAAAATATTACTTCAAGGTTTATAACTAGCTAACGATAAGTGTTAGATGGATAGATTCTGACCTAGAAAACCGAAATTATTCCCTCTTTGTAAGAAACATCGCTCATGGAATGTGAGGACTAAAGGACTAAACGTCTTTATATGATTGCTTCACTCCCATCTTCATACTTATTTCTCCTGTGGATTTCTTTTTTTATATTTTCTGTGGCCACTTGAAATTCGGCGCATACCTTAATAGCCTCTTTTGATAGCTGTCTATCTTGTCGTTCAGTGTCTTGTTTACCGCTCATGTTTCAGAGTTGTAAAGGAATATACTACCAATATACATATTTATGGTCCTTATCTTAAGTTTATTGTCAATATGTTTGGATGTAAATATATGTTCATGTTTCCTCATCGCATTTAGTGATAGCTGCTTTCTTCTTTTTAAGTCTTCTTCGGTGTCAAGTAAACTTCATAATAGTTTGCATGACTACCAATCTGTTTTAGTGAAGGATGACATAACCGACTCTAAAACTTAAATGGTTTTCTATTGTAACATATGTGAAAAAAAGGCCGAAAACAAACACTGGTGATATACTGAATGATTTCTAATTCAATATGTGATCTACCGAGTTGTTAGAGTGAGGGTTAGGGTTAGTTAGTAAGGGTTATGGTTATGTTTATGGATAGCTTGTTATGGTTATAGTAATGTTTATGGATAGTTTGTTATGGTTATGGTTATGTTTATGGATAGCTTGTTATGGTTATGGTTATGTTTATGGATAGCTTGTTATGGTTATGGTTATGTTTATGGATAGCTTGTTATGGTTATGGTTATGTTTATGGATAGTTTGTTATGGTTATGGTTATGGTTATGGTTATGGATAGCTTGTTATGGTTATAGTAATGTTTATATATAGCTTGTTATGGTTATGGTTATGTTTATGGATAACTTGTTATGGTTATGATTATGTTTATGGATAGCTTGTTATGGTTATAGTAATGTTTATGGATAGCTTGTTATGGTTATGGTTATGTTTATGGATAGCTTGTTATGGTTAGGGTTATGTTTATGGATAGCTTGTTATGGTTATGGTTATGTTTATGGATAGCTTGTTATGGTTATGGTAATGTTTATAGATAGTTTGTTAGGGTTATGGTTATGTTTATGGATAGCTTGTTATGGTTATGGTAATGTTTATAGATAGCTTGTTATGGTTATGGTTATGTTAATGGATAGCTTGTTATGGTTATGGTTATGTTTATGGATAGCTTGTTATGGTTATGGTTATTTTTATGGATAGCTTGTGATGTTATGGTTATGTTTATCGGTAGCTTGTTATGGTTATGGTAATGTTTATGGGTAGTTTGTTATAGTTATGGTTATGTTTATTGATAGTTTGTTATGGTTATGGTTATGTTTATGGATAGCTTGTTATGGTTATGGTTATGTTTATGGATAGTTTGTTAAGGCTATGGTAATGTTTATGGATAGTTTGTTAGGGTTATGATAATGTGTATGGATGGTCTGTTAGGGTAATGGTTATATTTATAGATAGTTTGTTAGGGTTATGGTTATATTTATAGATAGTTTGTTAGGGTTAGGGTTATGTTTATGGATAGTTTGTTATGGTTATGGTTATATTTATAGATAGTTTGTTAGGGTTAGGGTAATGTTTATGGATAGTTTGTTAGGGTTATGGTTATGTTTATGGATACTTTGTTAGGGTTATGGTTATATTTATATATAGTTTGTTAGGGTTAGGGTAATGTTTATGGATAGTTTGTTAGGGTTATGGTAATGTTTATTGATAGTTTGTTAAGGTTATGATTATGTTTATGGATAGTCTGTTAAAGTTAGGGTTATATTTATAGATAGTTTGTTAGGGTTAGGGTTATGTTTATGGATAGTTTTGTAGGGTTATGGTTATATTTATAGATAGTTTGTTAGGGTTAGGGTAATGTTTATGGATAGTTTGTTAGGGTTATGGTAATGTTTATTGATAGTTTGTTAAGGTTATGGTTATGTTTATGGATAATCTGTTAGGGTTAGGGTTATATTTATAGATACTTTGTTAGGGTTAGGGTTATGTTTATGGATAGTTTGTTAGGGTTATTGTTATATTTATAGATAGTTTGTTAGGGTTAGGGTTATGTTTATGGATACTTTGTTAGGGTTATGATTATGTTTATGGATACTTTGTTGGGGTATAGTTATATTTATAGATAGTTGTTAGGGTTAGGGTTATGTTTATGGATCGTTTGTAAGGGGTATGGTCATCTTTATGGATAGTTTGTTATGGTTAGAGTCATGTTAGTTTGTTAGGGTTAGATTTAGAGTTAATAGGCAGATCACATTTATGGATGTAAATAATTTGGTAGATCACATATTGGATTTGAAACCATCTGGTAGATCACATATTGTAAGATACATTATGCTCTCTCCTTTGTTAAACAACTATTTTTAGTTTTTTGTAAATTAACCAACCTCATTGATTTGTATAATTAAATTATACCTGAAAAGAGAGGTTACGGTGGTTAAGTGGGTAACGACACGGACTGAAAACCTGGGTGTTCTAAGTTCGAATCCAGTCGGTTCCACAGTGCCACTTTCTTTTAAGGATGTTGGCAACCTTCTCGTGGTCCTTCCCGTAAGTACCCGATGACTTTCCAGAAAGATTTCTAACTAGAAAAACATCGGGAAAACGTAATCGCAAATTGTATAGTTTCTAAAGAGATTAAATACTGATAATAAAAAAATGAATCTTTGATAATTTTCAAATACATTTATTTACTTCTTGCTGGACCCGTTACCCAGCATTGCTCGGAATAATTGAGAAACAGACGCTCTCATTTATTTGCGGGAGGGGGGGGCACTCAATGATAGGTGGCAGGTTTTTGGTTTTAATTTACAATTCATAAATGGATCGCAACTTGTTGAAAATCAAGTGACTCCACCCGTAATTAAATTGAGCGTGATGTATCCGAAATGTTGTTTTCACCAAACATTCACACTTTTTATCCACGATATAAAAATATTCGTAAATAAAATTACGTGCTATATTGAAATGAAAACGCTCACCGAAATTGAAAACAATAGAAACGTATATTTGATTAATGAGATGAACTTTTGCAAAGTTATATGCAAATTAATTAACGTTACGACTTCGGTCGCTTTACGTATTAGAAATTGCTGTTCTGCTATTGTGTGAAAAACATTCATTTTCATACCTTTCCTTTTTCAAAGACATTTTGTAAATACCAACAAACTCTAGCGTTTGAGACGCGTTGTATATATTTGTCGACACATCTGGCGTATTTTAAATAGCTTAACTCCATAGAGTGAATGCGGTATTGTGGTGACAGAAACTAGTATAAGGAATAGACAAGTGCACGCCCCTCCCCGACTCTCTTCCTAACCCTGTTTGGCCTTGTGCCACATCTTTTTAAAATTATTATTGTAATTTTAAGGGATAAATAAAAACATTCATTTTCGTCTCATTGTTAGAGCGGGAAATGGCACAACTTTATAAGTATAGAGATGAACCGTATTGGAGAATATATTTTGGGGTACTGATCCAGAATACGACCCAATCTCCGGTAACTTTGCGTCGGCAACTTCGCGTCGGCAACTTCCGGACAGATTATGTAAACAGACGGAACATGCCAACGTGAAGACTGCCGGACGATAAATTCAAAACGTGGCTTTGTTGTCACCGTATGCTTAATTATATGAAAACATTATTTATTTTTCTTCTGTGATAGACTTATGTATCAAGCAAAAATAGGTTTGTACACCAAAAATTAGCAAAAACTATCGAGTAGAATTGTAATAAAAAAATAAAAATCCGTTATATCGTTTAATCGGGTTGGCTATTGATTCGAGCCAAAAACACGAAATTAAGGATGAGGTAACCTAGTCTGTCATATAAACACGTAACAAATCAATGGCAGTAATCAAAATACGATGAAACTGATTTTTATTCTTAATTAAAATTCTATTCGATCATTTTTCCTACTTTTTGGTGAAGATACTTATTTAAATCTGTTGCCTAAGTATATAATACTGTTTTTTTTTTGGTGGTATTGATAATTTAATCCGCACGCTTCTCTAGCACCGATTAAAAAAAAAATTTTTAGACAAAGAAAATAAAACTAAATAACTCGTTAAAATTTTTATATAAAAGAACAAAACAAATTTTGTATTAATTTTATTCAAGAAAAGTTTCGAATAAATAATCTTTTTTTTTCCGAAGCAAATAAAACTAAACAGCTAGTCGAAGTCTTTTTTTATTTTTGACTTTTCATTTTTTCATATACAACGAACAAACATAGAAACTGTTATTAATTTAAAAAAATTCAAGAAAATTTTCAAGTAAATTGTCTTTTAAGAAAATAAAACTAGTTAACCTGTCAAAAATCTGGGGGAGTTGGGGGTTGCTTATTTCTGAAGGTTTTCTGTTGCCATGTTGTAGGACCACAAGTATATCAGCTTCAGTATTTAAACCAGGTTCATTTTTGCTTGTGCAAAAAAGGCGTCACGATCTTCTGCATTTTGTATTAGTGCATCTTCATGCAAACTTGTCCGTACTGCTGACATAGCGTGTTGAAATTCATTTTCGGTTTTTACAAAAAAATTCTTCATTTAATCTATTTCACGATTTTTTGGAAACTTGTCGGCTTCTGACAGCTGATTGGCTAATCGCTTCGTAATCTTCCGCCTGCTTATGTAACCTGCCCGATGTATCAATGTAAATGTAATTATCAAATTGTTTCATTCATCCACTGTTTACTGAAAACTTTTACCTCTATGACTAACCTTAAAAAGTAATCCTTAATGTTTCCGTAACACAATCGGTAAAACAGTGAATAGATCAATCCCTGCATAATTTTGGTTATTCGGACTGCATTTCTAATTATGAGTGTTATCATCACAACGTTTCAGCCGCTGTGACCTCCGGCCTTCATCAAGTGTATCTCTTCGAACTCGGGAATATTTCTGTCGAACTCGGGAATCTGGACGGAATTTCGAACGGAACTCTTTATTTAATCCACGGGGGTAGCATGCTCTTGTTCCGTCAGCCATGACTAGGAGAACCTTCGGTGCAGGCGATACGAATAATAATAATAATAATAATAATAATAATAATAATAATAATAATAATAATAATAATAATAAACAACTATTTCATGTACATGCGTTAGATAATGAAGATTGGCAAAAATGAATCGTGGACGAGTCCATTGTGGGTGGGACGTCGAGAAAGACAGAAAGCGACTTGATAACTGTTAAAAAGGAGAATGTTCCGCAGTGCAAGCGAGACTTGAAAGACAGCGGTTTCAGAAACGCGAAGAGCCGGAGGGCTTGGTGATCGGAGTATCGAAGTACCGGGAGAATGGGAGTTTAACGAAGTTTATGGCACCGATGAAGCTTTATTGGCTATGGTACCCAAGCTGACTAAAAATGCGACTGATAAGCAAGTTGGTACTGTGAAGGAATCCCCTGACTTGTATTTCATCAAAGTGCTTGTGGAACAATTGCTTCAGTTCACGCTCGGATAGACATTGCAGAGCAAATTGCTTTCCAATCGGATGTATATATGAACGAGTTTCTAGCGGAAACCAAGTCTGTGACTTCAGCAAAGACTTTAATGAGACAAAAGTATGTCAAAAGATTTTTATGTGTGTGCGTAGCCGGCGTAAAGCATCAGGTGATGGGAAATAAAGAAAACAAAAGTTTTTCCATATACGTTCTGTTCTTTGTCATTCTTGTTGGATCTTACTGGGTACCCCGAAAGAAAGGGTAATGCAACACATGGACGACCTGAAACTATTTGCAAAAAGCAAAAAGGAACCAGAAAAAAAAATAAATACGACCAGAATCTTCAGCCAGGACATTTAAATGGAATTCGGAATAAAAAATAGTGTGCATCGTTAAAGATTAAAAAAGGAAAGCTGGAGACGACTGTTGGCATGGAACTACCCAACCAAGAGCAGATGAGGGCACTAGGCGAACAAGACAGCTATAAATATTTGGTAGTTTTGGAAGCAGACACAATCAAATCAACAGAAATGAAAGAGAAGATTGGAAAAGAATATCTGAGAAGAACAAGAAAGCTCTTAGAAACAAAATTATATAGCAGAAATCTAATCAAAGGAATAAATACCTGGACAGTATCACTAATAAGATACTCTGGACCATTCATAAGCTGGACTAAAGAAAGAACTAAGGCACCTTGACCAGAGGACTAGAAAATTAATGACCATGCACAACGCACTACATTCAAAAGACGATACAGACAGACTCTACGTGAAGAGAAACGAGGGGGGAGGACTGGTAAGTATAGAAGACTGTGTGGACGACACTAAAAAAGAGCTGGAGAAATACATAAATCAGAACACAGACAGGCAAGAGACACCGTCCCAACAGACAACGCAGGAAGCATCGAAACCGGACACAAACACACAAGAAAAGAAAACTGGTAAGAAAAACAACTACATGGACGCTTCATAAGACTCACAAGAGAAGAAACTAACGAAAATAGCTGGATATGGCTAAGAAAAGGAAACTTGAACAGAGAAACGGAATCTTTACTGATGGCGGCACAGAACAATGCGATTAGAACAAACTACATTAAAGCTAAAATAGATAAATCCCAGGAAAACAGTAAATGCAGACTGTGTGGACAAAGAGTCGAAACAGTAAATCCTATAATAAGTTAATATAGCAAACCTACCCAAAATGAATACAAAAACGGAAATGACTGTGTGGGGAAAGCAATACACTGGGAACAGTGCAACCAATTGAAGCTCGAATACGCAGACAAATGGTACAAACATAAACCAGAATCAGTATTGGAAAACGAAAAACACAAAATCCTCGTGGATATGGATATACAAACAGATAAACACATACAAGCAAGGAGACCTGATGTTATTATAATCGACAAGAAGGTAAAAATCTTCTAAAATCGTAGACTTCGCCATTCCAGCAGACCACAGAGTGAAGATCAAAGACACGGAAAAACGAAGTAAATCCACAGAACTAGTCAGAGAACTGAAAGGAATATGGAGCATGAAGAAAGTTAGTATAATACCAATGATCGTAGAAGCACTAGGAACTATCCCATAAAACCTGGAGAAAAGACTGGGAGAAATTGAAATCAAAGGGACCACCGAAACCATACAAAGGACGGCAATGATCAAAACAGCTGTAATCTTAAGGACAATCCTTGAATGCGGAATCCAACCCGCATTAACTACAAAGGGTAACCAGTCAAAAGGAATTTACAACAGGGACAAGGCTAAACCACACGAAGAACACCACAACACACACAAAGGATCACAAACTGCAAGAAACATCAAATCATAATCAACCCTCAATAAATTACACCGACTTCAGCTAACACCACACAAAAATGAACCAAGGAACAGAAATTACAAGAAGCACTATAAGCTCCCCCCCCCCCACCACCCCAAAAATGGTACCGGCAAAATATTTGTAACGGGTCGAGGAGGATGAGAAGACCGAGGAGGGACAGCACAAACCAGACCTGCACTTGAAAAGTGCGGAGGATGCTGGGACCTTGGGGAGGCTTATTGCTACCCAAATAATAGAGAAGGTTAATGGTCCTTACCAGAGAGAAACCAATGGTAAGCGGTTGTTGCGATGGTTATCGAAAACAGGTGAAGAATACTGGAAATCTGGGGAAGCTTGTTGTCACTCAGACTCCAGGAAATACCACTGGTTGTTGTCGGTGAACAATCACTGACGATGATCTATGTGAGAACTCCTAGTGAGTACAAAAAAAAAAAAAAAAAAAAAAAAAAAAAAAAATAATAATAATAATAATAATAATAATAATAATAACAACAACAACAACAACAACAACAACAACAACAACAACAACAACAACAACAACAACAACAGCAACAACAGCAACAACAACAACAACAACAACAACAACAACAACAACAATAGAGGGCGGCTTTTGAATCTGTAATTATTTTCAAATACAATCAAGAGTAAACATTCTGGAGATGTATTGCACACAATATCACACAAAAAATGGGTGCTTTGACCTAGAAAGATTACTTCATCATTAATGTATACGATATTTTTCTTCAAAAGTCTTTCACGTACTGTTAATAGAATCCGGGATGGTGGAAAATATTTTGATATTTCGGGAAGAAACTCTCCCCTCCTTAAAATCAAACGAGAGAAGAAACGTACTAAGATGGCTATAATGTAAATGGTGTAAAGTTCACAGAAAATATTAGCTTCAGCAGAATATTGAAAATAGAATATTTTATTTATTTATTTATTGTTGTTTAGTCTTATTTAATTATTCATGCATTTTCCTTTTCCATTGTAGAATTATAATTTTTAATTAATATATTTATTTTATATTAATTTAGTATTATTTTTCTATTATTTATATTTTTAATTCATAACGATTGAGATTAATAGATTTGTCTGAATTCTTAAACGGAAATTGGATATGAGAAAAAAAATTGAATAAAAAAAATGGAAGCCTAAACTGCTCATGATGTTTTTAGATTACATTTTTCAGAATAATTTAGTTTATACTAACCTGAACTTGTGCACTGCATTGCGAGTGTTACTTGCTACATCAGTCACCGTTGAAAGTGATGGAAAGTTTCGGAAAACTAAAACTAATAGAATAATTATCTTCGATCTATAATGAATGATAAAAGGTTAGCAACAATTTCTATTGAAAATGAATGTCTGGATTATCTCTCTAAATAATATTTTTGCGCCGCTAGTAGACACGAGTTAATTAAGTTAAGGGATCACGTGACGGTTGCTCTGTTCATCCGTCAGTCGATCGATCTGTCGCGCTTAAGTTTGAACACGAAGATTGAACAGACCTCATTTAATTATACCGGTTCATATTGTTTTATTGTGTCATTGAAGTGTTCAAATTGATCTGATTGGATGGGAATCTTAAGCCGCTCAGTCGGTTGAGCCGCGATGTTGCAAGTCAAGCGATTTGATCTCTGATTCTTTGAAACGTGACTCTGCATTTATGACAATGCTTAACTCACCCAGCGTGGATTGTCGGGATTGATTAGAGCTGTGGTAGGAAGAGGAAAGAGGAATATTGATGTAATAGGGTATTGAGGCCAATAATGGAGTACTGACATGAATGTTAGTCGTTATAGTAGTTGGAAGATAGGAAGTGGCGGTGGTGAATTGGACACCGATGTAGACTGATGACCTGGGCGTGTCAAGTTCGAATCCTGTCGGTTCGATAGCACCACTTTCACTGCGGATCTTGGCAATCTTCATGTGGTCCCTCCTGTTAGTACTTGATTCTAAAAAGAACTGGAAAAACTAAGTTCAACAACAAAATCGAGCCAATCAAATAGTCGTACCATGCAGATTTATGAAAAGGTACGTTTTTACTAGCTGATAAATACACGAAGAAAAGTAAAAAGATGAAAATTGTAAAGAACACAGCGGTTTAATTATTTCTTCAAATGGATTTATACATCTGATGACCACCGCTTGAAACGCGTTATATAAAATCTAAATGATAAAATAACAAAATAATAAATAAATGTTGACAAAATCATTTTACAAATCTTGGTAGCCTTACTCCTTTACACACACACACATACATATATATATATATATATATATATATATATATATATATATATATATATATATAAACAATAATATTTTTATCAATAAATACCTAGAGACATCGATGTTTCATGCTAACGCAATCTTCAGTCTAGGAACTAATTCTCAACGGTCGGTAGGCGCGAACCCCGATCACAAATCGCCACTGATTCGTAGTCGGGGATCTTATCCATCGGCCATAAAATAGTAAATATAGAGGAACTTTAACTGTAAATAGCGAAAGTCGGCGGCGATTTACCAGGCAGTTAGAGTGATCTACGAAACGGCGTTCGGATCGTGCATATAGCTATATGTACTGCTTGTTATTAAAGCTACTCGATATATATACATATATATATATATATATATATATATATATATATATATTTATTTAAGGAAGTTAAGCCGTCCTCTTTGATAATCAATTCCTCATAAGTGATCGTCTGCCCATTCCACCCATCCACTTATGGTGGTCATCATCGTCAAACTAACAATCCCTTTAACCCTTATCCTCGGGTTGTTACCGAAACTTGATAAGCGGTGACCCATTATATATATATATATATATATATATATATATATATATATATATATATATATATATATATATATATATATATATATTTAGTGTGTCCATAAAGTCTGTGTACACTATATAAAATGTATAACTTTATTTGTATTTGCGATAGAAATAATCTAAATAAAAAGAAGAAAAAATTAGAAAGACTGAAATCTATATATTTTAATGTTTTACTAAAATTTTATATAAGTTTTTGACATGTTTCTCAATATTAGCAATAAAAAAGGGTAACACTTTTTGAAGTTCACGGAAAACATTTGCCAAATAAATTACAGTAATGCCTGCTATCACATTAGTTATTTTAGCTTTCAAATCTTCTAATGAATAAGGTTTGCTTGCATACAGAATTGTTTTAACATGTCCTCATGAAAAATCAGTTCAGCCAACCAAAGGAAAAAGTTTACTTTTTGCTCAGTAAAACCCATGGGTCAAATAATTTTTTTATTTATCTAAATATTTTTGCAAATTTGTGATGAAGAATTATTCAATAACTATACTTATCACTAGGTACATGAAACTTTATAACATGTTTTACAGATTATTTCTATCGCCAATATAAAATAACTATATATAAATCTAGGTACATGAACCTTCATAACATGTTTTACCGATTATTTCTATCGCTAATATTAAATAGCTATATATAAATCTAAGTACATATAACTTCATATCATGTTTTACAGAGTATTTAACTCGCCAATATTCAATAACTATATATAAATGTAGGTACATGAAACTTTATAACATGTTTTACATATTATTTCTATCGAAAATATTCCATAACTATATATAAATCTAGGTACATGAAACTTCATAACATGTTTTACAGATTATTTATATACAAATATTAAATAACTATATATAAATCGAGGTACATAAAACTTTATGACATGTTTTACAGATTATTTCTATGGCAAATATTTAATAAGTATATATAAATCTTGATACATGAAGCATTATAACATGGTTTACAAATTATTTATATGCCAATATTCAATAACTATATACAAATCCAGGTACATGAAACTTCATAACATGTTTTACAGTTTATTTCAATCGCAAATATTAAATAACTATATATAAATCTAGATACATGAAGCTTTATAACATGTTTTACAGATTATTTATATGCCAATATTAAATAACTATATATAAATCGAGGTACATGAAACTTCATAACATGTTTTACAGATTATTTAAACCGCCAATATTCAATAACTCTATATAAATCTAGGTACATGTTTTACGGAGTATTTCAATCGTAAATAGTCAGTAACTATATATAAATCTAGGCACATTAAACTTCATCACATGTTTTACAGATTATTTCAATCGCAAATATTCAATAACTATATATAAATCGAGGCACATGAAACTTTATAAGATGTTTTATAGATGGTTTCTGTCGCCAATATTAAAAAACTGTACATAAATCTAGGTGCATGAAACATTATAACATGTTTAACAGATTATTTCAATCGCTAATATTCAATAACTATATACAAATCTTGGTACATGAAACCTTATAACATGTTTTACAGATTATTTCTATCGCAAATGTTCAATAACTATATATAAATCTAGGTACATGAAACTTCATCACATGTTTTACAGATTATTTCAATCGCCAATATTCAATAACTATATATAAATCGAGGCACATGAAACTTTATAAGATGTTTTATAGATGGTTTCTGTCGCCAATATTAAAAAAACTGTATATAAATCTAGGCAATTAAACTTAATAACATGTTTTACAGATTATTTCAATCGCAAATATTCAAGAACTATATATAAATCTAGGCACATCAAACTTCATAAGATGTTTTACAGATTATTTCTGTCGCAAATATTCAAAAACTGTATATAAATCTAGGTACATGAAACTTCATAACATGTTTTACAGATTATTTCAATCGCAAATATTTAATAACTATATATAAATCTAGGCACGTGAAACCTGCTTTTTTGTTTCATGTTTTACAGATTATTTCTAACATCGTATTCCCAGTCGGGGCTCCTCGGGTAGTAAGAAATAAGCTTACTCCACGCTTAATTAATGAACTGAGGTTGTAATCTCCAGAACAGAAATCTATATAAAGTTTTTGCTAAAAGTGTGTGTATATATTTTTTTAAATGCACACGGACTTTATGGACAACTCGTATTTGCTTCGGCCTTGAAACCATGTCTGAACCCAGAGTCATCATCTGACGAAAGCTTTCTTGTAAGCAATGTACTAGCAACAGTTATTGTATAAACATTTTATATGAATTGAGCAGATTCCATTCACTGTTATATTGAGATCAGCTTTAAATATCTCAAATAGTTTCATGTCTGACCGCGATAACAACCAGATCTAGCTAGTCTTAAGGGGCTACCATGACTACAAAATAGTTTTTTGAAAAAGCCGATACACATTACTGCGCTCCACCTATCTTCACTGTGTTTGTTGTTCGCCGACCACGACAAGACGTGACCAGGGGCCGGCCTTACTTCGCTTCGCTAGGCTGCCTCCACCTACCACCGTTTGGGTCTAAATACCCGCGTATATACAGCAAGAAGGCGAACCGGAATTTCTTTGTATCCCCATCGGGTCGGACAAGATGAGGGTTGAAAGCGGAAATGAGAAAAATAATCTTTGGGACAGACAAACGGCTTTCTAAGATGATTGATTTATTGGAGTTTTGTCAAGGTTGACTTTGGGTGTAACAGTTCTTTTTTAAGTAAACTTCTTTACAGCATGTAAGTTAGTTATGGTAGAGTGGTTTTCCATACTACTCACGCACTCGACCACTTTTATTTTTCTGTCATTTCGCAGTAATGGTTTTTTCTATAATAATAATAATAATAACCTTTGGCGGCAGATAAAACCCATTTCCCGTCACCACAAGATCAAAAAAATAACATTGATATAAATCACCAGTGTCCAGTGACATATCCGTGGGGTGCCTGTCAAAGTCGAATACTTAATAGTTAATGGTCAGCTAGGTTAGCTTGCAAGCTATTATCCACGCCTAGACGGACTAAACTGCTTACAATATCAAGATAATATACCCCTTATTAAACTAACAATTAACACTAAATACACTAAACTTATAATGGTGTCTTGATATTCCCCACTGATAAAAGACATCACAATGAAAAGGTGTGTTCAAAAGGTACCCGAACATAAGACATACCGGCCAAAAGAAGAATAAACAGTGAATGAACTGGGGGTATTTACTTCCTTCCCACCACAGGAAGATGTGGCACAAGGCCGGAAGGTGGGGAGATTAGCCAGCGCCCTTAAAGAAGGAGTACCTTGACCTTTTAAAAATTGCCTGGGCAGCGTCGTCGGTATTCCCGGTCAGGGCTCCTCAGGCTGTAAGGAATAAGCTTACTCCACGCCAAAGCCTAATGAATGAACTGAGGTTGTAATCTCTAGAACAGAAATCTATATAAAGTTTTTGCAAAAAGTGTGTGTGTGTGTGTGTGTCTGCGCAAACAAATTCTGATAAACAGTGATAGAATATGACATTTGTTGGGAATATGCTATCGAAGATGTAAGCAAAATACATTTTCACTAGTGACTACTCTATCGGTGGCGATTAGCATATATAACAACGTAACATCAGCGCCAGTCGAATAAAATCATCTAATAAATTATCACACACACGATCTACAAGAAGGTGCTGAGGACCGTGGTGAAGCCCTGGTTGACAAGATCGCCGTCGGATGTCCCGACGTCTTACAGCAGGACTCTGCCCCTGCACACAAGGCCAAGACACCCCAGGCGTGGCTGCTCAACAAAGTTTTGGCACCTGGGTAAAATATAATATAAAAATATGTAGCGCGTGCGAAAACGATGTTAATTGGAAAAAAGAAAAGAAAAAGGAAAGAGTGGAAATATGCCAAAAAATAGCAATAAAAATAAGTACTACTTAACCGGGGTCCGAATTGATAATGCAGTGGCGGGGTATATTGCATTGTTTGAGTGCGATTTCTGCCAGTTTACGTTAGATGATTATGAGAGAAGGACGAAATCACTTTTGATGTACTTGTAGCGTAAGAGAAGGATTTAGTCTTGAGGAGAGTGCATTTCGTAAGGTTCAAATTATTGGTAAAAGTGTTCATATGTATGACTAGTGGGTCAATAGGATTGTTGTATTTGAGGTTCTGTTCATGCTCGTAAAAAGGTATTTAATACTCTGGCCGTCTCGCCGATATAAAACCTCGGGCATGAGACACATTTAATTTTATCAATACCGGCTTGGGACCGAGTGTGTCATTAGCTGAGGGGCGGGGGCGGGGTTTGATGTTGAGTGAATCTTTAATTGCTTTAAAGTTGATGTTACAGAGTAGAGTCAGAATACAACTTATCAAACCATTGCCTTGCTTGAATAGTATTTTTCCCATCAGAAAGTAATGTTTTATAAACACACGAAATTCAGATTTTTCAATTGTTTTAAAAATTGCAACAGTAGCTTCACTTACATAACTTTTATCTGTAAACAAATAATCTGATTGGACTAAAATTTGGACATGTGCCATTTGAAGGGGAGTAGTTTATAAAATGCATATCTATATGCCAGACACGGTACTTATTGGGTGATGTGTGTGTTTTATTGGACACATTTAAATGTTTTATACTTATAGATTTACAGAATCTATGGAAATTCGAAGGTGTGTGTAATTAGATTTTACTATTAAGGATTTAAGACAGAGTATTACGAGAGAGAAACAGACATGTATTGAAAGGGAGAGAGAGAGAGAGAGAGAGAGAGAAAGAGAGTGTGTGGTGAGGGTAGGAGAGAGAAACCACGTCTGTCACGGTTACTATATTTATTGAGAAGGTTGCCGTTACACGTATTGATGTATTGGTTTTGTTATTGATTCGTTGTAGTTTCAGAGTTTAGAATTTAGAATGATTGTCAAAATGTCAAACCATCCACTCTGTTATGCGTACTTGCTACCCGAGGTTTGATATTGGCCGGGTTGGGAAACCCTCGGTGTAAAATATTTCATTTTTTTCTTCTCTTTTTTGATGTTAGTCGAATCTTTCTCTTATCAACCAATTCGGTTCTTTCATCACTTATTTGGCGCATGAAATGGCCCAAACACTCAACTCCCGTCTCCTCGTCTGAATAAGTTCTTCGCATATGAGCAGATTCACGTATTAAGGATTTTTTTAAATTTTAGATAATAATACAAAGTCAAAGAAAGAGATAGCAAGAGAAAGAGGAGGGAGGGAGAGCGATAGAAAAAGGGTACATTTATAGAGAATATTGGCGTTGCGCGTATACATATACACACACAGACACACAGACGCACACACACACATATATATATATATATATATATATATATATATATATATATATATATATATATATATATATATATATATATATATATATATATATATCAGGTTGGAAAGAAAGTAATGTCGTTTTTGTCCAACACATTTATTTCATCTGAAACATTAACATTAGAGCATTTTTAATCTTTACAATAATTTCCCTCATTTTCTATGACTTCTGTCCAACAATCAACTAGCTTTTTGATGCCTTCTTCAAAAAATTTCTCTGATTTTTTAGAGAAAAACAAATTTAGGTCATTTTTGAGTTGGTCGTCATTTTCATAAATTTTATTGTTTACGTGATGCTTCAACGACTGGAAAAGATGGTAGTCGGATGGAGCAATGTCAGGTGAATAAGTGGGATGAGGCAAAATTTCCCAATTGAAACTCATGACCTTTTCCTAAGTGAGTTTTGCTGTGTGAGGTTTCGCGTTATCATGCTGAAGCACTACACCCTTCCTATTGAGTAATGCTGGTCGTTTTTTGGATAGAGAAATTTTTAGATCATCCAGTTGCGAACAATATTTTACTGCTGTGATTGTTTGATTAGGCTCTAGTAACTCATAATGAATCAGTCTTCTCATGCCCCACCTTAAAGAGAGCATAACTTTATTTGGGGGTAGTCCTTGTTTTGGAACAGGTTGCGGACTTTGGTTTCGGTCTAACGATTGTTTTTTTGCGTTGGGTATTCCTGTAAAGAACCCATTTTTCATCTCCAGTCACAATTCTTTGCAAAAATGGTTCTCGATGATTCCTGGAAAGCAAAGATGTGCAAACAGTCAATTTTTGATTTCGTGAAGCGTCGGTCAAATTGTGGAGAACCCAGAGTCCAAGTTTTGAAACTTTTCCTAACTCGTGAAGGCATGAAATAATTATGGTACGGGTTCTATTGAATTGTTGAGCTTATTCTCTGCTGGTTACCTTTGGATTGCCCCTTACAGCGTCTTTAATGGCGTCTTTATCAATTGATTTTGGCCTTCCCGAACATTACCAATCGGACAGGTTAAAGTCCCCAGAAATTTTTTTTACTATCCACCGTTGACATTTTCGATCATTCAGAACATTTATCCAATAGACAGTTCCAATATTCCTTGCAGCTTATGCAGCTGAGTTTCCGTTTTTGAATTCATAGAGCATGCAATGTCACCGATGCTCCTCACTAATATCTATTTTTACGGCTGAGACCGTTAAACTTAATATTTCCAACTAATTACTATATCTGAAAGGCAAAGCAAGATATTAAGACACCAATTCACCAAAAAACTTAGAACTGTGTACAACTTAGGAGGCTGCAAAGTAAAAAAACACGACATTACTTTCCAACCTGATATATATATATATATATATATATATATATATATATATATATATATATATATATATATATATATATATAGTAAGCAATGAAAATATATATGGCAATCAAGCTACACAGAGGCTCCCGTGTTTCATCCCCGGGGGGAATCGTCAGGCTAAATGCATGGAGTTATTTTTGTCAGGTGTTTTTATATACATGGCTTGCTAGTTAACCAATCAGATTTTTTGTTGTTCCCTCAGCCAATCGTTGGGCTTCCCGCGAACAAAGGCTTTGTTGGTGACGCTCCTATGTCTACTCTATTGCTTGTTAACAATGGCTTTTCCTATATCCTGTTTCCTTTGTTTTGTCAATACAGTAGACGAATTTATTTTAACACGTGGTTTCTTGTATTTCTATTTTAGGTTTTAAATTTTAACTTGTTCAGTTTTTAATTTATTTATTCATATATATATATATATTTTTTTTTTTTAAATTTTATTTATTATATATCATCCTAAGGTAAATTTATTTCTGTGTAAACAGCTGTTGGCTATTTCGCTTCTAGAGTGTAATAGGTTACGGGGATCTTTAAAATTTAGGATTTCATATTTTTCATTCAGGCATAATCTACACGGGTCGTCTAAGTTTCTACATGTACTGGCCTGTCTTACTATTTTCCATTCAATTATTGGTGAGTGTCCAACGATTGGCTGAGGGAACAACAAAGAATCTGATTGGTTAACTAGCAAGCCATGTATATAAAAACACCTGACAAAAATAACTCCATGCATTTAGCCTGACGATTCCCCCCGGGGATGAAACACGGGAGCCTCTGTGTAGCTTGATTGCCATATATATTTTCATTGCTTACTACCTAGCTCTACTTGCGTATCGAGCACTGTTGAAGTAAATACTGAAAGCTGATACATAAAAGATGATATATCCTTATAATATTTTATGTGGATACATGAAGTACTAATATATATATATATATATATATATATATATATATATATATATATATATATGGAAACTAAAAAAAGGAAAACCAAAATTATTTATGTATTCATTAACGTTTTATCTTTATTTCAAGATTTTCTCGGGATTTGAAGAAATTACACACAAGTACAAATATTTGAAAAAATTTTGTCCGCTTATAAATGTTTTTTGTTCTTTTTGGAACGAAATATGTGTACTGCGTTTATGAAATAGAATGAGTGTTTTTTTTTTCAAAAGAAAACCTTGTCGTTAAAATTCAGAAAATGTGGTGCATCTAGGACGTGAAAGGAATGGTTTTGTTCGGTTTCCGAACAAAACAAAGCCGTAAGAATTTTAAATGTGTGATATGTTTATGAAATGAAATGGGTGTTTTTAATTCATGTATTTTATTTTTTGGGCGGTGTTTTATTTATTTCATTATCGATATTATGTGCCAAGTTTTGTTTTTAATGTCTATTTTATAGTTGGTGATGTAGTTTTTATTATCGGAATTACTAGTTTATTTACAGTTTTGAAAATTATTATTTTATTAGCATAGGTAGGTAAGAGAAGATGTCTGTTTATGAGTAAAGTGTTTGGTGCATAAGATTTTGGCTTCTTCTTTTTGGAAAATATTTGGAGGGCTTTTTTTCTTTGTATTTAATATAAAATATCTTGGGTATTGCAATGTTTTCAGTGAATCTGTGATGTATTTGAATTCTTCGTCTAGATATTGTGGACTACACATTATGAAAGAACGTAGTGTGTGTGTGTGTGTACCCTATAGAAAAAAGTTAGAAAATCTAGATAAAATCTAAAAGTGTACTCTAATGTAAAATTAACCGAGAAAGATGATGGAAGTATTCCCGAATGTCTAAATGCACCCCTAAGAAGGCTATGGGGCAGATTTCGTCCGGGGGTCGTTTATTAAAGCTATTTTGAGTTTGATTTCAATTTAATGTTGTATTTTTTTTAACACAGTTCACCCCAAACAAAGCAGGCCGCCACTGTAGACGTAAGGGGCAACTGAGAAAAAGAGTGAGAGTTTTTTTTTCGGGGAAGGGGTCAACCTAAATTGGGAGCTGTGCAGCGAGATGTCTGTTTACATTAGTTTTAAATTTCTGCATGTCAGTACCGTCAGGAAAACAGGGAGCAGGGAGGGCGTTCCAGAGTCCAGCAGCACGAGGAAAGAAGCTTTTGGAGTAGAAAGCTCTTCGGCATCTGGGAACCTCCACAGTGAATGGATGGGATTTGGCAGATTGTCGGGTTGGTCTAGTGAATTTACGTCGTTGGGGCACCAGAGCAGCAAGTTCATTAAAGCACAATCCATTGAAGAACTTGTAAAACAGGCACAAGGAAGCAACATTGTGGCGATGGGAGAGGGGCTGAGGCCTGGTGGACAGTGAGGGACCTACTAAGTTGATGACTCTTTTTTGGACGTTGGCTAAGAGGGAAAGACTAGTGGATGATGCACCAGCCCAGATGTGGCAACAATACTCCATGCATTGGCAGATGGTGGCTTTGTAGAGATATAGGATAATGTCAGGTTTGATAAGTTTACTAGCACGGTAGAGGGAGTCCACCTTCGTTGCAGCAGTCCTGGCAATGTCTTCAATGTATTTGTTCCAATTCATGTTATCTGTGAAAGGTAGGCCGAGGAGTTTGAATGATGAACTCTCAGGTAGGGTGTTATTTGCCATGACAATCGGTGGTTTAAGAGGTTTCTTGTAGTTATTGAAGGAAAGTAGCTTTGTCTTTGCGGCATTAAAAGTTAACATCCATTTTTTAACCCATTCCACTACAGACTGGAGGTCATTTTCTAAGGATTCAGCCATTGCCTCAGATATGTGCGCGTCGGTTTTGCTCACATGACAAGAGTATAGCGTGGTGTCGTCAGCAAATATTCCTATCTCAGTCTCAATGACATCAGGGAGGTCATTTATGAAAAATCAGAAACAGTAGAGGTCTAAGGATGGATCCTTGGGGTACACCAGCATTTATGTCATGTTACTTAGATTAACGGCCATCGAGGACAACCTGGATCTTTCTTTTTGTTAGGAAGGATTTAATTATATTAAATATGTGTCCAGTAATACCATATGAGTGCAGTTTTAGGGGAACCCTTTCATGCCAGACCTTGTCAAAGGCCTTGGATAAATCAAGCGCTACCGCCCTAGCTTCACCTGTTTTGTCCAGTGTATGATATATGCGTTCAGCGATGACCGTTAGGATATCTGCGGTAGTTCGTACTTGTCTAAATCCGTATTGATGATCAGAAAGAAGTTTAGCATTAACTAGGTGCCGGACTATAGTTAGATTGCTAATTGATTCAAAGATTTTAGCAAAGATCGGGAGTAGACTGATTGGACGGTAGTTTAGAGGATCAGTTCTATCTCCAAAATTCTTAAATTATATTATGTAGTAATTTGTAAAAAAAAACTGCGCGTCATTCCGTAAAATTAAACCGAAAATGAAATCAGAGGGAACCTGCAGAGTGGGGTGATTAAAACTTAATAGACGCAATTACTAGGGAAATTCCGGTACCGTCCTTGATTCTGTCGGTATGAGTGGAGTTCTATAAGGGTGGAGGTCAACTCTCCCAAGCTTTACCTTGATACCAGTGTTATTCCTACAACTAATCCGGAAATTACGTCATAGAGAAGTGGAGGTAAGGTTACAGAAAAAAATTCAACATCCGATTGATATACAGTGTACCTCTGCAGTTCGTAACCTTTCGCTTCTTTTGTACAACAGAGGTACGGCTCTAAACTTTTGATTCTTTTGTACAACAGAGGCGCGAACTTAAACTTTTTATTCTTTTGTACAACAGAGGCACGTCTCTTAACTTTTGGTTCTTTTGTACGACAGAGACGCGTGCGTAAACTATTAGCTATTTTGTACAACAGAAACGCGTACGTAAACTACTGATTCTTTTGTACAACAGAGGCGCGTCTCTAAACTTTTGTTTCTTTTGTACAACAGAGGCGCGGCCATAACCTTTTGATTATTTTGGGGGGTTTGTGCAGTTTAGCCCCTATGGTAAACGCTTTTCAGGGGCTTGTGCAGTTTAGACCCCCTATGGTAAACGCTTTGCGGGGTTTGTGCAGTTTAGGTAACTTTTCGAAAACGCTTTTTAGGGCTTTTGTAGTTTCGGTCACCTATGGAAAACGCTTTTCGATGGCTTGTGCAGTTAAGGTCACCTATAGAAAATGCTTTTCGGGGGCTTTTGCGGTTGTGGCCGATATACATCAGCCAACGGTGTAGACGAAACCCAGGTACGCACTGTTTAAGATAAGCAGCAATGAAACAGTTCAGTTCCACTCGATTCATATTCTGGCTCATTACGTCCGTCACAAACACATGTTTCATTAATTCTATATAATAAATCACTTACAACAGGTATTATATTTTGGCATTAAGTAACCCCAGAAGGGTTGATATGCCGTAAAATAAACAAAACAAAAAATACTTGGGATCTGAATGTAAAATACTACTTTTATTTTCTCTTTCGTTAGTTTTTACTTGTATTCACCCCAAACAAGGCACATTACCACTGAGACGTAAGTGGCTACCGCAAATTAGGGGACAGATTAGCGAGATGTTTGCCTATATTACATTTAAATGTTTCCATGCTGGCACAGTCGGGGAAACAGGGAAAGGGAGGGGGTTCCAAAGACAAGCAGTTCGAGGAAAGAAGCTATTTGAGTTGAATATCAACCGATTAGTATATGTCTATTCCACTTCCATCAATTTTCCGGCGTGGTTCGGTATTCGACACTGCCATGCGAAAGGCGCCCAAATCCTGAAGTTTCCCCACGAAATGCCCTCACTAATCTGAACAAGTACTTATTACAAGAGCCGATACCTCCAAAAAGGAATATCAGACAACGCCGACCCGAGTTAAACTTTGCCGGCGATGATGTCGACAAAAACAGCGAGCCGATGTAAATAATGAAATTTGTACGGAAAGAAGATAGATAAACCGAGCCGGGCATGGCTGATGTTAGCCATGGGCGATAAAAGATATGGATGAAAAAAAAAAGATGGAGAAGAATCAAACTCTTGCTGTCATAAACATTATCATAACTCTCTATTTTCTTTTAATATATATCAACACTAATTTCGAATTGTTGCTATATTTATATTAACGTGAGAGGTGTCTGTCGGTTTTTTTCTCTAACTCCTTTTAGGTTATTAGACCTATTAGTTTGAGATTTGCTAGGACGGGCCCCCATATTTGTTATGAAGAGGTCATATTTATTTTGTCTTATAAAGAGGTTGCACTCGAAATAATTTAAATGAAAATTTCAGCATTGTCGATATTTTTTACTTATCTAATATTAAGATAATTATAGAACATTGGAACAAATACATTGAAGACATTGCCAAGGCTGCCGCAAAGAAGGTTGGCTCCCTCTACCGTGCTAGTAAACTCCTCACGCCTGACATTATCCTGTATCTCTACAAAGCCACCATCTACCCATGCATGGGGTACTGTTGTCACATCTGGGCTGATGCATCATCTACTACTCTCTCTCTCTCCTTGACAAGGGCCAAGAAAGAGTCGCCAACCTAATAGGTCCCTTACTGTCAACCAAGCTCCAGTCCCTGTCCCATCGCCGCAATGTAGCATCCTTGTGCTTGTTTACAAATACTTCAATGGATTATGCTCCGATGAATTGGCTACTCTGGTGCCCCCTCGACGTAAATTCACTAGACCAACTCGACTATCAACTAAATCCCATCTATTCACTGTGGAGGTCCCCAGATGCCGGAGAGCCTTCTACTCAAATAGTTTATTTCCTCGTGCTGCTGGCCTCTGGAACTCCCTCCCTGCCCCCTGTTTCCCCGACAGTACTGACATGCAGAAATTTAAAATTAATGTAAACAGACATCTCGCTGCGCAGATCCCAGTTTAGGTGACCCCCCCCAACCTTCTCCCCTTTTCTTTCTTCTCATTAGCCCCTTACGTCTACAGTGGCGGCCTGCCTTGTTTGGGGTGAACTACGTTAAAAAAAAGAACAAAAAAGAAGTTTCTCTTAGCATCATAATTTACAAAGAAAACTGAGACATGTCATCCATATTAATAACTACATTTTAGTTTTAAGTTTGCATAGGTTTGCATATTTTAAAACTTATTATATTATACAATTTAAAATGAGTTATCGCCATTGTTGATCTTTATTTGTAGATGAGTATTTTATTAAAAGTTTCATATTTGCTGTCGTCTGGGTCAGACTAAGTAATTTTAAATATAAATTGCAGCTAAGTACATTAGTATATTTCCAATAACATTGTACAACAATAACAAATTAAAACTGGCTAGTCAGAAACAAAGTTTGATTTGTCAGCTTAAATGCTTTTTGCGTTTGACTTTGAAAATCCGACAAGATAAGTTTTTATGTTAGAAGTTATCAGATAATTTCTGAGTGTGTCTGTGGTTTTCACGCATGTGCGGTTTATAATAACGTTGATTTTTTTAAACTTTAATATTATTATTGAAATCGCAAATGCATTAGCGTGGAACTCTCATCCACTAGACGATCACGATTATATACGAGGGCTTTTTTTGCATACGATAGTGTTGTGATCTTGAAGGGCCGATAATAGATAAGACAACACGGTGGTATATATACAAGAGTGTGTTTTATTTACTCCTCCCCAGGAGTTAGGCACAAGGCCAGTTTTATCTTACTCCCACAAGTAAGATGTGACCCAAGATCGGGTCGAGAAAGTGGGGTTTGAAAAGCCAGCGCTCGAGAGGTGAGCACTCTGGCCATTTAAAAATTGCCTGGGCAGCCCCGTCGGCATTCCCCGGTAGAGGCGTCTCAGACAGTAAGCAATAAACTTACTCCTCCCCAAGGATGGGAGGCAAAGCCTGGGAGGGTGGACCTCCTAGAACTGCACAGTACAGGCGTGCAGTATCCATCGGAACAGATACTACACTTTGATCTTAGCATAAAAGGCCAAGAAGTTATTTAGGCCGGTGAATTCCCTCGAACAACCTCCATCTTTATCTACAGATGGAGATTTTACAAACCTTGGGAACTCACCAGACCTTAGGCATAGCGCCCGGGATGTAGGGGGAGGGGGGGGGGGTCGGGGATAAGTGAGACAAGCATTTAACATTTTTTATTTTCAACAAAAAATACAACAAAAACAGAAAATAAAAACTTTTGCTTACTCTTAACCAGATTCTTGCACCAAAATACCGCATTCACTCTGTGGATGGATCCCTACTTAACATATCCCAAAAAATTTACGTTGTAAATGATAATTATCGTGGGAGTGGGAAAAAATATTAAAAACACCCAAAAAGAAAGAAAAATAAAGAACCAAATAAAATGATAAAAAAGGGGGGTTAGTATGGCCCGTCTTTCCCTCGTTGCTAAGTGTTGGACCACCCGCTGTTTTCCGGCCCAAGACCGAAAACAAGCGGGTCAGTCCCTAAATGGGAGTGGGAATTTAAAAGAGGGGTATTCAAAAATAACTTCATCGGGAATGGGATCTGGGGTGGATGGCGGCTTCCAAGATGGTAATGCCAAAGGTTTCAAGCGACCGGGGACAAAGTAAAAAATGGAAGTGGGAATCTTTGGAAGCTCTCTAGTGCCGGCAAAAATAATATATGGACAGGATATCTCTCATTCCTACTAGTTAAGAGTTGCTCTTTTAATTAAAAAAGTCTACAGGGGTGGGTTCCGTAGAACCTAGTACCGCGTGTGCCATAACTATGGAGGGAACACGAACTCAAACTTGGCGCCTCGTCGGATGCACAAACTAGTGTCATGCACCCATCTCCTATTGAAATCCATGCGATGTAATCGCTTCCAATCGCATCTGATTTTCACTTTAAGTTGATGTTTAAAGTAAACTACCAGATCGCGATCTGAAACCGATCCAACCCCATGAACCTCATCAAGACGTGTAACCCACGTCACTAGTCTCGCTACGGCTAGGATGGTCAGAAACACCATTCGTTTTTCCCCCGTCCATTGCGGAGCTGCGTTGTTGATGACAGATGCGACATCCAGGACCATCGGCTGCTCGGCGTCGATGCGAGCCGTCACCTCTCTGACATACTCCCAGAGACGTCGAACTTTGCTGCAGGTGAAAAAGGCGTGCTCGGCCGTTTCTTCTTCGTCGTCTTCACAGCGCGGGCATAAGGGGACGTCCCTTAAGCCATCTCTGCGTAGTCTGCCATAGAGGGGCAGTGCGTTCCGAACCAGTCGCCAGGTCAGAGAATACTCAGAATTGTTGAGATAACTCTGGCCCGGCGCCCAACTCCACTGGGAGCGGGCCTCCTCCCTCGACAATCCAAGCCGCTCCTCAAGTGGGTCCGAAGCGGTACCCTCCACTAGATCCCGATATAGTCTCTTCCTAGACCGGGCAAGGTTACTGGACCCCGGCAACGCTCTAAGCGCGGCCCGGCATTCGGTGAAGAACAAGGGCTCCCCTCTCGGCCTACGTCGACCTTCGACCGAGAGGTCGGGTATGAGGTTGGGAAAGGCGCTCCCGACCGCAGGGACCCATGGAGTGTCTTCCATCAAAGTCCGACTCAGGAAAGCCAGTCTCTCGGCATGTCGATGACTTGCCAAGTCAGGCATCCCCAAGCCTCCCACACTCGGAACTTGAGTACAGACCTGTCTGCGGACGTACGCTTTCCGGCCCTTCCAAAGAAGCGAGAAGAGCAAGCGCGTGAAAGCGTGAAGGCGGGCCGCAGGCAGTGGTAGTACAGACAGCCGGTAAAGGATGAGAGGGAAGACGTAAGTGGCGCACGCCTCCGCTCTGCCCTTTAAGGAAAGCTTCCTTCGAATCCAAGCCTGGACCGACGATTCGACCTTTGTCTGTACTTCCGACCAGTTCTTTTCCAGCTGGAGGCCCGGCCCGAACCATACGCCGAGGATTCGAACCGGGCCATCCGACCAGCTGAAGTCACCTGGAAGAGCGGTCTCTCCGCTCCAGGCACCCAACCGCAGGCCGTTCGACTTGCTGCGGTTGACTATGGCCCCTGTCACTTTTTCGTACCGAGCGAGCGCCTTAATCACCGTTCGAATGTCAGTACGGCTCGACACGAAAACGGTGACATCATCGGCAAACGCGGAAACCCTGACTCGCGCTTTGCGAGGAGGGATAGCGATTCCGCGCAGGACTGGTGTTGTCGCCTGATCCCTTAATTTGCGAAGGAAGGGTTCCAACGCCAGGATGTAGAGCAGGGGCGACAGCGGACAACCCTGACGTACCGACCGAGAAACAACGAACGATTCCGACCTCTTTCCATTGACTTGCACCACTGCCGTCGGCGAGTCATACAGAATGGAGATCCACCTGCGGAAGTCCGGACCAAAACCGGCAGCCGCTAAAACAGCTTTCAGGAAACCATGGTCGACCTTATCGAAAGCCTTGGACTGATCTAAATTGATCAGCGCGGCTTCAGCGTCGTCTTCTGTCCCCTCTATGATCATGCGAATCAAATGCAAGTTGTTCTGAATCGACCTCCCCTTCACAGCAAAGTTCTGCTCAGGCTTGATCAAATCACCGATAACAACCTGCAGGCGGTTCGCAAGAACGCGGGCCAAAATCTTTAACTCTGTGTTTAGCAGAGTTATGGGCCTGTAATCGTCTAAATTACCCCCACCAGGTTGGTCCCCCTTCTTCAGTAATGTGACCACTCCTTTGGTTACCTGTCCAGGGATTGACTCCTGAGCAAACCAGTGGTTAAACACATCCTTCAGAATTGGGACAAACATGGGCGACAGCCTCAAATACATTTCGTACGGCAGACCATCGAGTCCTGGAGATTTGTTCAAGCCGACCTGCTTCAACGCAGTAACGATCTCGCCCTCCGTAATCCTGCCATCACAGCCAGCTGCTCGAGCCGCCTCGAGGCGGGGCGAGTCAGCCAAATAGCTGTCAAACTCCTGGCCGCGGAGTCTGGGCAGTTGGGTGAAGTGTTCCTCCAAATGCTCACGGAACTCCTCACAAATCTCACGAGTCGATACCAGGGTATGTCCTTCCAGGTTTTTCACCTTCCGAATGTACCCGTCCGAGCCACGACGTAAAGCAGCCTTACGCTCAACAGCGTCAACATTCACGGCTTCGTTAGAGACTTTCTTTAACCTAGCTCTAACTACTTGTCCCTCATATCGCTCGCTGGCCAAGCGATTGAGGTCCCCCGTAATTAAGGCTATCTCTAGGGGATCCCCCCCCCGCCACCGCCCGGGTCATCTTATCCTCTGCCTGCTTTTGTGCCCTAGTCCTAGCGAGGCACTGGCTGTAGCGGACACAAAAGCTTCTAACACGAGCCTTAGTTTTGACCTAGTATCTACTCCCGATAACCACCCCCACTAATCCCTGCTGAAGTAGTAACGTCAGCTGTTCCCGGAAGTCTCGTATCTCCAGCAAGGAGGTATTAAACTTCCAGTACCCAGCCAACCTAGGCCTATCGCTTAAGTTCAGACGGGCCATAACTAATTTATGGTCCGAATGTCCTAACATAGTGAACGTGGGACAAGATAAGAAATCTATGTCGCCTCTTCTAACTAACATTCTGTCCAAGTAGGTACTCGGACAGAAGGCCGCGCTAGTATACCACGTCCACATCTCCCGCCCTGGGTGATCGACACGAAATCTGTCGACAAGATCGCACGAGGCCATCAGGTCAGACAGACTGCTCTCACACCACGCCGACCCTCTATTCCCACCGACCTTATCTATCTTGGGGTCTAGGATGGCATTCCAGTCCCCCATTAAAACTACTCGCTCCGGACCCCCGAGGAACGCCTCCGATCGTCGAAAAAAGGAAACCCTCTCGCCAGCAATGTTAGGCGCATAAACCGCAACGATCCGAAACTTACTGTTTTCGACGGCAACATCGACCACGACCAGCCGTCCCGCCGCATCCGTATGAACAACGCTAACGTTCGCCGACAGGCTGCGTCTAACCATCACCGAGATGCCACTCCTACGAACATCGCCATATGCTGAGTAGACGTCAAAGTCGTCAGTCAGCACATCACAATCCCCGTACGAACAGAAGTGGGTCTCTTCAATCGCAGCTACATCTACCTTACGGGCCACGAGATCCCTTAGCACGCGAGCAGCTTTGCCTCGGGATCTCATGCCCCTCACATTCCAACAAGCCAAGTTCAAATTTGTGATCCCCATCAGTTAGTGTCGCAAACGGGGCTAAAGTCCTCGGGAGTGAGGACGCCGAAGGCCTGACCGAGACTGCCGGTCAGCAGTTCGGACGAAATCCGTCCGTCTCGTGCCAAACCTCCCACGTCCAAGGGGAAGGTTAGTTTAAGGGCCCGAAAGAAAGAGGGGTGAACATAAACAGGGACCCTCCCCGGACATTGGAACGATAATTTTTTAAGGGAAGGGTGCTCCTCGTCTATTAGTTTGAAGCCCGGGAAAGCTGTTTTCCCTTCCTCAACCATCCTCCAGAGAGCATTTGTCCTGCTCCCCTTGTTCTCTCTCAGGAAGGTGGTCATCATGGGGGCCTCCCGGAACTTCTGGGGGCTCTCCACCGCTTTCCCTTCACATGGGTGAAAGCCTGCATTTGTTTGAGGTACTGCCTTTGCCTCGCGCTTAGATCTGGGTGAACCTGGGAGGCGTTGGTTGCACAAATCCTCTCCCCCGGCAGGAAAGGGGACCTCTTTGTCCTTACCTGCCTTCCAGCTGGTGAAAGAGGGGACGTCTTTGCTGGGGCGGACTCTTTGGTCCCTGCTGCTTCCGCAACGGCCGTTATGGGTGTTTTGGAGAGAGGAGTGGAGTCCTGTACCCCCGGGGGTGTTGGTGCCTGGACAGTCGGAGTAGCCCCACAGTCTTCGGCCTCTCTGATCTTTTTGGCCCTCGGGTCCTTTTCTTTGGGCTCTACCGGCCCCTCCACTGCCATCCTCTCTTCGTTGGCCGCTGGCTCCTCCTCTGACTCCGATGACTGTTGGAGCTTCCGTTTGTTAGGGAGGGTTTTCTTTCCCCTCCTGGAGGTTACCGGGCTGAATCCTTCCTCCTCAGGCTTCTCCGCCGCCACTGGAGCTGGAGCTTTGGCTGGGGCGGGTGCGTTGGGTTTCTCTGCCGCCACTGGAGCTGGAGCTTTGGCTGGAACGGGTGCTTTGGGTTTTTCCGTTGCCACTGGAGCTGGAGCTTTGGCTGGGACGGGTGCCGGGGTCTTTCTCCTGGGGCAGTCCTTGGACATATGCCCCGGCGTCTGGCAATGCCAACAATGTGGCCTCCGTCCCTCCACGATGATGGACATCGTCCAGCTCTCGCACTTGAGTTGGGCAGGAATTTTTTGGAAACCCGCACGCTCCAACCTCATACGGAATTTGAATTCCCCCGTTTGGATGTTGCGCGGGCCACGGACCGGAATAACCTCTTCGACATCTCCATACTGTGACATTATTGCGCCTAAATGGTCAGCGCTGACACAGCATGGGACGCCAAGAATGGTGACGTTCGTCCTTCTCTTTTCGAGGTACTCCGGCTTGAATTGGAGGTCTTTCCAGCCAAAGTCTCCTTTTGCCACCTTTTCCGCCTCCTGCTGGGTTGGGAGCAGGATGTCCCACATCGCATAGGACCTCTTTGTGATGTAGGTCGCCGGTATCTTGAGGTCCACCAGCATCCGGAACATTTTGTCCCTGGTGACTCCAGTGAGTCCCTTGAGTTTGGCATCTGTTGTCACCAGGGAGACTATTCTCCTCTTCAGGTTCTCCAGAGTACCCGGGACAAGTCGAATGGTACTGCCCTCGGTGTACTCCTTGTACTTTCCCCTGAAGAGTTCCCTATAGTCTTCCGGGGTCTTTTTGGACTGGGGACCCCATGTAGTGGTCTCCGGCTTGGTTTTGGCTGGGAGCTTTGTGGCGGACGGCCTGCTCCGGACTTTTGGCACTCCCTTCCTCTCCTTCTTCCTGCCAAGGCTCTCCCCCTCCGACTCCGCCGATGAAGAACCCCCCGAGGAGCACCCGAAAAACAATTTAGGGTCGTACCGGCCCTGTGCCACCCCCAAATCTAGTGATTGGGACTTTCTAAGTAAAGGGGCTTTTGTATTTTTCGCAAAAGGAGCATCGTCGAACCCGGCAAAAAACTCCTCATGCGAAAGGATCACCCCTGGGATTTTCTCGAAATCCCCAAACACCAAATCTGGGCCGTGAAGCCCAATTTATTTAGGCAGTGTTTTTTATTTACTCCTCCCCAGGAGTTAGGCACAAGGTCAGTTTTATCTTACTCCCACAAGTAAGATGTGACCCAAGATCGGGTCGAGAAAGTGGGGTTTGAAAAGCCAGCGCTCGAGAGGTGAGCACTCTGACCATTAAAAATTGCCTGGGCAGCTCCGTCGGCATTCCCCGGTAGGGGCGCCTCAAGCAGTAAGCAATTAACTTACTCCTCCCCAAAGAGGTGGGCAAAGCCTGGGAGGGTGGACCTCCTAGAACTGCACAGGACAATCCCATAGACCGGCGTAAATCAAGCCCGAAGGACAAGACAATACCAGTCTATGGGGTGCAGTATCCATCGGAACAGAGACTACACTTTGATCTTAGCCAAAGAAAGACTGCTGCGAGACTGCTGATATTTACTTCTTTCACTACAGGAAGATGTGGCACAAAGCCGAAAGGTGAGGACAGCCAAGCCAGCACCTCTAAGGAAGGAACACTGACTTTTTAAAAATTGCCTGTGTAGCCCCGTCAACATTCCTCGATCGGGGCGCCTCAGGCAGTAAGCAATAAACTTACTCCACCCCAAAAAGGAGAGGCAAGGTCTGGGAGGGCGGATCTCCTAGAATTACCCAGGACCAATACCTCAGCCCGACAGATAAAAGGCCACCGAAATGACCCAGTTTCTGCCGGACTGATTGTCGAGAACGGATCCTCGACTGGTATTTAGCAGTCCAAAGTCTGTTAGCAACTAAAAGTGCGGCGAGACCACTAATATTTAATTATTTGTACTAGAGGAAGATGTGACACAAAGCTGGGAAGGGCAGTCAAGTCAGCGCCCCTAAAGAAGGAGCATTCTGACTTTTTAAAAAATGCCTGAGAAGCCCGTCGACATTCCCTGATCGGGGCGCTTCAGGCTATAAACTATAAATTTACTCCACTCCAAAAAAGGAAAGTAAGGCCTTGGAGAGTGAACCTCTTAGGACTACCCAGAATCAATACTTCAGCTCAGCAGATAAATGGCCTAATTACAGTCGTGTACCCCACTCCCCACCTCGCGACGTCACCAGTTCGGCCGTTCCGGGTTCGGTTATTCATCCGGTACTGCCCGGGAGAATTTGCCGTTCTGATGAAGGTTGCCGATGTTGAAACGCCTGGTCCAGCGACTACTCACCCCCACGTTGTGTTTGTTTAGATCAGTGAGCAATAAACCGGGTTGGGTCAGCAACCTTGTGTCGCTGTGAAGACAAGGGTCATTTCATGCAGTACATTTGACTGGAAAGAATCAAATCTGTAACGAGTTTGTTATTTTGGTTTTCTTAGAAGAAGAATTATTTGAAAAAATAATAATTAAAAATGATGTACACTGGTTTGTTTACAAAGCCAGGCCGTTCGATAATATCAAAGTGTAATTGTGTGTGTTAGTCGGATCGACGGGCGCTAACAATTCTGGGCGTATTGATCGTTGTCAGCGAAAATCTGTTCTAAGTTCGGGACGAGAAAAGAACATACACGAACTGATATGTCGCGTTCGGTGAGGAAAGTACAGAGGCGAGTTCTTTCGTCCGATTCTCTCGTAACTGACGGCCTCACCAACTGACGGCGTCAGCGGCAGACAGCCTCTCACTCTCTCACTCTCTCCCCGACTGTGACTAAAACTGTTTTTGTAAACTGTTACTGCTTGCCTTTTATCGAGACATAATTCGCCTCTACCTGGGGGGGGGGGGGGTCACGGTGGTCTCCGATTTATCCTGAGAAATAAAATTTATTGCGTTTATCCCAGATTTTAAAAAGTAATTTTGACACAGCTGCCAAATTCGTTTATGACCGTTTCACTCAACCATAACCCAAGTTCGTATCAGACAACTGAAATTATATCGGACCCTGTCGAAGGGTAATTAACCAGCTTCCATCTCGGACGACCCACTTAAGACCAATTGACCTGATTCTGAGAGCCGCTAATCAGGCGCAATTCTAACTCTCGCTGAGTTCAGCTGTCACTCTCATATTGACTTTGAGAAGTTAATTTTTTTATTCTTTATCTTTTGATAAGCCCATAGAATAATGATTCGGTTTCTTTCTCTCATTACCAACTGTGCGATCCGTTCTGGAGAGTTTTAAGATTTTCTTTTTGTCTATTCATACTAGTGCAGTAATTGCACTATTGACCTTCGCAGGCTCACGGTCAACTCATAACGGCGCTGCTCGACACTGTCACATCCGGACTGATTATCGAGAACGGATCCTCGACTGGTGTTTAGCAGTCCAAAGTCTGTATGCAACTGAAGCCGCGGAGAGATCCTAAAACTTGTGACGGTAGCCGAACGGTAATGTAGTGCGATCTCTCTCTCTCTCTCTCTCTCTCTCTCTCTCTCTCTCTCTCTTTCTCTTTCATCTCTCCCCCATACCTCTTTCTTTCACACAGATGCACGTATGAGAAGTTTCTTTTTCTACCCTTGGGCATAAACCTTTTCATAAACTATACAATAAGTGTGGGCGTGGACGGATAAAACAACTTGGGCTAACAACAATGATGGTGGCAGCGACGACGGCAACGAAACGATCAATCTGCGTACAGGATTTCATACTCGCATCGATATATATATATATATATATATATATATATATATATATATATATATATATATATATATATATATATATGTAAATATATATATATATATATATATATATATATATATATGTAAATATATATATATATATATATATATATGTAAATATATATATATAAAGGACCATAAAAAGAACTTCCAAAATAATAAGCAATCCAGACTTATCAATACAACGAAAACAGAATTGGGACATGTATCCAAAAAGATACTACAGAAAATAATCAACGAGACTCTAACAGCGACACAGTTCAATCTATGGAAAGATTCTGCTGACACAATTAAATGGTTTAGGGAAATAGAACATAAAAAAGAGCCTCTTTTATCCAATTCGATATAATGGAGTTTTACCCTTCCATTTCGAAGGAATTGCTAATTAATAGCATAAACTATGCCAAAAATTTCGTTGACATTTCAGACGAACAAATCAACATTATTTTGGCCTGTTGGAGGTCCATTTTGGCAAACGATGGTGATAATTGGATTAAATAAGATAGTACAGACTTTGATGTCCCGATGGGGTCCTTTGATTCAGCTCAAATAGCAGATTTGGTGGGAATATATATAATATATATAATCAGTCGAATTGTAACCCCCAACCAAATTGGCCTATATAGAGATGACGGACTGATCATCGTACCTAATAGCAACGGTCCTCTAATATCTAGGATGCATAAAAAACTAAATAAGGCTTTTAAATATTTAGGTTTGAGGATTGAAGTGACCCCCAATTGCAACGAGGTAAATTTTCTGGACATTACGCTAAACTTAAACGAGGGAACTTTTCAACCTTTCCATAAAGATAATCATGCACTTATTTTTACCAGCAATGCTTCAAGCAAACTACAATCTCCTTTTATATATATATATATATATATATATATATATATATATATATATATATATATATATATATATATATATATATATAACGTTACTTTTTTGTCGTTATTAGCAGCGATAAATTGCTGTGCCTCAGCTACTGGTACTTACTGCTTCCCTGAGCATTTAGGAGTTTCCTCCCTTGTATACGAAATGTCGCTCTATTTTTAGGGACGTGTGCATATATATGTATATATATATACACAAACACATATTCATATGTATATATATATATATATATATATATATATATATATATATATATATATATATGTTTGTTTATTTTTTATAGATTAAATAGTTATCCACGAACACGTGTTCGCCATTGTTGCAGCTCATCAGCGTGTCACAGCAATTTATTGCTAACAATAACAACAACAAAAGTAACGTCATCAATTTATAAAAGCGATAAATCATCACGACATTTCAGACAGACCCTTCGTGACATACTGGTTAGCGCACTCGATTACAGTCTCTGTGATCAAGGGTTCGTATCCTGTTATGGTCAGCTACGGGAAACACGTGTCTGCAGATAACTATTTAATCTATAAATATATATGTATACATATACTCTTAAACAAAATTGATGGAAAACTCTTAAGTTTCAACAATCACATCGTCAGGAGAAAATCGATAGTTTTAATGAATCGGAGAAAACAGAGGATAATTTGAATGTGCCGAGGAATTAACGATACGCTTGTTTCTCGAAACACACACACATCTATATATCTATATATATATCCTTACTAAAACGGGCGCTCTAAGAGATTTATGAATTATGTTGTTAAATTTAAATGCGTAATGTAAAGTTCCGGCTATCTAGTCCTGTTACTGACAGCCTTCTATGTATGTCTCCTTACTTAGACATAAACTGATGTTAATTTTTTTCTCTTCAACGTTGTTAGGTTTAGTGGCCGCTTCGGTAAGAAGGACTAAATACATATGTTTGTGGATAAGAATTTAATATTTACTGTAATATTATATATATATATATATATATATATATATATATATATATATATATATATATATATATATATATATGATGATATATATATATTTATATATATATATATATATATATATATATATATATGATGATATATATATTTATATATATATATATATATATATATATATATATATATATATATGTTATCGTATATGTGTTTGCTAGTCTCAAAGATATTTTTATTTGATGAAAAGAAATAAACGAAGAGAGAAAGTGAAACTCAAAACGATTTATTAATAATTTCACGAAAAACTGATTAAATACCGAAAATTTAAGATTACCCTTTACCGAACTGTTACTTACCAGACAGTATTTACTATTTTGGTATTTAATCAGTTTTTCGTGAAATTATTAATAAATCGTTTTGAGTTTCACTTTCTCTCTTCGTTTATTTCTTTTCACTGTTCCATCTTACAGCAACTACATCGCATTGCTATAGCCTCGGACGACTAATCTGCACTTATATATATATATATATATATATATATATATATATATATATATATATATATATATATATATATATAAACAGTGCTATAGCCTACAAATCCTAGGTAAGACTCTAAAATATAGTCAGAGTAGTCATAATCCAATCTATGGATTAAATAGAATTTTTCTGGACACGACCCGAAATGCCTTAGACACACTTGAGCAGGGTTTTCGCGTCTACCCCAAGACATCACACCGAATTCATTCTTTCCCAAGTCTTTTTTTACTGCCTATCAAATACTCACCTAAACTATCTTGTGTGTGACACAAAACTGCATCCAGTAGTGGAGCAATAATTCGAAAGCTTTAGGGAATGTGTGAATCAACAGAGTTACCATTATTCCCAGGTTCATTCTGACTTCGAAGTGGTAGTACCTGCCAGGATCACATCTATGGGTTAAATAGAGTTTGTCCAGCATTATCCAAATCTATCTTTTCTTAACCCTATCTACCTTTTTTGGATACCCTATTTCCCAACCCTAATCAACTAATAAAGCTCTCCTTACCAACCGTCTTGGGTGTGACACAAAACTCTATAAAATGGTGAGCCTCCAATTTGGGAGTTTTAAGGAGTGTTGCGTCGCCGCTTAGTTGCAACTGCTTAGAGGTCAACTCTGACCTCTCAGGGTCACATCTATTGATTAAATAACAAGTATCGTTGCAGACTATTTGTTTACAAAGTATACACTTGTAAAAAAAAAAATTAATCTACAAACCAATCATATTTAAAACATAGACACGGTTTAGGCATAAAGTGACCAAATGATGCCGTAAAACACAACAGCCAACCAACCAGAAACTGCAGTAATTGGTCAACAGAAAAGCTCCGACCCCTTTTTTGGTTTTTTTTTTTTATCTATTAATGGGGTTCTGCTTATTAAGGCCCGGGGGCACTCGATGATAAAGGTTAAATAGATTGCCAGTTGGGCGGTGAACCCCACCGGGAGAGGATGTGAAACAATTGGTTTAATGAGCAGAAGATTACTTTAGAGAAACTGCTTATCCATGTTAAGAGCAAAGTGTAGTATCTGTTCGGAACTACACTTCATCTCTTATGCCCCCGGTCGGTGAAGGAGAAATCCTTCTAAACCGAGACATTAAAGATTGACCTTGTGTCTAACTCTGTCATTTAGAGAGACAAGTAAATAGGGACCAATAATGTACCTTTTACTAAATACCACTTTGTGGAAGCTTCAAATAAATTGGGTGATTACATTTTGTCTCACCCACCGTATTCGCAAACTTCTCGCCCACCGATTAGTACTTTCCTAAGCAAAATCTAGACCAATTGTTACAAGAGAACATCTTCACAAACAAAGTTACAGCCGAAGATGTGTTTGTCGTTTCCGGGATGTCGGAATTGGACGCAACCAGAATACATAAACTTGGTTCTTTCTGTGTGGCAAAAATGTGTTGATTGCAATGGTTTTGATTTCAATTAAATAAACTTCAGTAAAAGTTGATTTATAAGCATTTCATGTTGAAGGTCAAAGTCAGACGTCATTTTCTTATCAACTTCAT
>OY744522.1:171781162-171788662 GCA_963556195.1 Sepiola atlantica | reverse complement strand
ATAACTTTCGTCCATCCACCAAAATCACAGCCCCCCCTCCCTCTCTACCCATCCTCCTTTCCCTGCATACACCCCCCATACACAAACATTCCAACTTACTTTTCCCATTCAATCTTGACCGCAGCCATCTGGTCAAACACCTCCCTCCTCCCTCTCATCCACTCCCTCTCTGCCATCCACTTTACCCCTGTTCATCCCCCACCTCTTTCTCTTACCACCTTGCTCACCACATCCTTCCATTTTTCCCCACTCATTTTCTTCAACATTCATTTTTATTCTCCAACAAGTACGGACGTCCACCCAGTAGTGGCCATTATTTTATTTTATCTTTCCTCCCAATATGTCTACCCTACATGTATCTGTACTTGCATGACATTTTTTCTCTATATTATCATCCTGATGAAGTCTTATAAATAAAGACGAAACGTTGATGTACACATAAAAAACATCCATTTTTTGGGTTTTCCTTTTTCATTTTCCCATATATATATATATATATATATATATATATATATATATATATATATATATATAAGAATTGAAAATAATAAGGAAAGAACAGAACTAACAGATCGGTATAGTCCATTATAAATAATAGGGAATAGCACCGTCATTCATCAAACAAAAGAGGGAGGAAGAGATCCTTCATCTAGACGACCCTTGACCCGAAGGTTAACGAGTCATCTACTAGACGAGCATAGGTGATATTAAATTGATATAAAAAAAAAACAGGAACATAAATAAACCGTAAACACATAGACATCGTCCTTGCCAGCACCACCCGGCCTTCGGGCTGGGATTAAAGTGTAGTATCTGTAGTGTCCCCAGCCAGAGGAGGATAAATTTTAATTTTTGTTTGTTCTATCCAGATATGATAAACCGACGTTGCACCATATACAGGGATCGTGAGAAGGCAGAACATACGGGCATCGTGTTATGACGTCATTCAACTTTCGAAATGGCATACGCACTTATAGCTTGCAAATTTATACAAGATGAATCTTTGTCGTTTTTCTTTTCACCCCAGTTTGACGTGAATGTGTGACCTTTTTCCCCCGACGTTTAATATCGAAACAATAGGTGATATGCATTATCGAGGATTTGGCTATCAGCCATTAGGCCGCCATCTTGAAAATCAATCTGAATTAATGAAGGTGAAATTATATTTGGTTTAATTGTCTATTTATTCCCTTCTATTTCTTTTTTTCTGCTTTTCTTTGACCCATTTCGGTTGAAGAATTGCTGATCAAGCATTCGGTTCACTATTCTTTCGTGGTCAGAAGGAAATGAAATATTTTACCATTTCTTTTTTTCCCATTTACATTTCAACATGGCGGTCGACCGTTTTATGTGATTTGGCGGGGAGAGAAAGCGTTTGAAACGGGCGCTGCATTGTGGGTCAGGGTCTTCCTTCCACTCATGCGATCGATGGTACTTTTTTTAAGGGGGGTTGGGGTGAGATAGAATCCCGGAAAAGGATTTTCTTTTTTCCTTTTCTTCCGCCTTTCTTCTTTTCGGTTTTGGATGTCATGTTTACTCTTCTGAATAGAATGAAAAGACGTAAACAAACGTGAAGAGTGAAGGCGCCACTGGCAAGAGATTCCGAGGAGGACAGTGTAAATGGCTACAGTTAATACGTGTGTCCGTTGTCTCGACTGGCCTTACCGTGCGTGTCAGTTCCAGTAAGTAACTCTCGCAATTTTCATTGCAAAGCTTCTTCGGGTGATTTACGCCCACGCTTGACGAATAGTAACAATGGCATTAGGAGAGCGGAAACCTCCGCCATGGACTAACAATAACATAATTAACGAGTGGTTGCCTTAATTTATCAACTTTCAAATAATGATAAATAATATACTTATAAAGACATTTTTATCATCACACACGTAAATTTTACACACACGCAAACCTATATTTCAGTTGACACAATACATTAAAATTGACTACTCTAGGTATATATTTTTTTATGGAAATCGCTCCAGACAAGGCATGAAGCCACTTGATGTAAGAAACTAACAAGAACAAATGTGATTATCGCAAAGACACCAGATGCCTATTGACCTTAGTCTTGAAAAGACCAAGATTATAGGTAAGAGGAAAACAGTCAGCAGGAAGAGAGTTCCACAAGCCTGCTGTTCTTGGAAAGAGGCTACTGAAATAGGAAGCTGTATTATAATGAGGTATCAAAACAGCGAATTGATGGTAACCACTAGACCAACGAGTCAAACGAGCTTGCACAAAAAAAGTGAGGAATAGATCACATAATTATGAAGTCCACATGTCATAATAGTATTTATAGAAAAATCTGAGACTAGCAACATCACGTCTGTGAGAGAGAGAGAGAGAGTGTAGAGAAGAAGAAAGGCTAGGGACAATCTGCACCTAATCAAGAACCTTCAAATGGGGCAGATGTTCACCAGCCCAAATATGACAACAGTACTCCATATAACTATACAACGAAATTTTTATACGAAAATCGTATGCCTCATTTCATGAAGCTTCTATACGTGATGTCATTAAAGACGCGCTGACAAAGAAACCTTTGGTATGATAGAAAATAACATAATATATATATATATATATATATATATATATATATATATATATATATATATATATATATATATATATATGTTTATATATATGTGCATATATACATATGTATGTATATTTATGTATATATATGTATATATATATATATATTTATATATATATATATGTATATACATATATATATATGTATATATATGTATATATGTATATGTATATACATATATATGTATATACATATGTATATATATATATACATATGTATATATATACATATGTATATATATATACATGTGTATATATATACATATGTATATATATATACATGTGTATATATATATATATATATATATATATGTATATATATATATATACATATGTATATATATACATATGTATATATATATATATATATATATATATATATATATATATATATATATATATATATATATATATATATATATATATAGTAATGTCTCGTGGCCTAATGGTTACAATGCTTTGTTACGGAGTCTAGGTTGATTCTGTGACAGGGATTCGAACCGTGCGACCGTCTGAGATTATCATCCCTGCACTGATGAGAGCGAAAGCAGGTAAAATAATTTAATGTTATTTATTTAAAATTAATATTGTTATAAGCCCCTTTAATAAGATTAAAGTTGAACCCTGTTCGGGAACGTTAAAAATAGACTGACAATCTGTAGTCAGTCTTTCCGGATATGCCGCACTTCGCATAAATAGAACTTAAATTCTGTGGTAATGTTGCGTGGTTTCTATGGCAGGGGTTCGAACTGTGCGACCGTCTGAGATTATTATACCTGCACTGATGAGAGCGAAAAGTAAAAAATAATTTAATATTATTTATTTAAAAATTACTATTATATATATATATATATATATATATATATATATATATATATCAGCAACAGCTTTGTGTATACGTGAGAACATTTTTTAATTAATTTTGTTTTTACTTTAAACGTACTATGAAATCTTTTAAGCTGGGATATGATTTTACCAAAAGTCTGTTAGGCAGCATCGACCTACAGATTCACAGGACCAAGATGTTATGTGGTTTCAGCGAAGACTCCGGGTCATGAGTTCAAAACAAAACACCCTACAAGTATTTCCGATACTAAAGAGATGTCTTGCCCCCTATCCCCCTCCCCCACGATATAATAACAGGAAATGAGCCATATTTAACATGCGTCGTCTTAATCTACGCGTTTAGCGATGGGAGTCATATTTCAAACGTAAGCATGACAGACTGACGGGCGAACCGGGCCTCTTACAGAGACGCAGTAGACGGACAGAGCTTATTTTAGAGGTGCTTGGACGCATTTGAATCAAGAAGCGTCTATTCTATCTGCACAGATGATCCGAATAGATGATACCAAATAACTACATCACAAGCAACGTTCAACAACTGACCGTCCCATTGACCGATAGACAGAGCCTCTTATAAAGATCTGTGGACGAAACTATGAAGAAGTTTATTTGTTCAGAAAGAGTTTTTTTTTTTTTTCATTTATTTTATTATTTTTTATTTCCCCTGTCAAAATGATTTATGCAAATATTATGCATCTCGACACTTGAAAATGTTATGTTCCCTTTTAAGTAAACATTTTTTTTAAGTGTCAAGACATTGTATCCGCCATTGAACAAGCTTGCGCATTCCGTCCTTGTACCGCCCAACCAGCAGATCGTTTATAATTAACTGCCCTGAAAAGTGTAAGAGGCGCCGGACACAACGTTACTGTGAGGATAGAACCCCCCCCCCTCTAATAACTTTCTAGTAACTTTCAACAACACCCTCTAAAGTCCAAGCTTTTCTCGCTGTGTTAAAGGCGGTGGCAACATGGTAGCGTTAGAGCCACCTGGCTAACAGATCCAAGAGGAATCGGCATCAGGATCCGTTGACCTCTGGTTATCTCTGCTAGTATATGAGAACTGCAAATAAATCCAAGAGGAATCGGTATCAGGATCCGTTGACCTCTGGTTATCTCTGCTAGTATATGAGAACCGCAAATAAATCCAAGAGGAATCGGTATCAGGATCCGTTGACCTCTGGTTATCTCTGCTAGTATATGAGAACCGCAAATAAATCCAAGAGGAATCGGCATCAGGATCCGTTGACCTCTGGCTATCTCTGCTAGTATATGAGAACCGCAAATGAATCCAAGAGGAATCGGCATCAGGATCCGTTGACCTCTGATTATCTCTGCTAGTATATGAGAACCGCAAATGAATCCAAGAGGAATCGGCATCAGGATCTGTTGAGCCCTGGTGATCTCTGCTAGTATATGAGAACCGCAAATAAATCCAAGAGGAATCGGCATCAGGATCCGTTGACATCTGGTTATCTCTGCTAGTATATGAGAACCGCAAATAAATGTAGTGAAAGTAACCAAGTTGTTCCTGCGCCACTCCTTTTTGTGTTTTGAATCAAACCTTTCCCGACTTCGTATGCAACCGCTGAGCCTTGCTGCTCTCGGTGTCGATGGTAATATACCTGTAATCCTGTAGGTTAACGATAAGCTGCGATCTACGAGCAGGACTTCATGCAGACCAGATAACCCTGAGGCAAAATCTTGGTGAGCTCTATGCAGAAGCTGGGTTCGTCTAACAACCAACCAAAACAAACAAACCCACTACAACAAAAAGACTCTTTGCTTTAACATTACTCCGGCAAAAATTATGTTTCCGCATTTAATAGTGTATTTAGTTGTTTATCTCTATATTAAAAACAATATGTAACCACGTCTTGTTGGTATATGTGCGTGTATATGTGTTTATATATGTGTGTATATGTGTTTATATATGTGTGTATATGTTTCTCGTTTATACGTGATCTACACAGTATCATTATATTATTTACCATTAATAAATTATTTATCGAAATAAAATGCAATAGAGTAACACACCAAAATGACTTTTATTCAATCTTATTTAAAAAGATAATTTAATTAAAACATGTAATCCATCACAATGCATTTCGTTTTCTTTTTTAATAATATTTTGTAAATAGTAACAGAAATGAATTACTACGTTACCTTTCTAAATTTTAAAAGAAATTTTGAAGCGCTTAACCCGTTTAATAGAAAGTTATTTCCGGTTTTTAAATACTTTGCAAATCCTCATTTGTATTAAAAAAATTTAATTTTGAAAACTATTCACATCCGAACATTTTTATAAATATAGACTAAAACGACATCATCTTCATAAAAATTGTTATAGTTGAATGATAATTTAGTTTAATTCATGATTTAATAACCAAACGTCATATTTAAGTTGTTGTTCTTCTTAAAAAAAGCGAAACTAAAACAAAAATAAAAATAATCCCAAGCTATTATATATATATATATATATATATATATATATATATATATATATATATATATATATATATATAACATTAATAATATGAATACGAACTTAAAGATAAGTGATGTATCCTTAAATAATAATCTATCGTGATTATATAAAGCTCAATATATTTAATAGATAAATAAATTCGGAAGATGAAAATAAAAAATGAATAAATACAGAAGTTCAAAAGCAAGGTGTTTCATTATCCTTAATCCATGGATTTTCAAAGAAAAACTCTTTTCGTCAGAGGATAAAACTCGGTAATGTAACTGTAAATATTACCGGTAACATTTAACTTTGAAAATTGATACATACATATATATATATATACAAACGTTTTGGCTCAGAGGAACGTAAAGTTAGAACAGTCACCATCAACAAAAATTATGCTAATAGAAATAAATTTTGAAAAAGAATACTCAAGGTACTCAGGAGTTCATGTGGTGTCGTTAAAAGACTGAGTGTTAATAATAATCGGTTAAGTTCGTGCATCCTGTATGCGTAGACGTCCGTGGGAAGTAAAAGCATCCAATCAAAAGATCCAAAATAAATGATCAAAAATGAAGGTCATCGGTCAAAGTTTAACATATAATAAAGTGGTCATTGCCAACTTCCAGCATCTAGGCAGAATACTCTATTGTCCTATTCAATATATTGAGCTTTATATTATCATGAAGATTATTATTTAAGGATATATAACTTATCTTTAAATTCGTATTAATGTTAATGATGTTATACACACACACACACACACACACACACACACACACACATATATATATATATATATATATATATATATATATATATATATATATATATATATATATAGTCTCGGAAGTTTCTCAACCATTAAAACTATATATTAAAAAGAACAAAAAACTTTTAGTCCCAAGTCGTTCAGTGGAAAATCACTCATGTAAGTCAATTTATTTTTTACAGTTATTATATTAGTTTGCTTCTAACATTATTTAAGGGATCATCAGTTGTTTACCATGAAAAACTGTTTCGGGAATTTAAAAACAAGACAGTATTTAATTTCATGGCTTCCCAGGAGAGTTGATCAGACCCCACTTCCCTTAAAAGACAAAAACATAAACGTTCCGTATACTAAATCTAAGTTTTGTTCCATATAAATGTTTTGCTAACTTATATTAGTTATTAAAAAATTTTTTTTAAAAGTCTTCCTTACCTGTGTTGTTCGTCTGTCTAATAAAATTTATCTGTTACTTACAAAAATGTTGCTGCATTTTTAAGTGTTTGGACGAATATATATATATATATATATATATATATATATATATATATATATATATATATACAGAGAGAGAGAGAGAGAGAGAGAGAGAGAGAAATATAGATAGATAGATACATGACACAATCCTAGTCCTCTTAAAAACATTTTATTCGCAAACAATTGTTTCCGCCCACTTTTGTAAATATACGCATTTAAGGTATACAAAATTTACCAAATATTCACAAAAATAGTTTATCAGTTTATAACACCGCAGGGTTTGTTTTTTTCAGTCGGACAGATGAAGAATTTTTGTGAATGTTTGGTAAATTTTGTATACCATA
>OY744522.1:171736162-171768662 GCA_963556195.1 Sepiola atlantica | reverse complement strand
TCAAAAAATGGATATTAGTGAGGAGCATCTGAGACATTGCATGCTCTATGAATTCAAAAAAGGAAACTAAGCTGCAGAAGCTACAAGGAATATTGGAACTGTCTATGGGATAAATGTTCTGAATGACCGAAAATGTCAACAGTGGTTTGCAAAATTTTCTTCTGGAGACTTTAACCTGTCAGATCGGCGACGTTCGAGAAGGCCAAAATCAATTGATAAAGAGGCCATTAAAGACGCAGTGGAGGCCAATCCAAAGTTTATCAGCAGAGAATTAGCTCAACAATTCAATACAACCCATACCACAATAATTCCCCACTATTTGACCGACGCTCAACGAAATCAAAGATTGACTGTTTGCACATCTTTGCTTTCCAGGAATCATCGAGAACCATTTTGGCAAAGAATTGTGACCGGAGATGAAAAATGGGTTCTTTACAAGAATACCCAACGCAAAAGACAATGGTTAGACCGAAACCAAAGTCTACAACCTGTTCCAAAACAAGGACTACACCCAAAGAAGGTTATGCTCTCTTTATGGTGGGACATGAGAAGACTGATTCATTATGAGTTACTAGAGATTGATCAAACAATCACAGCAGTAAAACATTGTTCGCAGCTGGATGATCTAAGAATTGTTCTATAAAAAAAAACGACCAGCATTACAATAGGAAGGGTGTAGTGCTTCAGCATGATAACGCAAGCCATCACACAGCAAAACTCACTCAGGAAAAAGTCATAAGTCATAAGTTTCAATTGGGAAGTTTTGTCTCATCCGCCTTATTTACCTGACATTGCTCCATCCGACTACCATCTTTCCCGGTCGTTACAGCATCATTTAAACAATAACATTTATGAAAATGACGATCAACTAAAAAATGACCTAAATATGTTTTTCTCTAAAAAATCAGAGAATTTTTTTGAAGAAGGCATCAAGAAGCTGGTTGATCGTTGGACAGAAGTCATAGAAAAGAAGGAAAATTATTGTAAATATTAAAAATGTCCTAATGTGAATGTTTCAGATGAAATAAATGTGTTGGACAAAAACGACATTACTTTCTTTCCAACCTGATATATATGTGTACGTGTATAAATATCTGTGTATAAATGTGTATCTGTATAAATGTGTATATGTATACATGTTCATATGGGCATATATATGTTTATACGTTCTATGTTAAAGTGTTTGTGTATCTTCATGTCTATATATGTGTTATACATATAAAACATATATTTAAGTATATAAACATAAAATACACGCACACACACACACACACACACATATATATATATATATATATATATATATATATATATATATATATATATATATATATATATATATATATATATAACGCCATTTAAATCGGCAGTTTAAATTCAAAATGATCAAATTTCGACAGATTTTGCTTGTACGATACATTACACATTCATAAAAACAAAGTACCCGTTTCTGCTGGCATAGAAAAGAAACTAATGGCTACCTTTCGTGGTGATAAATCTTTATCCGCCATGTTTGACGGGACCGCCTGCTCGTCATTATTTACATTTTTGCCGCGCATAAAACTCCATATTATAATACGTGTGAAAAACGTCGGTCTACAGCTGCCACCCCACATTTTCGATTTACATCGCCTGTATGTTAATCTATATAATAATACACTTAAGCAATTCCATGGTCGTACGCGCGTTGTCAGCCCACCTCTTTTTGTTAAAAATGGGATCGCCCGATCGCCCGAAGATGCAATGCAAACAAAGTATCTGATTTCGTTTTTTTTTTGTCGAACGTGAAACTCAAACTAAAATTCACTTTTTTGTATCCAGCTAGTATCAAAGTGTTGGCCTTTTGGCCAAGATCAACGTGTAGCATCTGTTTCGATGGATACTGCACTCTATAGACTGGTATTGTCTTAGGCTTCGGGGCTTGATTTACACCGGTCTGTGGGTTTGTCCTGTGCAGTTCTAGGAGGTCCACCCTCCCAGGCTTCGCATCCCCTCTTTGGGGAGGAGTAAGTTTATTGCTTACTGTCTGAGGCGCCCCTACCGGGGAATGCCAACGGGGCTGCCCAGTCAATTTTTAATGGCCAGAGTGCTCACCTTCTCGGGCGCTGGCTTTTCAAGTCCCACTTTCCTGACCCGACCTTGGGTCACATCTTACCTTGTGGGAGTAAGATAAAACTGGCCTTGTGCCTAACCTCCTGTGGAGGTAAATAAATAGTATCAATGTGTAGTATAAGTTCTGTCAAAAGATGGTACAATATTATTATGGGGTCTGCGTTCGTGCCGGACGTCTATAGAATGGAAATATGTCAAAACCTCCCACAAGGGTTTTGGAGATAGCCTTTCATAACCAGATATATTCTAAAACTACAATAAACAGAGTACTTTGAACAAAGATGGTAAAATAATATCGTGGGATCTGCGTTCGCGCCGCACTTTCATAGAGTAGAAATATGTCATTAATATCTACAAGGATTCTTTGAAACACAGCAGAAATATACAAACAGATGAAGGATATCGCCGTGGAATTTCCACAGGTCTCGCTAGTCTCTATAATAATAGGCTAAGGAATGTCATGTTCGTATGTACGTTATCACCTTCCATAAACACATGAAAAAATGAAATAGTCTGATCAGTATGAAGGTTGGTGATTTATCTGATGTCGCTAGGGTAAACAATTCGGACTTTACCCATTTTAAAATGAATTGTTCCTAAATAAAATCATGTCTTCCCGTCGACTAAAACGGTAAATTTAAAATAAATTTTAAATTAAAAAAAATATTTTTTTATGGAAGAAGTCATTTTAATAGTATGTGAAAGATAAACATCAAACACGAAAACGGTAAATTTCAAATAAATGCATTTCAAAAAGAGACATATTTGTCTTATTTATTTAAAGACAATAAAAATAATTTTTACGGAAGAAGTCATTTTAATAGTATGTGAAAGATAAATATGAAACACGAAAATGTTCTAATAATTTCTATTTATTTCACGATTGTTTTACGACAGCCACTTTTTTAATTGAGTCCTGTTAAGTGTTATTATCTGAGTTATAGTAGTCTAGAAGTAAATTGCTGTGAAAGCAACCTTAGCGAATTTAACAAATAGAAACTGTTTGAAATTCGAATCTTTCAATTTTTCTAAGTCACATTTATTAGCAAATAAGAGCAAAGTGCAACAAGCCATGTAAAAAGATAGTTAGAAGATGTGTACGTCTACATACGGTCTGAATGTTTTGTCCAGGGGCGACTTTAAACCGGGATATGGTAGGCATCATCACTATCTCCTCTGGGAATGCTGCCTATCTTATATTGAAACGAAAGTATTAATGGTACTGTAGTATCAAAGGTAACTGATGCTCGTCTCACCCCTTTGATTAATGATGGAATGTTCTACATTCGTGTATATATTAAGAGTGAATATTGAATACTATTTGTCGCAGTAAGGAACGAATAGTTAAATTAAACTTATCATTAAGTTATGTTCGGCTTCCAGTTTTTATTACAGGTACATCTTTTGTTAGGTCCAGCGGAGACCATAACTTGACGTTTATTTAACGCCTACCCAGAATAGGAGTATGTGACACAAGGTCGGAAAGTGGGACTTGAAAAGCCAGCGCCCGAGAAGGTGAGCACTCTGGCCATTAAAAATTGACTGGGCAGCCCCGTCGGCATTCCTCGGTAGGGGTGCCTCAGGCAGTAAGCAATAAACTTACTCCTCTCCAAAGGGGGGAGGCAAAGCCTGGGAGGGTGGACCTCCTAGAACTGCACAGGACCGTCCAATAGACCGGCGTAACTCAAGCCCCGAAGGCCAAGACAATACCAGTCTATGGAGTGCAGTATCCATCGGAACAGATACTACACTTTGATCTTGACCAAAAGGCCGAGCTTCAAAAGGTAAATATAAATTTATACGCCAGAATTGCAACCCCTCGCATCCTTCGTTCCTCAGCTGAAGGGTCATTATCCCAAGATCAACGGCCATGATGCATCCAGCGCTGCCTTAAACTGTTTGGCTGCCTGCAGGCTGACCACGGCTTCTAACATCATATTTCACGGTGCAGCGACCCGACCCTAAAAAGACCCCTTCCGACTATTAAGCCGAAATCGTCTCAGGTACAGCTTCCACGAGGCCCTCTCTGTGGATCTGGTGTAAAGAAAAAGTCACGATGCACATTGTAATTGCGGTGCATGATATTGAAGCGAAGATGAGGTCTCCACGCAGTCGGCTACACTCTAGCAGGTACGCCGAGTATTCTTATAGTTTAACCAATAAATTAAAAGTTGCCGCACATGATGTTACAGGCGAGGATAACGTTGACGCAGTATCTTTGATAAATCAAGGCGTCATCAATCACTTCAGAAAAAGCTATATATTTACTGACACGCAATATGAATTTCGTCCTTCAAAATCAACAGCTGACATGCTGACTGTAATATCGCAATTAATCTATTGATGGAGCCTAGTTTATAGTTCGATAGCTTAGCATATATGAAATACTTTTGTTAGAGTATGGCAGAAAGTTTTGCTTCAGAAACTTGCTAGCTACAGAATATTTATATTATAGCCTTTCTCTTTGATAGATCTATAAAACTATAAAATTAGTTGTTGATGGGAAGACGTCTGAAGCACGTAGTAGTAATGGCCACGTGCCTCAAGCATCTATTCCGAACCAAACAGTATTCCTGACCTTCGTCAATGATCTAAATCATATCCTGGCATCATTTGTTAACATCTATGCAGATGATACAAGCGTCTATGGTAGAACTCCGAAGAGCATTGGCAATGAAGATCTTGCTGATTCTCTCTCTTCCGACCTAGAGCACGTGATGCATTGGGGAAAAAGTTGCTTCTTACTTGTAATACTTCTAAAAGCAAGCTTCTCTCCTTTCACCAGCAACGCTCGGATCCCTGTTTTTCATTTGTTTAAATGCATGACCTTCGTCTGGAGGAAGCCCCCTGCTTTGATAAGCTTCTAGGACTCACTATCACTCCAGACCTGAAATAGAAAAACTTACATCAAATCTGATGCCAATGGTGCTGATACCTCCAGAAGGAAGCTGGCTTCTAATACAATCCTATCTGCATAAAAGATGAAGTACTGCTGCCACATCTGGGGAGATGCCGCTCAGCGTACTCTTTCCCCCTTTCACAGAGTACAAAATAGACTTCGCAATCTAGTGGGGATGATTTCTTCCCTCGCCTATAGCCCTTTTCTTCACATTAGACGTTGCTAGGCTCTCTCTTCTTTATCATTATTTTCATGGGAGATGCTCGACTGAGATCCTCCCTGTAAAACATTCAGAGCAAGAACTCATTCCTTTGCCACCACTACAACACAATTTTCATGAACAAAGTTTCTTTCCAAGAACTTCCCATCTTTGTAATACATTGTTACGGGACTGCTTCAAACATGGTCGTCTTCAAGTCCGATGTCAACAAATACTTATCGAGCCGTCCTCTTAAGTAACTGAATTTTGTCCATTCCATTCGTCGTTTTGAAGCTGTTCATATTATTAACACTTATCCTCGAGTGGTTTTTGGCTTTGGTAGGTTGCGCCTCATTAGTATATATAAAATTATCTATTTTGTTTAATCATATAATCTACCGCAAGTGGACTCCACAACGCAAAACTCACAAATTAATCCGGCATAAAAGATGCAATAATCCAGTATTAACCATACTAATCGAAAATCCCGTTAATAGTGAAAATAAAAGATATTAAATAAGACAGGCCCCCGTCCTATATTCGGATCACTTCCAGTTCAATGCATAGGGTGACATAAGCCTTATTTGATACCGAAACGAAGTCTCGACGCCATCATAAACACTCAACGGACCCAGCATGATCACGTATGTATATTCGTCTCTTTTTCCTCATTGTAACAATTAAAGTAATTCATTTAAAGAAAGTAAAGTATTTAATAATGTAAATTGAAATATAATCTATAATATAATATATAGAAAGCGCAGATAGAGGTGGTACATTTTATAGAAATATGTCATACTATTGCCCTGGGCAACGTAGGAGAAATGGTGGAGAAGAAGCAGCTTTCACAAAAGGCAAAATTAGAAAGTAGCGGTGAAATGGGGCGACCAGGGAAGAGAAAGGTAGAAAGATAAAGATAAAGAAGTTTGAATATAAAGATGTTACACACGCGAGTTCTCTTCAATTATATGTTTTTATGACCCCGAGCAACGCCGGGTAGCCCCGCTAGTCTATTTTAAACGAAAAACTAGCAATGTTGAATAATGAGGTTGCTACTTTTAATAGAAAATCGGAAATAATAGCCAACTGCTTACACAAAAGAGAGTTTAAATATTAGCAACTAAACATTATTGAAAATGATTAAATAAATTTATCCCGCCATAAATCAGAATATCAATTTACTATAGAAACATTTTACAGGGTTATCTCCCCTATCATAGGTTTAAAAAATCAATTTAAAACGTATTTCTTTGACCTTTAATCTCGTCTCCCCTTAGAATTTTATCACTATAATTTACAAACGGATTAGACCCTATTTGCTTATCTGAACCCACTCGTCCATTTGACTTGAGTAGTGTCATTTCTTTTGAATTGTAATCCTGTCTTTAAATATTACTTGAGAATTACTATTTCTGAAACGTTTGGAGCCAGCATAATTAAAATAATAAATGTTTTTGAACTGTTTATGATTACAATTGATGTTTTTATTAAACTCAATATACATATATAAAAAGTATTTCTTAATTATCATGAGTAAAATTGTTTATCCAACAGATTTTATATTTCAATAATTTGTTAATTTTAATTAATAAAATATAACTTTAATCCTACAGATACTTTTATTTTCAACGGGAAGTTGAGAAACGGAAGTATTATAGCGAATGCCACGACACAAAAAATTATCATCTGTGCCCATCCCACAGAAAGACGTCTGGATCCGCCCAGTGAGACCATTTTCATGGAGACCGGTAGTGGTACAATTTTTACGAGAAAGCTAATTCCGTCATTAAAATTGACCCTCGGGGTTATTTTGGTGCACGAGTGAGAAAGCGTCCAAAAACTGAACTAAATAATGTTTCATTAGTTTCTTTAGAAATAAACATTTATTTTGTAAGTTGATGGAGAATGTGGTTTATTGCGTTTTTGTAACTAAACGTTTGAGCATATTTGATACCAGGTTAACGCCGGGAAGATAAACTACGCACGCACACACACACACACACACACACACACACACACACACACACACACACACACACACATATATATATATATATATATATATATATATATATATATATATATATATATATATATATATATATACCATAAGTTATGAAAATATATTTATGGCAATTAAGCTACACAGAGGCTCCCGCGTTTAATCCCCGGGGGAAATCTTCAGGCTAAATATATATATTCCGACAACATTCGTTGAATACTCTCCAGACAGTCTTTCTATATGTACCTCCTTTTGCATAAATAGAACTTAAATTCTCTTTCTTGACGTGGTAATATCTCGTGGTCATTTGGTTATGACCTTTGCTTGCGGAGTCTAGGGTAGTTCTGTAACCGGGTTCGAACCTTACGACTGTCTGAGATTATCATTACCTAAACTGATGAGAGCGAAAGCTTGAAACGCTGGCGTATGTAGGTACAAATAATTGAATATTATTTACTTAAATATATATATATATATATATATATATATATATATATATATATATATAATCCAGGTAAAACATCCACAGGATAGTAATCCAAAGAATTTCAACCGGATTTATAAAAAGTGCTCAATATTAAATAGAGGTTTTATATGTGATTATTTTTATTTAAACAGACATGTACAAAATCTGCGACACTCGCATGTCGATGTTATCGATCAACATGCCAGTGTCGCAGATTTTGTACAGGTCTGTGTAAATAAAAATAATCATATATATATATATATATATATATATATATATATATATATATATATATATATATATATATATATATATATATATGGATATCTACATCACTGTAAACGCCCAGGACACAAGCAAGACAGACGTTTTAAGAATGTGATAAAATGAAACCTTCAGCCTATTAGCATCAGACTGGCCATTTCGGTGGCCATTTTTTTGTCGCAGTCGAGTCATACCAAAGACTCAAAAAATTAGTACTTGATGTTCCCTTACTGAACGCTGAGCATTATCAAATAATCTAGGAAAACGAGTGGCGCCCTTCCCTAAACCTCGCTATGTTAGCTAATGAAAGGGGAACCTTCAGGTCGCCCTCGACTATGGTCGACTACGTTACTGAAAGAAACGAGATTTCATAACGGTGGCGTTTTTTTGTTCACCAACTTTTTTCCATTGATCTAACAATGTTTAATAGTCTTTGGCATAAAGAATAAAGGAAATATCCAGATTACATAATGATTTATTGTTGACATAGATATTCCCGATATCCTGAAGACGAGATCTATGCAAGTCGAAACTTAACAATAAATCAACACTTGAACAGGAAGTACGTCTACAATGTCCTCATGGATTTCCTTGGGTGTCATACCTTTCTTTTGTAGACACTTTATGACTGATCGTGTCTCTCTCTCTCTCTCTTTTGTCGAGTTTAAGATTTATTGCACACGTCTCACCTATATACCGGCATCCATTGCGCATAAATTCACACAGAAATTAATTTATTCCTAGTTCTATAGGAAATCGTGGAAAATCAGTGGCATAACTTCGATATTATGTTCCATATGTGTACATAGATACGGAAACGCTTGGTTTCTGGGTTATATCCCATGAAATAAATAATGTGATCAACATTCTTTATTGCAAATATCTAACACGTACAATATATGTGATTGCACCTTTATTTCAACATATGGCATAGATAAACAGTATCCTTGTGACAGGATCACAGATAAAATATTTCTGGTCCTAGTGTTGTCACATACACCAAGAAAACCATACAAAAAATGACACCAAAGAAATATAAAAGCCGTTGGGTCAGAAGATAAATCCGAGCGCTACGATCGGCATAGGTTCCTTTTATAGCCAACATGGGGGACCGGGTCGGCATCCTGCGAATGTTGGCCCTTCTTATTTCAGGTAACAGAATACAACGGACGAAATACAGGTAAATAAATATGATCAGCACAAATTAAAGTCTACTTAGAGGAGGAAATAGACTACAAAGGAAATTAGACTAGTAATGGGGGAGTGATATTACAAAAGCAACCGCCACACAAAAATGTTCCTTTACACATATAGAACATAATCCTGAAGTTACGTCATCAATTTTCCAAACACCTGGCATATGTTGGATTATACCGACGGATGAGTTTCTGTTTATCAGATGACCCCCTTAAATTTGATCATAGTGGATTATGCATTGTCTTTATAACGGAAAAGTAATGTATGTAAAACCGTGTGTTATTTGACAGAGACAGATTTACCTGGTCGCAAATTCCAGACTTTTCCTTCTCTTAGACGAGTAGACATAACAAGGTTTGAGAGTTTAATATTTAACCAATAACTAGGACATATAGTAACCCACTCCATTCGTGTGTTGAAAACTCTGGTAAGGAACATCACCAGCTGTCATTAGAGATAAAGCAAAGTTCTTCGTGCCAACGAATAAAGGACTATTCGGTAGAGGATACGGTTTATATAAACAGCAAGATGCCTCTTCAACATGGATTGTGAGGAAGGCGCAACGCAGAGAAGCCCAGAACGTAAAAAAACATCGATCCACTTTCTAATCTCAGTTTGAAGCACCTTTTTTTCTTGCCATATTAAGAAACTTTGATACAGGGAAACAGTCTGTCGATGGTGGTTATATGATATATTTTGCACGTGTCCAAATAGTCGATACATATGCGAGATTTTCTGACTTAGATTTGATGACCACAGCTTTAGTATCGGGCAAAAAAATCTACTGCCAAATAGCCAGACATGTCAACCAAACAAACGAGACATATGCACACAAACAAAAATAAAAACATCAATTTAAAAACATGTTTCTGTTTAGTTACATCAGTATCTACATAAAGGTGCAACTAAAAAGTTCCTCATTAGTCTGATTGCAAAAAAAGAAGGAGTGAGTAAAATGGAGAGAACAATTTTGATGTTAGCGGTTCTGTTTATTGTTGAGCTTAATTTGATAGAAAAGTTCACTAAGTAATCTGGAATTTACTATCAAGAGAAAGTGTGTTTTGAAAATGAGCAGAAACAATTGTATGAATAAACATGTTTTTGAAAAACATTTGAAACATCTATTATATATATAATATATATCAAGGGAGGCGCGAGAGCGCTCTATCCCTTAATAGACTTCAAAAATGGCCTATGCTGGAAATCTCATTTCTTTGATCAATCATAACTCAAAAACCAATAAACCAAATTAGTTGCACAACATTTTTATTTGATAGGTTCTATAAGTGTGTAGAATTTCAGCATAATTAGTCAAGGCAACCCAGAGATCCAGAAAGTTCAATTATGAAATCATGTTATCTGTGTGTACGTACGTACGTACGTACGATCCTGTATCTCATCAACTATTTGATGGATTCAGATGATTTTTGGCACAGATAGAGGTTCTAGGGTCTAGTTGATGGCATTTTAATTTCAGTTTACCATATACCTTAGTTTTCCAGAAAATTCCAAAAGACCTTATGAGAAGGCATTGTATTGAGGCTTGGCCTTTACAAAAGTAGTGACATTCCATGAAAAATGCCAGTATACTGAAATCATATTCCCTTAATAGGGTTAAGATGAAAATTCATATACACTAAATGTACTACTTATCAACCATACCATTTCATTATCACATCACTACAGTATAACTCTCTATGCATGAGTGGATGAAGTGTGTGAGGTGCGCTGAAGAAAAATTCCTACCAGTAAAATACATAGCCCTGTTGTGCTCGCATACAATGACAATAAAAGTGTACCAATTTGTGAATTTCCTTGCTTTTGTACATTTAGTGTATATGAATGCTTATCTTAAGCCTATTAAGGGCATATGATTTCAGTATACTGGCATTTTTCATGGAATATATATATATATATATATATATATATATATATATATATATATATATATATATATATATATATATATATATATATACGTTGGAATTTTAGTTTGAAATATAACTCGTGTTCTGGGGTTCGAGTCCGGCGACCGGTGTAAATAATTATTTCCTACATTGACGATTCCCGTAAGGAATAGACGTATACGTATGTAGATAAAAATGAATAAATATTTATAATTAATTATTTATCGCTCCAAAACTAGGCTGGTCTCTTTAGCTAGTAGTATTTACACAGCCGTCATCGTGGCTTAAATGCAATGTTCCTTTCAAAAGTCGAACTCTCTACGACAGCTGCCTTTAAATAGGATTAATCTCTCGCGGATTTACCGAATTGTTGACGAGCAAAGACGTTTGAATTTTAGTTTGAAATATAACTCGTGTTCCAGGGTTCGAGTCCGGACACTGGTGTGAACAATTCTTCTGACGATTCCCGTTAGGATGAAACGTATATGTATGTAAATAAAAAACAAATATTGATGCTTAATTGTTTCTCCTGTTTCAATTGGTCCACGATGAATCCGAGAGTTGTGTTTTCGTCCATCTCGAGCGCTTTCGATCATCGTGATTGTCGTTGAGAGTTAATTTGTTTCGATTCTGTTTCTCGCTATATTGTTGTTCTTCTTTTAGGACGTTTTATTATATTCGTCTGCAATCTTTACAGTTGAAAACGAGCAATTCAGTCTTTTATTTATTTATTTATTTATATATTTATCTATTTATGTTTTTATTGTGGAAGACGTTTAATATCTTAGTACTAGTGTTAAAGGCTATTCTGTTGATGTCAGGTTGTTTCATTTTACTGTATATTTAAGGATGTTTAAACAGTTGTGATGTGGAGTTGAATTACGCTAGTATCTGATAGATGGCATGTAAGGTGTCGAGAAAGAGGTGTGGCAGTATGGCCAATGCAGATACTATATGTTTCGGACTGAGTGTTAGGAAGAAAATCCTTAAATATTATGTTTTATTTGGCTTAATGTTCAGCTAGAATTGTTATTGTTTTTTATTATTACCTTAGACGTTTACAATTTAGTGTAGTCGATTGTTAGTTTACTCCTGTGATTTTTCCGTGGGTTTAGCGTATCTGTGTATTATGGTTGTTACTACTTGTTCTTCTTGTTTGTAGTTGTTGTACATTTAGTTGTTATACCCTGCTGGCGACATCGTGGGTGGCAGTACCGCCATAGCCACCTAAATGGTGTCACTAGCCCTGGTTGGCGGCTGATAAGGACAGGGTATCGCACGTGCTATGACACGTTCATGTGAAGAAACGGGTGTCGTAATAGTATGTTAATGCACACTACCTACTAGACACCGTCCTCGAATGTCTTCGGTCTTTCTGTAAAAGGGTTTGTCAGAAAAAAACCTGACATGAGGATACTTCACCCTACAAGTAAACCCTGACCAAATATTCAAAATAACATAGTATTCGAAGCCAAAATAAGATCTCGGTTTAGCTACACGCCGATACTGGGAATGGCACACCTTCTTTTAGTGATGTTACTTCAAGTAACAGCACTTAGCTGGATACTCCACCAGATCAGATGAATTATTGTCCTGGAATCCGGTAAGACCAAGAGACCAACAGAAAGATATACTATAACATAATCAACTGGTCGATTGGAGAGAGAAAAATTAAAATTAATGTTCTTAACTTTTTTACAAACTCAGCATTTGAGAGGTAAAAGAATAAGTTTAATAGAACACTCGAATATCTATGTATCTCATATAGAGATCAAGTGTTAGCCTCAGAAAGGGGTCCCTTGATTTCTGAGAATTTAAACTGAAGTAAAATGAAACAAAAAAAGCTAAAACAACGCATTCTTTTTTTATTGCTTATCAAATAACAACTCGTCTTTATCTCACACCTTTAAATACTTGGATTTCACTAGCCTCTTTTTCCTTTTCTAACTCGGATTTCAGGCGTTTTGTTTTGTTTGTCTTCCAATAAACGACTTTTATGTTACATATATAGATATGTGCTAGTTGACATACCTGTACACGGTGGGAGTAGAGATTATAATTATAATCTTAAAACTTACTCCATTTACATTTGATGGATTGTAATCAAGTGCGTTAGTCATTACTTCACGAGGGCTATCTGAAATTACGTGATGATTTATCGCTTGAGCTGTAGTAACGGCGAAACACATGTCGGTGGATAACTATTTTATCCATAAAAAATAAACAAACACCCCCCCCACACATATATATATATATATATATATATATATATATATATATATATATATATATATATACGTCTCTGAAAGATGGGACGCATTACGTTTCTAAATGCTCAGGTAGGCAGCAAGTACCAGTAGTTGCAGTATAGCAGTGTATCGCTTACAATAACAACAACAACAACAACAACAAAAGTAATGTTTATATATATATATATATATATATATATATATATATATATATATATATATATATATATATATATAGTGAAATAAATTCCAGAAGGAAATCCGGGCATGAGAGCTCAATGTAATAAACAGAGCAAGAATAAAATAAAATAAAGTATCACGGAATCACATAATCACCGATGCAATAATTCATTTTATTGGGGTTGTGCTGTTCGTTGGTGTGTACCTAGACAGGTTGCCCCCTTTTTTAGATACTTTAACTACCTTCCCTGCCTCCTATACACCATCTTTGGTAAAATTTGCTCCTCTATATATACATATGTTGCTCTCTTCCCCCTCTCTGTATTGCCTTCCGTTATAAATCGTTTAATCTCGCCTCTCTAACATTATATATTAAATATGTTTCCAATATATTCTCCTCCCCAATTAACGTCTAGAATAACTCATTTCTCCCTCTCTCTAAATATGTATTAGATATGTTATCGCTCTCTCTATATGTATAGTGAATTGGTGAGTGCGAATTTCTATTTACTGATTTTCAAAAATGTAGTCACCTCACTTGGATGCTTGAACAATGCCGGACGGTTGAAATAAATTATTGTACCGGTGATTATGTGATTCCGTGTTACTTTATTTTATATATATATATATATATATATATATATATATATATATATATATATATATATATATATATATATATATATATTGTTGTTGTTGGCTCCATCGATCTCGGGAGATCATGGGGGATGCGCGTCGTGGTCTTGGTCAGAATTGTACCCTGGGCTGCAACAGGCTGTGTAGTCTTTTTTTTCTCATCTTTCTGTTTTTTTTTTATCAGTGAGCATGTGATGGGGCGATTCTTGTCTTTTGCGCCCTGCGTGATTGCTTCTCCCTCCATCGGGTGTTTCTCCTCTCCTCATCTGCACTGATGATGTTCCGGATGACGGTTCGCCATATATATATATATATATATATATATATATATATATATATATATATATATATATATATATATATATATATATATATATATGAGGAAGATAGGTGAAAGAAGAGTGATAAACATGTACGAATGTCCAGATTTATTTCAACTTCGATTGTTCAATGCAAGGTATATTTGGTAATAAAATTATGTTTATTATTCTTTCCTTAAGCCAAGGCTTTTCAAAGATCGAACTCTTATAATCAGAGGAATTACATAGTTAGATAAGTTGGCAGTGGAAAAGCCAAAATTCAACATTTGGAAAATATTAAGTAATGGAGAGTGAAAAAAAAGTCCGTGTGCAAAAGATATGGGGTTTGTCCAGTTGGTAATTGTCCGTTGATAAGGTGTTCAATGAAAGGAGATTTGGATGAAGAAGAGTTTTCGTGAAGGCAGCATGGAAAAGCGTTCAAAAATGAAGTAACTCCAATAGTGAGATTTGAGTTCAAATAGTCGGTCTAGATTGGATGAATCAAGAAAAAGGTTACACAGCCAGTTAAATGTTTAAAAAATAAAAGACAAATGCGAAATTAGTCCATGAGTTCGCTATATCTCTCCCCCATATACCCATTCTCTCTCTCTCTCTCTCTCTCTCTCTCTCTCTCTCGCTTACTCTCTCTCTCTCTCTCGCTTACTCTCTCTCTCTCTCTCTCTCTGTCTTTCTGACTGTCTCTATCTCCTTATCTCTCTCTCCATCGGCGTGGATACACTGGCTAAATCTAGCAACACTGGTGAGTCGTAGACGAAACAGCTGTCTGTGGCGTACTATATATAGATACGCTTTCATTTATTCATATGTGCCGCCATGACGCTGCGCAATTATCCCAACAATTATGTCTGCTTGATTATTTGCAAAATAAATGTTGGCCTTCATTCAAAAAAAGAAAAAAATTAATCCATTTTGCTGACTCAGTAATTTTCTGCGCCTGATTGTGTTTTCTTGTGCCACTTCCGGTCACATAAAATGCGCGCATTGCGTCTGCGTTTAATCTCCTTGCGTAGCAAATCTGAACGCATGTGTGGGGGATGCCACTAGGAATGTTTACGTGCATCTTCGCAAATAATAAACGGCGAATACAGAAGGAAAATGGGAATACATTTTTACTAATAAGGTGTTTATGAAGAGCACGCAGAACGCATACAATCACATACACACATGTGCACGGATACGTACACACACTAAACGATTATATGGAAAAGTATATTCTGTATTTGTAATACAATAATTAGGACCCACATTCTAACTAGGGTCTGCTATCATGTACAAGCAAAGGATCACTGTAAACGCGAATTGGTACATTTAACTAACTATTGGGTTATAGTTAAAGCAAAATAAATTGTTTGGGATTATTAAAATAATTTCCAACGCTTACCCATTAATTTATTTTTTAATTATTGTTTCAATTGATGTTATTTAGACATGACTGTTCTGTCTAGTGTAGAATAAATCCTTTAGCATTTATCTCCCTTTTCTGGCTCTTTTTTTCTTAAGGGATTCATCCAGCTCCGATGCCGAGCGAGAAGCTTCCAGTGCGTCGTTCCTGCCCTGTTTAACGGCTATTTCACCCGACCTCCATGGAGATATTTCTATCCCTTTAAATATTCAGACATTTTAGGCATCTCAGTTTTTATCTTTGTCGATGTGCAATAAACCTGTGTCTAAAATAATACTATGCCCCAGAGCCTGGCTTGTCGATGAGCGTTTATACTTGCTGTCCGAGGGTTGAACGTTTCTACGAAGCAAACGCATCCCGTAGACAGCATAATGACATAAATCATAAATCTATGATGTCTCGCCAAAGTTATAGGTATGTTGTTACGGTGATGCTTCAGAACTTCAAACTTAGAATCTCAAGGTTTCGGTTTCGATTTCCTGTCATGGCATCCGCTTTATTTGTTGGAATTTTATTATTTAGTATTAATGCAATATATTCCATTTCTAAAAGTAATTAAGATCTCTGATATTTCGAAATGCAACAAATCCCTTAATGTATGTATAGCGTTTAAAAAAAGTGTGATTCACGAACAGATAGATGGATAAAATCTCTATTTATATAAGATTAATATAAATCATTATGCACAATCACACACAAATTTATACATATGTGGCATTCGAGTCTTATATATTTCTATTTATACAAAGATATGTATGTGTATATGTTTATATATCTGTATGTACAGGATTCACTCCTAAACTAATCATTATAGATTTAGGTGATAAGCGTAGGGCGTCCAAATGTGGATTATATTAAGTTTTATTTAGTTCTATGCGAAGGCGATAAAGGAGTGGTGGAAGCCTTTCGTGAAAATTTAAATAACCTCGATATTTGTGAAAAGCATAACACATCAAGTAATAAATAGTCTCCAAATGTCAGCTTCTTTGGAGTATTCTTGGGAGTATTTTAAAATATGAGTATTGGGAGTATTTTTATTAATTTTTATTAATTTTTATTGGGAGTATTTTTATTTTAGGATTTTAAGATTTTATTAATTATTTTCTTAAGATAATGATTTTAAAAAATTTTATTAAGATTTTATTAAGATTTTAATCATCATGATTTTAATCATCATGATTTTATTAAGATAAAGATTTTATTAAGATTTTATTAAGATTTTTAGGATTTTATTTAAGATTTTTTAAATTAATTAATTTTTATTAATTTTTATTGGGAGTATTTTTATTTTTATAAAATAGGAGTATTGGGAGTATAACACATGAGTATTGGGAGTATTTTAAAATAAAACTTCTTGGGAGTATTTTGAAATGTTTCAGTGGGCATAATATGTACACAAACTTCCATTTGAAAATACATATATTTTATATTTGCATTGAATTTGATTCCTAGTCATTATAGACCAATTAAGCAAGATCTCCTTAATTTTAATTTCATATTAAGACCCCTTAAGTGTAAGCCTTCAATTTTAAATATTTTCTATAACTAAAACCATTTAATGGATTTTGATTAAAATTGGAATAAGAATTCTATGAAAATATATTACAGCATAGCATTATACGTTTACTTTAATCTTAGGAAGGGGACATAAAAATTGTGCAAATGTTCTCTTTGGATAATTAAATTTAACCGTCGTTAAATATTGCAATAAAGCGTTCAGATTAGTCAGATTTATTTTATGTATAAAGAAAACTCAGTAAAGTTCTCGAATGTATTTAATATATAATGAAATCTGATTCGGATTCTCGAAGTTATACTGCTATAGCATCACATCTAATTAATCGATATTTGATTCTGCCTAGCCAGTAAATTACGGAAATGTTCAGTCTGTGCTCTTTACATAAAACAGAAATTCTAGTTATTACATCGATTCCATACTATATCCAGCCATATATTTCGTTTATCTGCACGACAAACACTACTCGATATATGCGTTGAAAATAAAAAGATATATATATATATATATATATATATATATATATATATATATATATATATATATGTGTGTGTATATATATATATATAAATGACATAAACAATATTATAGCCATACGCCAATCAACCAACGTTTCGACGCGTCAGCGCATCTAGTCAAAGGCAGAACATAAAGCTATATTATTGTTTATGGCATTTTATAAATGATCTATTTGGCATTGAGCCCTCTTGAAAAAAATAGTTTTATGTTCACTTTAAAGATAATTCGATCAATTAATATATATATACGTATATAGTCTTGGAAGTTTTTCAACCATTTAAACTATATGAAAAAAGAAACAACAAAAAAAATCACTTTTAGTTCCAAGTCCTTCGGTGGCAAAACTTCTTTGCTTGTAAGTCAATTTACTTTTTACAGTTACTATAGAAGTATGCTTCCAAGAATTTACGCTAGTCTTAACATTATTTAAGGGATCATCAGTTGTTTACCATGAAAAAATGTTTTAGGAATTTAATTTATATATATATATATATATATATATATATATATATATATATATATATATATATATATATATATATATATATATATATATATAAAGAGATAGACAGACAGACAGAGACAGAACATGAAAATAAAAACTTCTCCTAAAATCGATAGTTCGGATATGCATTCCGAAATCGAACCGGATCATATAAAGGGCTCACTATCTTTTAATATAGAGCTTTATGGCATTAGTAGATAATACATTTCGTTTATCTTAACGGTTTATTATTATTATTTATCAATATATATATATATATATATATATATATATATATATATGTATATATATATATATATGTGTGTGTGTGTGTAGGTGTGTGTGGGTGTGTATGTGTGGGTGTATATACATGTGTGTATGTGTGTGCGTGCGTGAGTGGGTTTATAATTCAATATTTACATTTATAAATTCTAAATCAAATGCGCAGCACTAATTAATTCAGAACGAAAAGAATTGCATCTTGCAAACGTAGCAATCTGCGCACATGGTGACGAGTTAGTGGTCGAATCTAGGGTAATGAAGATAGTTTGGGAAGGTGTTGGGTCCGACTAGAAAATAAACGACAGCATTGAAAGTTGTTGAACGATCGACGGCAAATGTCGACTGATTAAGTCAAAATTAATTAAATCCTTGAATGACCACAGCCTCTCCCACACTCCGCTTCTCTGGACACGCCTCCCTTATCCATTACCTGATCGACTTTCATCTTCTCTTTCTCCGACTTTAATAATCTTCTCCAGTAAATTACTTCCCCGCAAAATGTGACCTAACCCCTCCCCCCTGCATCACATGCCGTCGGTTATTTAACTCTAGGTTTTACAAGAAACTAGAGAATGCGTGTTTGGTAAGATCAGCGGTTTGTGTTAGTGTTTTCGGGATAACTGTGGGTAGAGCGGGAATTTGGTAGTTCGATAGAAGAGGAAATGATGCAGGCATTAGTTTAGAGATGAAGAAATAAAGAAGAAATAGAGAGTGAGTAAGAAGAGGATGAGCACATCAACAAAAGAAAAGAAATTTTTTTAAAAAGGCAGAAGAATAAGAAAGCATGAAAATAAAAGACATTGAAGAAAACGAAGAAGAAGAAGAAGAAGAAGAAGAAGAAGAAGAATGGAGTAGCGTACGTCAACAAGAAATTGTAGCAAACTCAACGCTAATAATGATGATGATGATGATAATAATAATAATGATAATAATAAGGATAATAATAATAATAATAATAATAATAATAATAATAATAATGATGATGATAATAATAATAATGATAATAATGATAATAATAATAATAATAATAATAATAATAATAATAATAATAATAATAATAATATTAATGATGATGATAATAATAATAAGGATAATAATAATAATAATAATAATGATAATAATAATAATATTAATAATAATAATGATGATGATGATAATAATAATAATGATAATAATAATGATAATAATAATAATAATAATAATAATAATAATAATAATAATAATAATAATAATAATAATAATAATAATAATAATAAAAAGAAGAAGAAGAAGAAGAAGAATGGAACATCGGAGGAGAAGAAGACGAAGAAAAAGAGGAAGAAGAGGAAGAACATGACATCAGAGAAGAAGAAAAATAAGCAGAAGAAGAAGATAAAGAAGAAGAAGAAGAAGAAATTAAAAAATACATCAGAGAAGAAGAAAACATAAAAGAAGAAGAAGGAGAAAAAGAAAAGATCGGAGAAAAAGAAAGAGAATAAAATACATTGGGGGAAAAAAAGAAGAAAAAATACATCGAAGAAGAAGAAGAAGAAGAAGAAGAAGAAGAAGAAGAAGAAGAAGAAGAAGAAGAAGAAGAAGAAGAAGAAGAAGAACCAAAGATAAATAAAAAAGCAAAGAGAGAGAGAGAGATGACAAGAGAATAATTCGGTTGGAAATATGAATAGTGCGTTAGTGAAATAACGTAAATTTATAAAGAAATATATTTAAAAAAACAATTTAGAAAGAGAGAACGACGAAAAAGAGGCGCAAATCGGTGCACTAGAGTGAAAGAAATGGTAAGAGAAATATGAGAAAGTGAAGCAGACTAGAAAAAGGGGGGGTTAAAAGCGAAATAAAGAATTAAGAAAGATTCTTAAACAACAAAAAAAAAATTACAATATGAAAACGTAGAAATCGATACAAAATGTTCTGCCCGGTGCTCAATATTCAATATTAAGTTTGTAACAACGAATCAAACATTTTTGGATTCAGGTAAAATAGCTTCGATCTCGCGCAAACATCTTGTCGAATCGACAAATAACATAATCAACTGTTCATATATATATATATATATATATATATATATATTCATTTCTTTTTAAGTGTCGGTGAAAAAACACTCGTAGTAGGAAGAGAAAATAAAGAAAATAAAGAAAATAAAGAAACAACGAACAATTACATACAAGACGGTCCGTGACCCGTTGGGTCATAGTTTGTACATTGTACATTAATGTGTACACGTTTGCCTTCAACCGATTGTGAATGTAAGTAAATAAATATTATAAAAGTGTATCCAGAGAGTTTGAGAATAAAGTTATACTTTACTTTATATATTACTTTTAGTGAAAATTAACAAGTTTTCATGTATAAGCTGTGAAGATGTCGGTAACGACAAAAAATAAACACACTGTTTTACCGTCCCAAGTTCTTCTGCTATTTAACCCAAACCTTGTTTCTATAGTGACTGACCAGATAGACGAGTGTTTACGGGTTAGCCATTATTTGCGTAATTTATTTTGTTTACGTCAATATCTTATTCTCTTCTTATAACATCTCGTCTCATTCGACCTTCCCCAACGATGTAATAACTTCAATGTGAAAACAAGCAAGCAGACAATATTATCAGTGTTTTTATAGTATACTTATATATAGATGGTCAAATAATGAATTAATTGATGGATATTTGTGATTTTGTTATATTTATCGTATACATTTCTTAGACGACCTGTGATCCGTTGGGTCAACGTTTATACATTGTACTATAATGTATACGTATGTGCTTTTAACGGACCGTGAATTAAATAGATATTTTAAAAGTGTATACAGTGAGCTAGATAATTAGGCTTTTATTAAAGGGTAATTAGCAAGATTTCACGAATGTGCATCGAAGATGTCATTTACGGAAAAAATAAACACACTGTTTTACCGTTTGAAACGCTGCTACAAACAAAGTTGAATAATCATCCCTACAAGCATTTTTATGAAAATCAGAATTGTATAGTTACAGATGGACGAGATAACTTATATTTTTTTCTTAATCTCTCTTGATTATTACCTCCGTTTAATAATAATTATACCGGCTGTGACACTAGGGATAGACGCGTTGAATATGAAATGTAGATTCAAATAAATAACTCTTACAGAATGTTAATATATTCCTCAATTTTTGGATTGAGTAATGCTTGAAAGTACATCCATATTAATTGTTCTATTTAGCCGTAATTTGCAATTTACTCATCAAGTGACTCATCTCTTACTAACTTTATATATATATATATATATATATATATATATATATATATATAATGTTCCAAGTTCGAATCCAGTCGGTTTCACAGTACCACTTTCACTTCGGGATGTTAGCAACCTTCTCGTGGTCCTTCCCATAAGTATCCGATGTCTTTCCAAAAAGATATCTAACTAGAAAAACATCGGGGAAACTAATGCCAACACCAGAATTATCTGATTCACACGAAAGAAGAAGAAGAAGAAGAAGAAGAAGAAAAAGAAGAAGACCGTATGTTGTTTGACCGACAATTACTCTCGTTTTCTCTTCTTCTCTCTTTCTTTGTCTCTCTTTATGTGTTTACTAACAGTCGAGAGTAACAAATAAAAGAAATAATAAAAAGATTGAAATAGTCCAAAGGGAATATTACCACAAGTAATAATACTATTTAAGCCCTATTTAGAGAAAGAGAGAGCGAACGAGTAGAAAGAGGTTAGTTTTGGATTTGCGATTTTGTCTTTTTATTTTTTATATTAAACTGGCTTTGCAAACACACTTTTTATGATTAAAACAAGTTCACACGAAGTCAAATAATGACCCAACGGATCATATTTTTCTTGTATAAATATATAAACTCATGTTCCCCGGATGTAAAAAGTGTGACCTGAATAGTATTTAATCTGACAAATACAAACTTTGATTCTGACTAACCAATTCTTATTTGTAATTGTTGTACCATAATATTTGCAATAGACTAACGTACTTAGCAACATTTATTAAAAATATATACTTAATCCGGCCCGGCAGTGTGATAATATGCAGACATTCTAAAATAATCACCTTAAAAGAAAAATCAGCTAATGGGCAATAACTCTTACTAAAAGTATGAAAGTTATTTGCCGTAGCTATTAGAGTTTCTTGCTTGCTTTTAACATAGAAATATTTACGAAACAACTTTGAACATAATAGATCCCGAGCAGCACCGAATCGGTATAGCTAGTATATATATATATATATATATATATATATATATATATATCAGTATTTACTTCAACAATGCGAAAGCCATCGCTCTGTAGGCAAAAAGAGTTGTCTCACAAATTGGACTTATTTAGAGACTTCTAAAAAAGAAGAAAAAAAGTACTTTGCCTATTATGTCCATATATTCCTTTTCGGTTTATAATGGCGATATTCAATCTCCCTTTTTTTTTTTTTTGACGTACCTTAGATTACCATGGTTAGAGAATATTGGCATAACATTTGCTAACTAAATTTCTGTAGCTGTACGTCGTTTTTATCAGGCTTCGAAACCTAGAATCGTTTTTTTCTGCTCGACCTTTGTACACAAGGATGTTCTCCCACCCCACCAGGTTTTCTGTCATAAGTAGATCACATTCGTTATTCAACCTTAAAGTCCTGGAAGCAATATATATTAAGTCATTAAACAAAAGGAATTGATTCTAAGACTTAATGTGATCCACTTGTGAACCCCCTCCCATTTTTCCCCTGAGAAAGTCGAACACTTTACGACAGCTGCCATTAAATACATCTCGCTGATTTACCAAGTTGTTGACAACGGCCATGTGAGCTAAGACGTTTAAAATATAACTCGTGTTCCGGGGTTCGAGTCCAGCGACTGGTGTGAATAATTCTTCTTCATACTGACAATTCCCGTAACTATGACACGTATACGTATGTAGATAAAACAAATATTTATAACTTATATATATATATATATATATATATATATATATATATAGTCAAAATGTATCAACCATGAATACAATATACTCAACTGATTCAATGCGATTTTATGTTTCGTCTTTATGAGCAAAATATTTTTTTTAATTCACGAAAATGACGTTTTGGGAATATAATGTCCTTTGGGTCAATTTAAAAAAGAAAAGAATATTCACTCAATCTTGAATGCTACTAAGACAAAGCCCCATTTTCTTTAACAATTATAAGAAACTTATCCAAGCACTGATTGCCATGACTGATAGTACCTTTTCCGAGAATCCAACGTTCAGAATCCACGACCTAACATTCAGAGGCAACATTAATTGGAATAAAAACATAGAAGATACTGCAAAGCATGTTGTAAAAAAAGGGTGGGCTCCCTCTACCGAGCTAGAAAACCTCTAACACCTGCTACAATTCTATATCTCTAAAAAGCCCCGATTCCCCCATGCGTGAGTATTGTTGCTATATTTGGGCTGGTGCACCAATCACTAGGCTCTCTCTCTTGGACAGGGTACGAAAAAAGAGTCTCTAAACTAATAGGTCCCACACTGTCTACCCAGCTCCAGCCCCCGTCGAATCGCCACACAGTTGAATCCCAGTGCTTGCTTTATAAGTACTTCCACATAATTTTCTCCGATGAATTTACTACACTTGAACCCCCGACAAACCCAACAAGCAGCAAAATCATACCCCTTCACTGTGGAGATCCGCAGATATCGGAAAAGTTTCTACTTTAATAGCTTATTTCCGTGGACTTATCTTGAAATTCCCTCCCTGCTCCCTTTTTTCTCGGCTACACCAACATGCAAAAGTTTAAATGTAATGTAAACAAACATCTTGCTGCACAACTCCCCTACTTAGGACGCCCTATATATCCCGCCCCTAATTAGTAGTCTTTTACGTCTCACTGGCAATATGTCTTGTTTTGGGTTAAACTAATTAAAAAAAAGAGAGACTAAATAAAAAAAAATCACACCATACAAGTTGATTGGATTGTATCGCTTGGTTCATCCGCTTTTTCCACTTGTTCTACATTGTCCGTATTTTATCCAACCATTTCTTCATATTTAGAAAGGAGATGTCAACGAGTGGTATAATGTCAATACTGGTGTGTGTCAATAGTTGTTTTGTAGGGAGTAGGTCGCTCGTTGGTGTCATGTATGTGTTGGGGGGAGCGGCGAGAGTGGGGCGGGCAATTCACGGCTGAACGGGATTTCACGACGGGATTCGACGTTGGTATTTCGTCTGGAATATTTCCACATGTGAATCGGAGCACGGATTCTTCGCACGGGGGTCGGAGTGGGGTTGGGGGTGTTTGTAAGGAAGAAAATCTAGGCTAACGAAAGACGAATTAAAGAAAACGAAATGAAGAAAAAGAGGCAGACAAGATAAATATGAAAAATATAAGAAGATAAGGAAAAAGAAAAAGAGGAAGCGAAGAAAAAGAAAAGAAAAAAAAAAGATAATAAACCGTAAAAGAAAAGAAATAATTAACCGTAATAAACAGTAAAAGAAAACGAAATGAAGAAAAAAAGGCAGACAAGATAAATATGAAAAAAAGAAGATAACGAAAAGAAAAAGAGGAAGGGAAGAAAAAGAAAAGAAAAAAAGAAGATAATAAACCGTAACGAATAATACAACAAGAAAAAAAGGAATAATATAAAACATAGGGATGTTCATAAATGTATATAGAAATGTGTGTTACTTGTCGGTCATACAACCATATATATATATATATATATATATATATATATATATATATATATATATATATATATATATATACTGTATAGTGTATTTCAAGACACTTTAATCCAAGAACTTTTTACTTTTTGTGATTTTTTCTGATGATTTTGTAATGTTGCAGAGACGATACTGACATAAAAACGTTGTAACGGACAGTAAAAAATATATCTCACAGAAAAGTATGTTGTTTGGAAATGTGAAAAAATAAAAATAATTAAATAAAACCATGGTTATTGGAATATAATATGAACTGACTTATATATATATATATATATATATATATATATATATATATATATATATATATATATATATATATATATATATATATGCACGATCCAAACCCCGTTTCGTAGATCACTCTAACTGCCTGGTAAATAACCGCCGATTTCGCTATTTACATTTAAAGTTCCTCTATATTTACTAACTAATTGGCTATGGCCGATGGATAAGATCCCCGACTGCGAATCAGTGGCGATTTGTGATCGGGGTTCGCGCCTACCGACCGTTGAGAATTAGTTCCTAGACTGAAGATTGCGTTAGCATGAAATATCGATGTCTCTAGGTATTTAAATAATTAATATTTATTTATAAAAATAGCATTATATATATATATATATATATATATATATATATATATATATATATATATATATATATATATATTTCATGTATCCACATAGAATGTTATAAGGAGGTATAATTTTTTATGTATCAATTTTCAGTATTTACTTCAACAGCGCTCGATACGTAAGTAGAGCTAGGTAGTAAGTTATGAAAATATGTTTATGGCAATTAAGCTACACAGACGCTCCCGCGTTTCATCCCCGGGTGGAATCTTCAGGCGTTGGAGTTAGTTTTGCCGTGGGTTTTTATATACCAGCCTAGCTAGTTAACCACCCAGATTCTTGGTTGTTCTCTTAACCAATCGTTGGGCTTCTCACAAACAAAAGTTATTTAAACACGTGGTTCCTTGTATTTCTATTTTAGGTTTAAGTTTTTAAGTTGTTAGGTTTTAATTTAGTCGAGTTTTTTTTACTAATTTGTTTGTTTATTTATTTAAAATAAGTTTACCGATTATATTGACACAACAAAGAAACAGGATATAGGCCACTCTATAGAAAACAGAACAATAGAACAGGAAGTAGGAAGTAAAACTAACCGGACCATTGTTCGTGAGAATCCCAACGATTGGCTAAGAGAATAACAAAGAATCTGATTGGTTAACTAGCTAGTCGTGTATATAAAAACACCCGGCCAAACTAACTCCATGCATTTTAGCCTTAAGATTCTCCCCGGTGATGAAACGCGGGAGCCTCTGTGTAGCGTTTAATTGCTATAAATATATTTCCATAACTACTATATATATATAATTGCTGTGAGGATGAAACATAGATACCTATGTGTAACTTAATTGCCATTAATATATTTTCATACTATAAATATAAATATATATATATATATATATTGAGAGAGAGAGAGAGATACAATTACGTAGTTTTTGTTTAAATAACAAAAACAACGTAACTAAACATTATTGCGATTAAAAAATCGTACATATTTCGGCAGGTGCTATGGTGGTAAAACGTCAGACTACAGACAATAATATCGAGGGTTCGATCCTTGTCCAGGTTAGTCATGCAGCTGATAGCCAGAAACACGTACGTAAAAATTAGTTCATAAACATATATATATATATATGTGTGTGTGTGTGTGTGTGTGTGTGCGTGTGTGTGTGTGTGTTATGAAAATAGAAATAATATTCCAACATAACGGAAAATGAAAAAGAGGAAAACCAAAAATATTATTTATGTATTCATCAAAGTTTCGTCTTTATTTCAAGACTGCCTTGAAGAAATAATACACAAGTACATTTAATTTGAATAAATAATATTTGTAAGAAAAAATATCTTTAATGGTGATCATTGGTGTCCTGAAAGGAATGCTTTGGTAAGCCTTCATAAAATCACACACACACACACACACACACACATATATATATATATATATATATTCTACTTTGATTCTATTCGAAAATTTATAAACTGGGACATATTTGTTGAGACATTCTTCTTACATGACTAAAAATAGTAAGTCCCTTTAATTCTATGATATCATTATAACTAAAGTGTATTTAACATGTATTTCGTGTGATTGATGTAGGTATATATATATAAAAAAAACATAGATCGTTGGCAGTGGCTTATGGTCGGTTTGCAACAAAAAATGTCTTCCGTGACCAAAACGATCAAATTTTGTGACCGCAAAAATAATATCCAAGGTTTCCTTCTCGTTTTGTGAGTAACTATTTTTTGTGGGTAGTAACGTATGAAACGCGTGTGTGATAGTTTTTAGTTATCCGTCTTCCATTTTGTGTAATATGCAGGCTCCAATGACGTACGAGCTACAATGATTTCGAAATCTAGATTAGAAAGATATGTTTATGTTTTCAAATGCTTCTTAGCATTCTGTCATACAGACCCAATCTTTTTCTTTTTTAATTGCTCATTTAGAGGAGGTCGCAAATTGTGCATGTTTGGAATAAACACATAATAAACATGCTAAAGGAAGAAACCGTTGTAGTTACGATACGTTTTTTGGAGCCGGCATATTTTTATCGCACGAGATCGCTCTCGGTCTGGTCTCTACTACATATTTTTTTTATTATATATATATATATATATGCTAAGTCAATTACAATTGATTAGAGATGCAAATGGAAGCAAATCAATATCTTCAGTTGTTCAAAACAAGGAGCAGTTTAGTTAATAAAAACATTTATTTTTCTTCTCTTTCATTCCTTAAACCAGGCTTTTCAAAGATTAAAATCTTATCATCAGAGAGAAAATTATGATTGATAAGTTGACAGAAGAGGACTGTCAAAGTTCTAAATTTGAAAGAGTTTTTAAAAAGTATTTTAAAGTTCAAACGGATATGAAAATCACCAATAACGAAATCCAAAAAAAGCGTGGGGCTCAGAAATATTGGTAAATCCAGAGGAATCTGTATTTCCTTATTTCACAATAGGTCCAACTCTCTAAAAGTTTACCTTTTAGTTATAATATATATATATATATATATATATAGTACACGTATTGCATTAGTTTCTGTAGATGTAAATCCGTTGAAACTCGAGTGTTTATAAAAAGTGCTCAATAACAAGTAAAGCTGTTCTTTAAGTATAAATTTTTATTCATACAAAACATTATTGGTTACATATGTGCATACATGTTTCGGTAATAAGAATAATAAAAAAGATAGAAACTAATTGAAAGAGTTAACGAGTAAAGAATATAACCCGATACTAAATTATAAAAAATATCTCATCCCCAAAAATGATTTATTTAAAGGGAAAGTTTTCCAAATTAATCTCACTTCTTTGTCTTCTTTGGTCTGAAGAAGTTGACTCTCTCTCTCTCTCTCTCTCTCTCTCTCTCTCTCTCTCTCTCTCTCTCTCATATATATATATATATATATATATATATATATATATATATATATATATATAAAGTGAAAACGTTTATTTCATAATAATTTTAAAGACAGTAAGAATATAACCACATGCATCATAGGCTATAAAACTCAACACTCTATTCAGCTTAATCACTCGCACGTGTTTCAAGAAATGTATGATTATTTTCACCATCTAACAATAAATATTATTTTCAGACCGCTATTACAGACTCTTACAAAAACATATTCCATACATTTTTAATTTCAAAGTTTTTCCTTTTAATCTAACGTTAGAGATTAGCTCGTCTTTAAATTTCATTTGTTCACCAGTGACGCTTTTAGCTATTTTGCTCGTTCTCATCAAAGTTGGTTTTCTATTTTTCTACGTTTAAAATGTTATTACTGACATATCTGAGCCAGAATCAAGTTTTAGCTTTATACTTTTATTTAATATTTTTACCTGCATAAATTTCCATATATTTTCAGCTTCGTCACTTTTAGTTATTTAATTAAGCATTTTTTATTTTATTTTTAACTCTTCAATGTTTACTTTTGTGTCTCATGTGACCACAATTTAAACACCTTTTTATTTTATATGGAAAATCTTTGTACGAATGAAATTGCTCGAAACAAAAAAACGGTTTAGAAGGCATATTATGTTTCTTTGCTTGATCAAATTAAATTGATGAATTAATTTTCATTTTGTTACGTATATTTCTGCTTTGCTCAATGTTTCTTTAATCTTGGCGAACACTAATAAAATGTTGACAATCTTCTGCAATATGTTAAAGCGTTAACCTAGGTTTATTCTGTAGTTTATTAAAAAAAACAACCTTTGTCTCATTTCTGCATCCGTATTTGATCCGAAAATTAGACATTCTAAATTGCTAGCGCTGAACTCCGACAAATTGAAATCGTCATTTGTTAACTACGCTAGCGAAAGTTGTATAGTCTTCGGCTTTCTTTGTTTGTGAGATTCATACATTTCAACTTTTTGTTAAAAAGAGATGTTTGGGGCTAAACAATTCAGTTTTAAATTGTAACGCTTGAACAAATGTAAGGTTGCAGGTATTTTGTGACAATATATAATTAACGAATTTTCTATGTTCAAATGTACCTTCATTAAGGTGTTTCAATAGCAAACGAACCTTTTAAAAATCAGTCCAATTCGCACAGTCTGTATTACAAAGATCTTCGTGTCGTCCAAAATACGAAGCAAACGTAATTTCGTTTTTAGGGTATTGACACTTCTCTTCTAGCGAAGCTTTTCTGTTTCCATTTATTCCTGATATTCTATTTGTTCTATTTGTTTTTATTGAAATTTCTCTTCTCGTCAAAGTTGCTATTCTTGTTGGTGTTTAATCATGTCCAATATGGCACTTTTACATTCCTCCATTTTCGTCACTTAAAATAGCCTACCACCTTTTTTGTGTTTTTTTTTTGTTTTGTATTTTTCACACGGTCGTAACGTTTTCGGTTGGAAGATAAATTTTTCACTTCTTAGCGAGAGAAAAAATAGTAAGCTTGTTAAAACTTATTTACGTATTCTTTATTAAACAATAAAAAACGAACACAAATCGACAGACCACTTCTTGATATTTTTTGTTGACGAACAATTTAGATTTCAAAACCTTGCGTTGAGGAATGACTTGAAACAATTTTTATCACCCTCCAGAACTAGAACCTTTTTTCCAATCCTATTTCCTGACGTGAGAGACTTTTCTTCCGCAGATTTGTTATACCCTGCGTGTTAAAAATTCAGTATTGCTTTTTACCTCGTCGCTGTAACTGTTGTAATTAACAATTTTTCGAACAAACCGCCTAAGTCTTCTTTTTTTTTAAATCCAACATTGGCAGTTGTAATAATGATTATAAGTCCGAGTTCTCATCGCTATTGTTGCGTGCGACGTAAGTCTGGGTTATGTTGTGTCCGAATAAATCCGAGTTTCTCGTCGCCAGTGTTGTGACCATGAAGAGTCGATAATAAATAAGACAACACGGTAGTATATTTACAACAGTGTGTATTTACAGAAGTACAGAATAGTATGTTACAGATAGACTGAGTATTTACATACTTCCCACATAAGTATGATGTGGCACAAGGCCGCAAGGTGTGGAGTGTAAGTCAGCGCCCCTAAAGAAAGGGAATTCTGGCCTCTTAAAAATTGCCTGAGCAGCCTCCTGGCATTCCACGATCGGAGAGTTTGCAATAAACTAACTCCTACCCAAAGAGGGGAGACACGGCCTGGGAGGGTGGAGCTTCTAAGACTACCCAGAACTAATACCTCAGCCCGACAGATAAAACGCCACGAAATGGCCCAATTTCTGCCGGATTGATTGTCGAGAACGGACGTTCCATTGGTATGTACCATTTTGGCGTCTCTCTTCAACAATCTTGTAGAGCGAATGCTGGTTCTTCTGGCATAGACTTCTCTCTACATAATGTCTAGAAGAGTCCATATAATCACGAAATAGGGTAGATCACCATCACACCGTAACAATAATGATTATTTTAAATGTATTATTGTTATGCTTTTATCATTGTTATAAATCTTTATCTGAAAGACCATCGAGCCATTTGTATGTGCCATGTCGACTGTTTTGATTCGATTCAATTCTAATTTTGAGAAATTGATTTTCATGTTATCCTTACTAAATCACTTTACCTCTCTTAACATAAGCAAACACATTATTTATTTGATTATATTTTTTTATAAATCACATAGTTTTATTTATTATTGTTAGAAACCTGTCTCATCGTTTATAAACTATAAGTGTAATCTGTTTCGAAAACAGATACAACTATTAGTGCTACTTCTATGATTAATGCAACAACAAAAACAACAACAACTACTACTACTACTACTACTATTACTACTACTACTACTACCGTATGTCTTCTGCGTACTCTCACATATATGCAGTCACTATTAGTCATGCATTTTACGCATATTGCACTGGAGTGACGATCTAATACTTCTGAAAGCACTGTGCTAATATCCACGCTATTTTGCAGGTGTCCCGCGTTATCGTTGGTACAATGTGGTTTACTCTCACAGAAGCTTGTTTATATGGGGATTGCTCTCATCGCACCAATCGTAATGATTCTGCTTCTTGGGATCAAGAACCTTAACACTGGCCTTGTAGATCCTAAACCCGAATTGATTCCATATGGCATCACATTGTTAGATCTCGATGCCCTATGAAGATCCTTGCATACACTCGAGTCATGCAGTCTAGATATATCTATGCGTTTGGGTACATTTACAAGCGAGATTTGCCTTATTGCTGCCATGAAAAAGCTCGTGTCTGCCTGGCGTGCAGCACCTGAATGTGAGAAGGAACAAGTGCAGGCCAGGACAAGAGTAGTTATGCGTATCGACCACGTGTGACCAGTGCACTTTGCCATCTATAAAAGACGAGCTTAATAGAAGTTGTTAGAATACATTTTGGTACTCAACAGGTTAAGATCATTGAGCGATAGTGATCAGTATTGACAACGGTGTTGTAGGAGAAACGTATACCACGTAAGGAAATTCAAGTTGCGAGCATATTGTTCCCGAAAATGTGATAAAGATCTAGTGTCAACCACGTTGTTACGTTTAATATGGTGTGACCCGAGAAAAGCATACCACGTAACGAAGTTCCAGTGGCAAATACGTTGTTTCCATCAACACAGAAAATCCTGCTCTCCTTTTTGTCTATTCTTATTCCTTCAA
>OY744522.1:171728662-171731162 GCA_963556195.1 Sepiola atlantica | reverse complement strand
TCCTAATTTTTATCATACATACATATACACTAATGCCCGCATACACGCGCATCCGCACGCGCATGCATACATAGCAAATATAATGCTATCTTATTTCAAATAAGTACACTGAATACACGAATATCTTAAGGTACACTCGTATATGCATACATCCGAAAAACAACTATAACTAATGTCACCAGGTCAGTAATTACATGTTCATAACAGATATTAATGTAAATATTTATGGGGGTTTACCGTAACTGATCTATTTGGTATCTAACTGTTACAAGTCTAGAGGTCTATCAGATTGTTAGATATTGGTAATTTTAAATTTGCATTTATGTCTGCATTTCGCCATCAACTCATCACGTTTGTTTAAAAGATTATTGCGGTCGTATTTTAGGATTCTTATTTTCTCCTCTAAACATAAATTGCATCTCTGCCTAAATCCATTTGGGATATCCGAAAAGCATAGTATTGACCACGAAACCACCGGGGACCGGTTCTCATTTTTCAGAAGCCACCATTGTTTCGCTAATTCTGTTTTGTTCTTGAGATCTGGGTTGTTAAAAGAGTGTTTGTGGTCATAAAAGCGTTGTTTCCAGTTACCCGCGGAGATGCCGATGTAGACTTTATTGTCCCTGTTATTATCTTCCGGATGAATAGTGGCCTTATACACCACACACTCAACTTTACAGTTACCGTCCAGTGGGCAGTTCTCTTTAACTTGGCAATTACATTTATCTACTGTAACCTTATTTTTACTAGAATTGTTTAGTAATTTACGATTATGGGTGCTGATTATTTTATCCATGTTTTTGGTACAAGAGTAACTAATTTTTATGGTTTTTCTATTAAATATCTTTCTGAGTGGATTATTCATGCTAAAATGCTTATCTACTAGGTTCAAGAATACTTTCCCGATGTTGATGTTAGATAGTTGGCAGTATGGAGGATTGAACCATGTTATTTTACGGCCTCTATTCCTGGATTTATTTTTATTTTCTTTCTTGATATATTTGAGTTTATCGCTATATCCACTTTTTTCTAGCGCTCTATTGTATAAATGTTTGTTTGTTTCAAAAATTTCCTTGTTAGCCGAAAGTTTATTGATTCTAGTATTAATCGTTTTAGGTACTTGTTTGATTATGCAGTTCGGGTGATTAGATCTAATATTGATATATGATGGTGTGTGATTATCTTTGTTGAAGGGTTTGTAAGTCCCCTTTTTTAAGTCTAGTGTAATGTCTAGATAGTTAACTTCTTTACAATTTGGGGTTATGTCTATTTTAAATCCTAGGTATTTGAAGGCTCTTATTATTTTTTTATGTATTTTGGATACCATGGGGCCGTCACTATTAGGGATGATAATTAGTCCATCTTCGATGTCTTAAAAAATTTTTAATTCAAGGTAGTAGGTACGGGGGTATATATGTATGTATGTGTGGGTGCGTATGTATGTATGTGTATATATATATATATGTATATGTGTGTATGTGTGTATATATATATGTGTGTGTAGATGTAAGTATATATGTATGTGTGTGTATATGTATGTATACATGTGTGTGCGTGTAGAGATAGATGTGTATATATATAGGGATGTATGCAGATGTCATTTACTTAAAATAAGATAGCGAATTAAATTAAGTGTATAATATTATCACTAGACAATATTAGATTAGAATTAATTATAGGCTTCCATAGATTATAAACTAATGTAAGATGAATTTGTGAAAATCAGAGTATTTTTAATTTTCAAATTAATTCTGACGCGCGAATCTAGAGAAAATTAGGGCACGAGAAGTGTCAACCGGCCGATGACACGAGACTCTCTCGTTTCGTTTGCCGGGTAAAAAATATCGGTGGCCTTGGTAAGCTGAATTTCGGGCTAGCCAAAAATTGTGTGTGTGTGATGTTAAGAATAGGTATATGTGTGCGTATGTATGGAGGCGTATGTCACCAGGTCGGATATGTAGAATGAATATGTGCGCTTAACCCAGACGTTATTATTTAATAAAAATAAACAAAAAAAACCATAAGATCCCCTTAGATTAATTTAGTTAAATATAAGATGTTAATTCCTACTCGCTCTATGTTGGGTGTTCAAACCGGCTGCTACCACCACTCCCTCTGATTGTGTTTGAAGTGCCGAGGATAAATTCAATTTTCTATCAGTATCAAAAATGTAATTGTTAAGTTGGATGCTTGAATAAAACCGCAAGGTTGAAATAAATTATTGCATCGACAATCATGTAATTTCGTGTTATTATATTTTACGTTATTATTGCTCTGTTTACCACATTGAGCTCTCTTACCCGGATTTCTTCCTGGAATTATTCCATTATAACACTATATATATATATATATATATATATTGCTACAATTATGAAGAGAATAATATTTTTCTCTTAATTATTTAAAGTTTAGAAAAAAAGCAACCAATCAGTTTTTTTTCATTCTACACAGCTGAATTTGAAAAGGTACAAAAAAGCTGTATGACAAAACAAAAATGCGT
>OY744522.1:171691162-171713662 GCA_963556195.1 Sepiola atlantica | reverse complement strand
TCTTCATCGCCAAAAAATATGAAAATGACGTGAATTTAAATTTTGAATATGATCATTTTTTCAGTTAGAATTAACGATTGTATTCTTTTTGTTAATAATATTTTAAAACAAAAAGAAATCATGATTGAAATTAGCATGCTTTTTCATCGCCAAAAATAAGAAAATTACGTGAATTTAAATTTTGAATATTATTATTTTTTCAGTTAGAATTAACGATTTTTTTCTTTTAGTTAATAATATTTTAAAACAAAAAAAAATCATGATTGAAATTAGCAATCTTTTTAATCGGCAAAAATATGGAAATTACGTGAATTAAAATTTTGAATATGATCATTTTTTCAGTTAGAATTAACGATTTTTTTGTTTTTGTCAATAATATTTTAAAACAAAAGGAAATACTAATTGAAATCAGCATGCTTTTTAATCGCCAGAAATATAAAAATTACGTGAATTAAAATTTTTAATATGATATTTTTTTCAGTTAGGATTAACGATTTTTTTGTTTTTGTTAATGATATTTTAAAACAAAAAGAAATCATGATTGAAATTAGCATGCTTTTTCATCGCCAAAAATATGAAAATTACGTGAATTTAAATTTTGTATGTGATCATTTTTTCTGTTAGAATTAACGATTTTTTTGTTTTTGTTAATAATATGTTAAAACAAAAAGAAATACTAATTGAAATTAGCATGCTTTTTCATCGCCAAAAAAATATGAAAATTACGTGAATTTAAATTTTGAATATGATATTTTTTCAGTTAGAATTAACGATTTTTTTTCTTTTTGTTAATAATATTTTAAAACAAAAAAAAATCATAATTGAAATTAGCAATCTTTTTAATCGGCAAAAATATGAAAATTACGTGAATTTAAATTTTGAATATGATTATTTTTTCAGTTAGAATTAACGATTTTTTTGTTTTTGTTAATAATATTTTAAAAGCGTCTTGACCGTTAAATCTGTCACCACCATGATGGTATATACAGATAGTTTGAAAACTATATTGCTTATACTTTGGGATTGTGTTATATATGTATAAATAATAATAAAAAGTTCCTATAAAAATAGGTCCGGAAACACTTGGTCTCCATTGAGACAAATACTGAACAACATTTCTATTGTAAACAGCTAACACGTACAATATGCGTGTACGGTTATTTCTACATAGACGATACAAAATAGGTAAAAATGGATTGATAAACATTTCTCTGTGACAGGATCACAAGTAAAATAAGCCTGGATCTGGTGTTGCCACATACATGAACAAAGTCATGAAAAAATTACAGTAAACAAATATAAAAATCCGTGCGGCTCAGAAATAAGATTCGAACATTATGATCGGCAGGGGTTCCTTTGAGAACCAACATGGAGGGCCCGGTCGGTATCCTGCGAATGTTGGCCCTTCTTGTTTTAGGTAACAGAATACAGCTGATGAAATATGATCATCACAATCGAAAGACCACGTAGGGAAAGATGTGGACAACTAAGGAAATTACACTAATAATGACGTACTGTTACAAAAGGGCTTCTCTAAATATCTAGAACATAATACCGATGTTAGATCGTTGATTTTCCAAATATACGATATAAACACATTTTTGAAAGAAAGATCAACTAGAGTGCTCAATTTCCGGGGCAAGAGCGTAATATATTTATTAAATAAGATATTGCAATATTGGATCATATCACACAAATGGTTTCGTGACGATGAATCGGCACTTATCAATGACGCACCAACTCCGCCTTCGAAATGTTGCTTTTTTTACTGTGTTGAGAAACCGGTGTGCGGCGTCATTAGTCCCTTGATTTGAAAATGGCCTTGGTCTCTGTTTAGAAGATCGATATATAGCTATTAATAAGTTAGGAGATTTGTTTTAATTTGTGGGAAGGGGTTATCTTTGAATGTATTTTTGTAGTGACCCGTTTCGAATTTAGGGTGATACATATTCGATTCAAAGTAAACAAAAATAAATAATAATAACAAAAAAGTAAATAAAAAACCACAAAACACCGACATGTTGATTGGTCATTTATCTAGATGGTGTACGACTGAACCAGGGCGTGATACGATTATGTTTATTAACCGGGTCAATTGTTGTTTAGACACTGTAAGGGCCATAGCTCGTATTATTTTTATTTTTGTTTTTTTTTACTGGGTTGAATGATGTTATGAGGATGATATATATTTATATTTGTTATGGTTTATCTATATTTATATTTTCTTAGAAAGTCTGTATACACATACATACATACATACATACATACATACATACATACATACATGATGACCAATGCTGTTAATGAGATGAGTAGTTTTAGAAACGACAAGTGCAGGTTCTGGCATACAAAGTTAGAGAGTTTGAGCCACCTGACATCCACTTGGGCTGCGGGGCTACTACACAATGCGACACAATAGAGTGTGTAAATATCTCCACTAGACCATCTGTAAAAATTAATATATAGTGTATCAGCAAGTCCTGGGAACATATACTAGAAATAATTGTTAGAAATAAGTCATACATCATCCATTATGACTATGCAATCCCTACAGCTACACATCTAGAAAACGGTGCTGTTAAACCTGACATACTGATATGGGACAAGAGGGAGAAAGTAGCAATCCGAGCTGAAGTACAGTGCTCCTAATGATGCTGACTTAAACAGAGCTGAGAGGGAGATAACTAAATACTAAGGTATTATGTGCGACATGAAAAGAAACTGGAATCTTAGTAAGATCTCCATCATTCCAGTAATAATAGGAGCTACCGGACTCGTGAAAAGAGAATTTTAAAAGGTACCTGGTAAACCACGTGCAAGAGAGATTCAAACAATTGTGCTTAACAGGAAGGTTAGAACCCTAAAAAGATCTCTCGGTTGAAGTCTCCGAAATAATGGGTGAACGTCTGGCATCCGGTAGGATGCCCAATTCCCAGCATAAACAAAAAGATAAGCAAATTGAAAGAAACAAAGTTAAACATGCTTTTATGGGTATGGTCTCTTATTTGTGGTGGGAATCCAAGCTGGGTGTGAGATTGGGTGTTGTTTAACATTAAATTGTTGTAAGTTGATGTTAGATTAAAAGGTGTTTGTCCTATTTATACAAATACGCACGCACACATACACATACGTACACACCATTTTATCAATATGTACAAACAGAACACACTCATACCTGTAGATCTTACCTGGCACTTTGGCTAGGAAGTAAGTGTAGTATCTGTTCCGATGGATACTACACCCTATAGATCGGTGTCGTCTTGGCCTTCGGGGCTGGATTCCGCCGGTCTATGGGTATGTCCTGTGCAGTTCTAGGAGGTCCACCCTCCCAGGCTTTGCCTCCCCTCTTTGGGGAGGAGTAAGTTTATTACTTACTGTCTGAGGCGCTCCTACCGGGGAATGCCGACGGGGCTGCCCAGGCAATTTTTAATGGCCAGAGTGCTCACTTTCTCGGGCGCTGGCTTTTCCAACCCCACTTTCCCGACCGTGTGTCACATCTTACTTATGGGAGTAAGATAAAACTGGCCTTGTGCCTAACCTCCTGGAGAGGGTGTAAATAAACATACCTGTAGATCCACATATGAAAATGCATAATATAAATGCGTGAAAACGTGTCTCTGCATATATATCTCCCTAAACATATGCATACACGGAGAACAGTGTATTGTTGTTACATTGTATTATTCGGTGGAAGTAGGTTAGCCTATTTTAGTGGATGCGGGTGGGGGTTCAGCCTATTGTGTGTTGAACTTGTGTTTCTGGTGCTGTGGGTCCGAGATCGAATTTTAGTGTTTCTATGTGTCTCAACGCCATCCATGAACTCAATTTCTGAACACACTTTTATCAACGAAAAGTTCCTAGTTACTTTCCTCCCCACAAGGGCAAAGTTTAACACAATGTCGTTTTTTTAATGTGGGGAAAATCCAGCTCCCCAAAAAGGGGAACTCTGGATTGGAAAAATAAAATTTGCCTCAGTCTAGAAGGGTTTCTCCTTCACTGACCTAGGATAAAAAAGATGAAGTATGGTATCAGAACAGATACTACACTTTGCCCATATCCAAAAAGCCAAGGATTTTGTTTTCTTCTAAGTTTGTAGGGTTTATATCTGCTTTTTTGTATTCTCTTATTACTTTTGTATTTAAATGAAATAGAGGGGATATCTTTACTAGGTTATACATCCGAAACACACTCCCCTCAAACATCTATGGGGATTTGTGATTTAGCTGGACCCTATCGAGAACCGACAAGGCAAAATCACACATTGGAAACTACATATTGTAGCCTTAAAGGACCGAAAAGAAATAAGACAACAAGTAGGTAGAGTTAAAATGACCTCCAGTCTGTAGTTGAATGAGGCCCAAAATGGATGGTTACATTTAATGCCACTAAGACAAAGCTACTTTGTAAGAAACCTTTTTTCAACCATGGATTGCCATGGCAAATAACACCATACCTGAGAGTCAAACATTAAAACTCATCAGCCTAACATTCACAGGTAACATGAATTGGAACAACTACATAGAAGAGATTGACAAGACTGCTGCAAGGAAGATAGGCTCCCTCTACCGTGCTAAAAATATTCTCACACCTGCCAGTATACTCTATCTCTACAAAGCCACCCACGCATGGAGTGTTGTTGTCACATCTGGGCTGGTGCATCAACCACTTATCTCTCCCTTAGAAAATGGTCTTCAGTCTGTAGTGGAATGAGGCCATCAATGGATGGTTACATTTAATGATACTAAGACAAATCTCCTTTTCTTTAACAACTACAAGAAACCTCTTTAACCATCGATTGCAACATTGAAACTTCTCGTCCTAACATTAACATGTAAAATGAATTTGAACAAATACATAGACGATACTGCCAAAGCTGCTGCTAAATAACCTCACACCTGACAGTATCCTATATCTCTACAAGTCCACCACCCTCTCATGCATGGAGTAGTGTTGTCACATCTGGGCTGGTGAACCATCAATTAGTCTATCCCTCTTAGACAGGGTCCAAAAAAGAGTCTCTACTTTAATACGTCACACACTATCCACCAAGTTGCAGCCTTTGTCCATCGCCGCAAATGTTGCATTCTTGTGGTTGTTTTACAAGTGTGTCAATGGAATGTGTTCCGAAGAACTTGCTGCTCTGGTTACCCTTCGACGTAAATACATCCGACCAACTTGACAATCAGCTAAATCCCATCTATCTACTCTGAGGGTCTTTCTACTCTAATAGCTTCTTTCCTCGAACTGCACGCCTTTGGAATTCCCTACCTGCTCCCTGTTTCCCCGTACTGTATCGACATGCCGAAATTCCAATCTAATGTAAATAAACACTCCGCTGCTCAATACGTCACTTATTATGCCGCCTATAAATCTGACCCTTAATCCACAGTAGCGCCTTACGTCTGAGTGGCAAATCTGCCTTGTTTGGGGTGAATTCATGTAAAAAGAAAAGAAAAACGAGAGTAAACTAAAACAAATTTATGGAAATCGCTCCAGACAAAGCATATTTTATATTAATATTTTGTTTTATTTTACATTATTATTTTTTGATTTTTTGATTTTTTTGATTTTGATTCTTAACGGTCCCAACCACGTGACTTTCCAAATTTAAATTTTAAATTTCTTTTCCTTTTTTTCTCCATTTCATTCTTTCCAAATAATAATCTAAGGTTAAGATCGGATTCTCACTCTGCCTGATGAGATCTCAGTTTATAATAGCTGTTGATCGATAACATCGACATGCCAGTGTCGCAGATTTTGTACATGTCTGTGTAAATAAAAATAAGCATATATATATATATATATATATATATATATATATATATATATATATATATATATATATATATATATATATAAATGGAAATCGCTCCAGACAAGGCATGGAGCCACTTGATGTCAGGAGCTAAAAAATAAAAATACTACTTCAAGGTCAAAAACTAGTAAACGATAAGTTTTAGGTAGATAGATTCCGACCCCAAAAACAGCAATTCTTCCCCCTTTTTCAGAAACATCGCTCATGAAATGTGAGGACTAAATGACAAAATATCCTTAAATATATGCACACCTGTAAGACAGTATATGTTTTTTTTAAGTTGTACTATCCGGTGGATGTAGGGGTGGCATGTTTCAGAAAGGAATGACGAGGGGTCGGCTTATTAGGTGATTAATTTGTGTTTCTTGTCTGCACATTTGGAACGTAATGAATAACGATAAAACAAAGACCGTTGGACATTTATGACTGAAACTTGGTGGACAGGTCAGACATAATAAATACATAAATTTTCTAATGTATTATGAAAGATAGCAGAAATTACTTTTTTGGTTCGTATACAACCCTTTTGAAATAATGAGGTTTATTTCTGGCTTTTATTTTTGTTTTTGTTTTTATCAGATTCTTTTGTTTAATGTGTAGGTGATATTTTATTTATCTTCCGTCCACAAGGTAAGATGTGACACAAGGTCGGGAAAGTTGGATTTGAAAAGCCAGCGCCCGAGAAGGTGAGCACTCTGGCCTACAAAAAATGCCTTGGGCAGTCCCCTGTAGGGGCGCCTCAGGCAGTAAGCAATAAACTTATTCCTCCTCAAAGAGGGGAGGAAAAGCCTGGGAGGGTGGACCTCCTAAAACTGCACAGGACAAACCTACAGACCGGCGTCATCAAGACCCGAAGTCCAAGACGGTACCAGTCTATGGGGTGTAGTATCCATCAGAACAGATATTACACTTTGATCCTGGCTAAAGAGCCAAGAAAAGGTGATATTGTTTTAAGGGAAACACCCCAAAAAACTTGTGCGTTTATCATAAAAGATAGCTTTTTTGTTGTTTGTTTTTATTTCTATTTGATTTTTCTTGAATAAATCTTTTCAAAAACGTTTTCAAACATTTTATCAGCAGTTTCCAAAATGTGTAGCTGATTCAGGTGTTTTTCAACTGTTTGACGTTTGTTCTCTTCGTGAGTTTTCCAAACATTTCCAAACACCCGTCCTCTGCTGTCCTCTTGTGATAAGAGAATGGTCATTATTTCATGATTTATCTCAGATAGTCTCATTTTTTTATTTTATTTTGGCGGGTAAGTAGACGGTTCCTTATCGCAAAAAAAAAACACCAACAAAAACGTTAAAACTAAACATCATTTCGTTTCATTCGAGGTCTGAATACGCCATTAAGCCCCCTCCCCTATAAAATCAACCGAATTGCCGAGTTCTACAAATTTGTTTTCTTCGTAATTTCAAATTAAATAAATCTGACGGTTTGTTGTAACATATATGTAATATAGTATGTAAGTTTATGTTGAGGGGAGGCATTAGGAGATTCCATATCAACCATTAGGTGGGTGTGGCTATCATCCGGACGATCCTCCTCTATGGTTGCGAGACATGACCATTGATGGTGGTCGATTGACTGAAGTTGGTTGGAAGTCTTTGATAATGCGTTACCGACGGGCGAGCTCTGTCCTAACTGCTGCCTTGACCTGGAGTCTCTGCCGTCTGTTTTGTTACAGGGGTGTCTTCGCTCGTTCGGACATGCAGCGTGTCGCCCAGGGAGAAAAAATTTGCGACGTAATTTTCCTGAACACATCTGCCTGGGTGGGCAGCTGAGAATGTGAGGGACAACGACATGGGGGGGGCTTGGCTTAGTTCTCAAGGGGTTGTTTTTCGACGGGGGAATTGTGATTGGTCAACCAGCTTGTAAAACCATGCTCAGGATTTCCGTGTGTAGGCTGCCACGGTTCGAGACGTGGTGCAGGTCAGGGAGGAGATCGGCTCAACCTGGCCAGAGTCAACATCGTTGTAACCAAAGAAACTTTAAAAAAACTTTGGATATTGCTTTAAAGTAGCCCACTGTTTCCTATAGACCGCAAGACTTATGTGAAACCTGGTGTAGTTTCAAGTTAACATATAAAACTGTCAATCAGTACAAAAAGAGAATCTATCTATGGGTCAATTCCTGTTAGAAACAGGTATACATCGGAGGTTTTCATGGACATTTAAACTGAGGCATTGGCTTTCCTTTTTCTTTTTCTGTGATAGCATTTACCTTAGGCTGAAGACATTACAATTACCAAATATATTTGTATTAGTGCACATCCTCCGTCAAAAATGGCGGGAAAAGTTATCATTCGCAATAATATTTATATATAGTCATAGAATTCCGTAAGTAATTTTATTTTTCATATATAAATTATCATCATTTTTTATGATCTAAAGAAAAAAATAACCGTTGATTTTTAATTTAGAGTGGGGGATTTTTTCGAAATTCATTTCAGTCGGCGTGGGTTGTCCGACTTGCTATTTGCTTTGGCTAGAAAAAGGCACGTTTTTTATATTGTATCATAAATTCACATTTTTATTATTATCATTATTATTGTTAAAAACTGTGTTCTGCGGCTACGGTAGTCAAATGACATCCCGTAGCTGCAATCAGTCCTCCATGCTAGTCCCAGGCCATCTGATCTTGTCATGCGCAAGTTGTCGTAGGCAATGAAGTGGTTTCACTGTACGTAGTGGTCCTAGTCCCGCCTGCTTGAGGTCAGCACGTAGTGTGCCCAGCAGATTTGTGCACATTGGTCTTTATTAAATAGTGGAGGAAATATTACTAGCTGTACCGAAATTTCCTTACGTTCAAATTTGTTTGTAAATATTTCTATGTCAAAAGAAAGTAAGGACGGCTTATGGCTAAGGAGGATAACTCGTATTCTTTAGTAAGAGTTATCCCCTATGTGTTTTCTTTTAATCTTATTATTTAAGAATTTCTATATATTACCACACTACCGGACTTTTAAATAAATTGTATCGAAGTATAGCAGTCTTCACCAAATAACATGGTGCAACAATAACAAATGAAAATTAGTCATAATCAAGGTTTGATTTGTCAGCTTAAATGCTATTTAAGTATAACTTTTAAAATTCGAACAACATAATTTTATATATTTGCCTAAAAATGTGAGAATATGTGTTGTTATCTTGTTATGATCCTAGCTGCAATTTATTTAAAAGAAATTACTTTGTCCGGTCCTGACGATTGCTAATATGAACAGTTTTAAATAGTCACCTAAAAATAAAAATCACTAAGAGGAATAACTCATTGAAGAATGATGCGTTATAGAACTATAAACTTTACGTTATAAGATACAAACAACCACGAGAGTTATTTAGTTTGAAATTACGATGAAAATCAGTTCGTATTTTATTAACTTTGTTATATGTATTTTATGTGAATATTTTTTGTGGTCAATTCCACTCCCTTTATTCTGAGACATAAAATCAACTGATCAAAAGTTATGAAAATTAAGGAAAATTTAAAATTAACAAGCCGCGCGTGCGTGGTCCCCCTCTGTATGTGACTAAAATGTAAAATGCAATAAATTTGGGCAATTTGGGGCATTTTTGACCCCCCTTTGACCCCATGGGGGCACGAACCAGAATTTTTCTGAGGTCAACGATGCTCATTTTTTATCCAAAACAATTGCCTCTCCATTTTGGCCAAGTTTCAGGAAAATTGAATGGATGGATCAAACCTTATGGGAGAAAAGGGTCATTTTTTGCCATTTTGGGGGCTTTTGACCCCCTAGGGGCGCGAACCAGATTTTTTCCAATGTCAGCGATACTTATTTTCTATTAGGAACAATTGCCTCCACATTTTGGCCAAGTTTTAGAGAAATTGAATGGATGAATGAAAAGTTATGGGGCAAAAAATGTCATTTTTTGCCATTTCGGGGCGTTTTGACCCCCTGAGGGCTAACCAGATTTTTTTTTTAATCGGAGAATGTCACTTTCTAACCTGACCAAAATTACAACTTCATGCAAAATTTCAGAGAAATTCAATGGATGGTTGCGGAGAAAAATCCGGACGGACGGACGGACGGACGGACATGCCTCAAAACATAAGTCCCCCGATTTTATAAATCGGGGGACCAATAAAGTTAAAATATAAGGAAAATATAGAAAGTAAGATGAATTATATAGCTCATAGTATCAACGCAGGCGTACCATCAAGGATCCATTCTAGGCTCAACTCTCTTTCTGATCTACACCAATGATCTTTCAAATCACACTCTAAGATCATTCGTCGACATTTATGCAGATGACAAACCAGTTTATGGCAACACTTCGAAGAGCATTAATGATCAAGATCTTTCTGAATTTCTCTCTTCCGACATGGAGCACGTCGTCCAATGGAGAAAGGGTGGCTGGTTAATTTTAATACGTATAAAACCAAGCTTCTCTCCTTTCACCACCAACGCTCTGATCCTAAGCTTACCCTAATTATAATGAATAGCTCTCATCTGGAGGCAACTCCCTGTCGATAAGCTTCTGGGGCTGACCTTCACTCCAAACCTAAAATAGAAGACTTACATCAAATCCGTTTCTAATGTCACTGGAAAAATGGTTGGATCATTCTTCCGTTCCAAAAAGTAACTCACTGCTGACGCAATCCTCTACCTGTATAAGAGTCAACTACGTCCTAAGAATGATTACTGTTGTCACATATTGGGAGATGCCGCTCAGAGCACTTTTTCTGCCTTGACAGAGTACAAACCAACTTCGAAATCTAGTGGGCGATGTCCTCTTCTCTATTCTTTAGCTTCTTTCTCACAGAAGAGATTTTGCTAGTCTTTCTCTGCTCTATCATTATTTTCATGGCAGGTGCTCGACTGAGCTTCAATCTATGGTACCCCCTGTAAAACGTTCATAACAAAAGCTCGTCTAGCTATAACCACTGTCAATAAATTCCCTTTCTCCCCATGTGTACCTAAAACTAAGCGGAACTTCCATGGGCAAAGTTTCTTTCCTAGAACTGCCTGTCTGTGGAACACAGTACCACGGGGCTGCTTCCCGGCTGACTTGTTTTTGCTGGGGTTGGGGCATCCTACCCGATGTGAGAAATTCATCCATGTTTCAGCGATTCCAACCGAGAGATCTTTTAAAGATTCTAACGTCTCTTTAAGCATCATTGTTTGGATCTGTCTTGCACCTGGTTCACCGGGTCCAATGTAAACAAATTCTTGTTGAGCCGTCCTCTTAAATAGTCACTTTCTGACTAATTAAAACTATCGTTACTAATTCTCCTCCGTGTTTCACCGTCTACCTGCTAAACTCAGAAACCCTTATCCTCGAGTGGCATGTCGGCCTTGATAAGCGGTGACTCAATTGTAAAAAAAATGTAGTTACCGTAAAATATGAAGAATGATTGTATATAGTGGATGCCAATAGGGGTTTGACTGAGAAGCGCTTAAAGCGAATTAGGGTTGTGGACATAAAGCAGGTCTTCTATACAGTTGTCGCCAACATTTTGAACTTCATGGACCACGAAAATGTATTATTTTAAATTTGGCGGATCGCTAATATAAATTTAGAAACAAACGTTAATTTCTAAATGAAAGCAATTATTCAATGTATTCAAAATTTAATCAAAATTAATTTCATCCCGTTCGGCTTCCTCCTCCTCATCTACTTGTGTTTGGTTCTTCTGATGTTGTGCTTGCTTACGATTTCATGGTCAAAATGTTTTGCAGCGCACTAGCTGGAAGTTGATAGCCATGGCAATGTTTTCAATGCCATCGAAATCTATACTTCACTGCAAAAAAAATGAGAGATGACGGTGACTAAGTGGTTAACGACACAGACTGACGACCTGGGTGTGCAAAGTTCGAATCCAGTTCATTCCACAGAAAGACTTTCACTTAGGATGTTGGCACCCTTAACGTGGCCCCTCCTGTGAGTACACAATTTCTTTCTGGAAATAATTCTGACTAGAAAGATATCAGGAAAACTACCGCATACAATAGAATCATCTGATTCATACGATGAATGAATGAACTGCTAAAATTGCGTTTTATGTCTTTTGCCATGTTTGTAGAAAATGATACTAGTTAACGATTCAATGACGAGTGATTAATAGTAATGATAAGAACCTATTATGGGACAAGTGTTAAACATAGCTTTGTACGTCATGTTAGGCCATACATTTTGGATAAATGAGACAGAAACAACAATCAATCTTGTGTGTACAATCATGCTTAACATTACATAACATACATCACGAAACACAAAACAAAATTTTCAAAATAGTGGTTTATAAGAAACTAGCAGGGGTATCCGGCGTTACCTGGGGATCTCCTTTCCCAGGTCGTCCAATTTCACCGCCCCCTCTCCCGTTACCGCCTTCTCGCCTTGGACGAAAGCTGTCTCTTCTCTAGTTGTCCGCCTCACCTCCGCCCCTTCTCCCCGTTGTTTGGAGCAAAAGCTGTCTCTTCCCGCGCCCCCTCTTCTCCCCCGCCCCTCCTCTTCCGTTGTGCGGTGCAAAAGTATGACATATTTCTATTAAAAGTACAACCTCTGCCTTCGCCCTTGTCCCCATTCGATGTATATGTAAGTTATCGTTAAAAGAACATTCTTATGGGTCAGTTGGATTCTAACGTCAACCTCCTGGTCGTCATTCTTTATCCGTAACTGTCATGCTACCGAAAAAATCTATAATAAAATAGGTGACTTTAACGTTGTGTTTTTGTTACAAACCGAACATGCGCACAATGTACAGATGACTGGAAAATGAAGAAATTTGGTACCCCCTCGAGAAGTTCCGTGTCAGTTCGGCACAAAGGAATCGACGTTTTTCTCCAGTTTTTCGATATTTCGTCCGCCTTTTGCAGACATACAAACATAAGCACATACACACATATCATAGACCTAACAAAATATCATCCCTACGGTCGGGCATGAGCAAGTGGATATATTCTATATTACCATTAAACAATTTTTAGCCTATGGTAAATTTATTTCTGTGTAAGCAGCTGTTTGCTATTTCACTTCTAGAGTTTAATAGATTACGAAGATCTTTAAAATTTAGGATTTCAAATTTTTCATTCAGGCATAATCTACACGGGTCGTCTAAATTTCTACATGTACTGGCCTGTCTTATTATTTTCCATTCGATTATTGGTGAGTGTTCATTATCTTTGAGCTCCTAATAGTGGTTTGCTAGTGCTGTTTTAGTTCGACGTTATCTGTTTTTAAATGTGCTCTTGTGGTCATAGTATCTGGTCTTAAAATCTAGGGAGGTCATACCCACGTAGTATTTCTTGTTATTTGGTCTTTCCTTGGCAAATATCATTGCTTGGCTAACGATAAATAAATAAATAAACAACAAAACAAAAACAAAAAAAACTTAACAATTTAAAGATTAAAACCTAAAATAGAAATACTAGGAATCACGTGTTAAAATAAATTCACCCATTATATGGACACAACAAAGGAAACAGAATATAGGCAAATCCATTGATAACAAAACAATAGGGTATAGGGAGTGACACCAACAATTGGCTGAGAGAACAACAAAGAATCTGATTGGTTAACTGGCAAGCCGTGTATATAAAAACACCCGGCAAAAGTAACTCCATGCATTTTAGCCTGAAGATTTTCCCCGGGGATGAAACACGGGAGCCTCTGTGTAGCTTGATTGCCATAAATATATTTTCATAACTTACAATACATTATATATATATATATATATATATATATATATATATATATATATATATATATATATAGGCCAATGCCATTGCTTCAAATATAAATAAATAAATTAAAATATAAATAAAAACACTTACCGGTTATTAATATTATAAGATGATTTAAACTGATCGCATGTGTTTTTTAGAGAGTAAATTTGTCTCATTCCACCAAATGAAAACATAAAGAAAAGACGTCAGGCTTTAGAAGGTATTTTATATACCTCGTCTCCAAGAGGTTATATATAAGGTCAGGTGTAGATTTTGGTGAAAGTGTTCCTGTGGAACGAACTGGATTCGAACCTGGCACACACAGGTTTAGGCTTGAGAAGGTATGGCTTCCTATAGCTATGGCCGGAACAGGTTTTGCAAATGTGTAGCCAAATGATGCTTGTATAAATAAACATCTTTATAATCATTAAACAGCTCTATTTATTATTAAGCACTTTTATATAAACAGAGTAAGGATTGTCTGGATTTTTTTATCCTGTGGGTGTAAACTTTACCTAGATTACTTATATATATATATATATATATATATATATATATATATATATATATATATATATATATATATATATATGGTAGTTTTGGTTTGGTAGTTTTGTTTTACGGCATATCAACCCTTTTTGGGTTATTTAATGCCGAATCTGGTCTTGTTTTCTTCTCTTTTTTGTTTCTTTCCCCTTTTAATATCTGTTTCTATTTAACCCATAGTTGGGACCCTAACAGGTACTACCACTCCGGGTCAGGGTGGACCTGGGAGCAATGGTAATTAAGAGGAGGCTCCACATTCCCCAAAGTCCGTAAGCCGGATCTCACCATCGGATGTAGTTTAAGGTCATATCCAGGGCCGGGAGTAGGGTAGGAAAAATAAAAATAAAAAAGGGGAGGGAGAAAGGGAGAGGGGCTGTTGTTTTTGTTTTTGGTTTTGTAGAACATAATTAAGTTTTACAAAAAAAAAAAAAAAAAAAAAAACGTCAATGTAGGTGAATTTCGTCTCAGGGAGCCACAGGGCAGCCTGATCTGGTATCACCAGTATATATATATATATATATATATATATATATATATATATATATATATATATATATATATATATATATATATAAGTAAATATGAAGGTGAGAATTCCGAAGCATGAGCAATGTAATGTTGAAAACCAGAAGGTGGAATAAGAATGAACAAAAACAAATGACAAGAGACGGTAAATCTCAGATCAATTCATTTATATTTCAAAATTTAAATATAAATACAGTAAATTGTAAAATTGGTGGGCTTACTGTAAAATATTTAAAGGTCCGGAATGGTAGAGACTTTAAACAGTAAGCCAACCAACTTTACAATTTACTGTCTCTATATTTAAATTTTGAAATATAAATCAATTGATCTGAGATTTACCGTCTCTCGTAATTTATTTTTGTTCATCCTTATTCCACCTTACGGTTTTCAACATTGCATTGCTCATGCTTCGGAATTCTCACCTTCATATTTACTTGTTTACTAGCAATGCTTCAAGCAAACTACTATTTCCTTATATATATATATATATATATATATATATATATATATATATATATATATATATATATATATATATATATATATATATATATATATATATATATATATATATATATATATATATATATATATATATAAAGTGGAGAACTAAACCTAACTACAAATCACTTTCTCCGCTGGACATTTTGACACCGGATTTTTTGCAATCGGACATTTGCTTGCATTCGGGCAGCGTTTTGCCTTGTTTTTTCCCCACAATCTTTATTTTACTAATCTATCCCAGCGATTGTCTCTGATGATAAGATTTTGATCTTTGAAAAGCGTGGCTTAAAGAAACAATTAATTGAATAAATTGCCTTTTTGCGGAATATACCTTGCTCTGAGCAACTGAATTGAAAAAAGATCTGCCTTTTGCTTTTCTAATTTCTTTTCATCCTTCTACCTATATATATATATATATATATATATATATATTGCTTTATATATATATATATATATATATATATATATATATATAAATACTCATTGATGTATATATATATATATATATATATATATATATATATATAGAGAGAGAGAGAGAGAGATGCACACACACACACATATATATATATATATATATATATATATATATATATATATATATATATATATATATATATATCAATGAGTCGCGAATAGGTGCATACCAATGAAAATAACACTTAACACCTTATGAAATAAATTGTTTTTACTATCATTATAACCAGCTGTAGTCTAAGACTTGATCACCTTCCTGGCGTAGATAGGCATTTCGAACTAGCGTACCTTAAAACAACCGAGAGGTTTGCTCTCTTTGAACACTTCCGCAAGATACACTTGCAGAATCTGGTGGTGTTTTCTTTTTAATAGGCCGACAAATGTGATATTGGAAAAGGTTATAAAAGAGAACATAATTGGCAATTAACGAGTGATTGCAAAGGATGGGAAGATCGCTGGCGAGGGTTTGGGGTTCGGCTAACCCCTGTTGTACGCGTGGGTGCATGTTTAAAGAGTAGGCCTCGTGTAGCAGCCACAACTGCGAATTGCCGACACACATCTGCAAGGGGTGTGACTGGAGTCCAACCCCCATTCCGATGTTGTTCTTGTTGTTGTTGTTATTCTTGTTGTTGTGGTTGTTATTATTATTATTATTATTATTATTATTATTATTATTATTATTATTATTATTATTATTATTTGTACTCACTATGAGTTCTCACACAGGTCATCAGTGATTTCTCACCGACAACCGGTGGTATTCCCTGGAGTCTGAGTGACAACAAGTCTCCCCAGATTTCCAGTATTCTCCACCTCTTTTCGATAGCCACCGCAAATAGACTTGCAGTATCACAACAGCCGGTTACCATTGATTTCTCGCTGGTAAGGACCATTGGTCTTCTCTGTGATTTGGGTGACAATAAGCCCCCCCAAGGTCCCAGCACTCTCTGTACTTCCAGTGGAGGTTTGGTTTGTGCTGTCCCTCCTCGGTCTTTCCATCCTACTTGACCCTATACAAATATTTTGTGTGGTGTTAGCCTAGGCTGGTATCATTTTTCCCCCGTGGGGAGGGGGGGGCTGATGGTTATCATTATTATTATTATTATTATTATTATTATTATTATTATTATTATTATTATTATTATTAATGCTAAGGCATTTCCTGTTCGTACGTACGTCATCACCTTCCACACCCATTTATTTTAATGGGATCTGTAGCAGTTACCTCCTCCTTTCAAAACATAACTACACCGGTTTGCCGGTAGGTGTCGCTTTTTCACCGACAGGTGGCACTGTAAAGCGACACCAGAGTTATCTGCCCTTCGGACTATAAAACCCGGTGCATAACGGAAATTCTCTCTCTTCCTCACCGACCTGCCTCGGCAGGCAGACGCTGACACTAGCGTTCCGTTTCACTCTTCTCTGGTCGGCAGAACGACGCTAATACACTAGCGTTTCGTCTCACGCTTTTCTTCTCAACCAGCATAACAACTACCAACACACGTGGGCAAACAACGGTAAGAGTTCTCAACTCGTTTTCTTTGTTTACGGCTTTCAAAGACTTTTCCTACGCCGGATTCATTTCTTCTCATACCTTTTTCAAGAACTGTTTTTCCATCGACACACATGCATACATCCCACACTTCATCATTCCACGTACACACACGTTCAATAAACGTTATTTGAACTACTTCATTTTTGTTTATTAATTATTACTCTGTCTTTGCATGCAACATCGCTTGATTTACTGAACACGTTTATAATCGGGGGAACACGACCCTCTCGATCCCAACATTGGTGACCCGACGTGCAAGCTTTGTTGTATGTGGCGGAGTAATTAATTTCGTACTAGAACAAAAAAAAATCATTTCTCGTTTTTTCTTTCGTGGTGAAACGAATTACGCACCCATCTTTTTCCTTTTTTTTCTACCCACGTGGTAGAAATATACAAACAAAAAAAAAAGAAGCAGTCATTCTTTATTTTTTTTCCTGGCCACGTTGAAATACCCAAACAAAACAAAACAAAAGCATTTCTCGGCTTTCCCCGAGTATAAAACAAATTACAATTTCATTTTTTTTCTTCTTCTCTTTACCCACGTGTCGGAAAATTATATACAAAGAAAAAGACAAACTTTTGCCAATCCTTTTTTTTTTTGACGAACAAAAGGACCTTACAAGACGCCACTTCCTTTGTTTTGAACACGTGTAGATAAAAAGAAAACAAACTCACACGCTGCCCATCTTTTTCATAACCACGTGTTGACAAAAAAAAAAAATGCCGCCACTCTTTGCCATGACCACGTGTTGATAAAAAAAATTCAAAATAATGCCGCCATCTTTTTCACCTGGAAATGAAAATTCAAAAAAAAAAAAAATACGATTTTTTTTTTTCTTTCTTTTCAACAACAAAGGAAAAGAGAAGCCGCCATTCTTTCTCTACGTGGAAACTAACATTCAAACAAACGAAAACAAAACGTCACTCCTCGTGTGAAACAAATTACGACTCCATTTTTTTTTCTTTTTCCCTTCCACCCACGTGTTGGAAATATATATATAAAAGAAAGGAAAACTACAAAACAAACACACGATGACAAACTCGGCCAGACACGAACAACATCACCAAGCCTCAAGACTTAATACTGGTTGTAAAAAGTCAGGCTCAGCAAGCATCAACATCACTCTTCAAGGCCTACCAACCCTCTTCAACAACTGGACGTTCATTGATAAACAGGAGGACACATCAACTTGAACAACCAACTCTTCCCGGACATTCATCAAACATTTCCGGACATCACTGACGACACTATGGGAGAAATCACACCAGTTCAAAATGAGTACAACTGCACAAGCACGACTAAATACTCAACAACTGGACGTTCGTTGATCAACTGGGGACACATCAACTCGAACGACGCGCACCAACACCAGTACAGACCCACTTGTACCTGGACCTGCTAATTCACTTGCAGACATTTGTGCATCTGATTTTGACCATAGTGTACCACCAATCTCAACAAGTAGATGTTTGTTCATCAGCTCCACAACACGGACTAATTAACATGAACAACATCAACAACTGCACAGACTCACTTGTGCTCATTCATCAACTGCACAGACTCACTTGTGCTCATTCATCAACTGCACAGACTCACTTGTGCTCATTCATCAATCAATTGCACAGACCCACTTGTGCTTATTCATCAACACCTGCACAGACTCACTTGTGCTCATTCATCAACATCGCACAGACTCACTTGTGCTCATTCATCAACAACTGCACAGATTCACTTGTGCTCATTCATCAACAACTGCACAGATTCACTTGTGCTCATTCATCAACAACTGCACAGATTCACTTGTGCTTATTCATCAACAACTGCACAGATTCACTTGTGCTCATTCATCAACACTGCACAGATTCACGTGTGCTCGCTCATCAACACCGCACAGACCCACTTGTGCTCACTCATCAACAACCGCGCAGACCCAAGCACCAAACATTCCCGGACAACACTGACAATTCAACGTTCGTTCATCAGCTCCGCATCACGCAGACTAATCAACATGAACAACGCCACCAACAAGTGCAAATTACCTTGCACTCAACATTTTTCGACCGCAAACTCACTTGCACTCAAACTTGATGCAGACCCAAACAACACGCAGATCCACATGCGTTACAAACACTCAATTCCGCAGACGCACTTGCGATCAATCATTCAATACAGATGCAGAAACAGAAATAAGTAGCGTGCACACTACTTTTTCTAATCTTCAACAGCAAAACAGACATACCCACAAAGAATGCTTCTCATCTACAACTGTACATATTGAATAATATTTTCAATATTTTTCAATCTGGGGGGAGTCCTTGTAGCAGTTACCTCCTCCTTTCAAAACATAACTACACCGGTTTGCCGGTAGGTGTCGCTTTTTCACCGACAGGTGGCACTGTAAAGCGACACCAGAGTTATCTGCCCTTCGGACTATAAAACCCGGTGCATAACGGAAATTCTCTCTCTTCCTCACCGACCTGCCTCGGCAGGCAGACGCTGACACTAGCGTTCCGTTTCACTCTTCTCTGGTCGGCAGAACGACGCTAATACACTAGCGTTTCGTCTCACGCTTTTCTTCTCAACCAGCATAACAACTACCAACACACGTGGGCAAACAACGGTAAGAGTTCTCAACTCGTTTTCTTTGTTTACGGCTTTCAAAGACTTTTCCTACGCCGGATTCATTTCTTCTCATACCTTTTTCAAGAACTGTTTTTCCATCGACACACATGCATACATCACACACTTCATCATTCCACGTACACACACGTTCAATAAACGTTATTTGAACTACTTCATTTTTGTTTATTAATTATTACTCTGTCTTTGCATGCAACATCGCTTGATTTACTGAACACGTTTATAATCGGGGGAACACGACCCTCGATCCTAACAGATCGTCTGAGTGCCAAAGATGGAATGCAATACAAAACAAGTAATTTAAAATGTGCTGCTTTTGTTAGGGTAACAGTTCTGTCTTTACGTTTTGAAATGAATTGTTCCAATGTCGAATTCTGTCGTCTCGTTTCCATTTAAAAATGTGCTATTCACAATTAAATGTTTGTTTTACTTTAATGCCATTTTAATACGCATCCAAATGTAACAATTTTCAATAAATAAATAATAAAAAGAAACATATTCGTTTAGTTTATTTAAATTTTAGCTGACAATGACAATTATTTGTACGGAAGAAGAAAGATAAAATATTTTTCTGTATATTATTAAATTTTAAATACATGCATTATTTCAAGTGATATTAGGATTAGCAGTATATTATACCGATAAATAGGGGGGGGTGATGAAATGATTAACAACGTGGACCGACGATCTAGGGGTACTAAGTTCGAATCCAATGGGTTCCAGAGCATCACGTTTACTTATAGATGTTGGCACCATTCACCATGCTCCTCCTGTAAGTACCCCATTCAAAAAATAGGATTGGGGAAACCAATGCCAACAACAAAATCAACCCGGTCAAAAACATCGTACCATGCTCATCCATACGAATTTATTTTTATACAGGTAGAGGGAGAAAACAACCGCGGACTTTCCACGGGCTAGTTATTATTATTATTATTATTATTATTATTATTATTATTATTATTATTATTATTATTATTATTATTATTTACTCACTAGGAGTTATCACACTGGTCATCGTGAGTGATCCCCCACTGCCAACAACCCTGGAGTCTGAGTGACAACAAGTCTCCTCAGACTTCCAGTATGCTCCACCTCTTTTCGTTCATCACCGCTAATGACCTTGCGGTATCGCAACAGCCACCTACCACCGATTTCACGGTGATAATGGCCATTTGTCTCCTCTGGGGCCCGGTTGCAACATGCCTCCCCACGGTCCCAGAGCTGTCCGCGCTCTTCCAGTGGAGGTCTGGTTTGCGCTTTCCCTCCTCGACCCTCTGTCCATAATTTTCGTGGTGTCAGCCTATGCTTGCGCCTCTCTCTCGCGGTTGAATTTTCCCCGGTTCTGTTGTCTTGTGCTTCCATGTGTTTGTTCTCAATTCGTTGCTTATGTGGGTTGGTTTCCGCATTCGAGGACATTTCTCAGGATTGTAGCTGTTTTGATCATTACTGTCCTTTGTATGGTCTCAGTTATCCCTTTGATTCCTATTTCTCCTAGTCTTTTCTCCATGTTTTTGGGGACTGTTCCTAGTGCTCCTATGATCATTGGTGTTATACTGACTTTCTTCATGTTCCATATTCCTTTCAATTCTCTGGCAAGTTCAGTATATTTGCTTCTTTTTTTCCGTCTCTTTGATCTTCACTCTGTGGTCCGCTGGAACGGCAAAGTCTACGATTTTGCAGGATTTTTCTTCCTTGTTGATTATTATCATATCCGGTCTCCTTGCTGTTATGGGTTTGTCTGTTTGTACATTCATATCCCATATGATTTTGTGTTTTTCGTTTTCTAGTACAGTTTCTGGTTTGTTTTTGTACCGTTTTTTTCCATATTCGAAATTCAGTTGCTTGCACATTTCCCGGTGTACTTCTTTCCCCACGCTGTCATATCTGTTCTTGTATTCCTTTTGGGCTAGCTTGCTGCATTCACTTATTATATGATTTATTATATTATTATTATTATTATTATTATTATTATTATTATTATTATTATTATTATTATTTGTACTCACTAGGAGTTCTCACACAGATCATCGTCAGTGATTGCTCACCGACAACAACCAGTGGTATTTCCTGGAGTCTGAGTGACAACAAGTCTCCCCAGACTTCCAGTGTTCTTCACCTCTTTTCGATAACGATGCGGTATCGCAACAGTCTCCTACCATTGATTTCTCGCTGGTAAGGACAATTGGTCTTCTCTGGGATTTAGGTGGCAACAAGCCTCCCAAGGTCTCAGCACTCTCTGCACTTTTCCAGTGGAGGTCTGGTTTGTGCTGTCCCTCCTCAGTCTTCTCATCCTCCTCGACCCTCTACAAATATGTTGTCTGGTGTCAGCCTAGGCCGGCACCAGTTAAAGAAATAAATAAATGAATAAAATAATATTTCTTTAAATTAATTTTTTAAAAAAAGTTTTTAATTAATCATTATTATTATTATTATTATTATTATTATCATTATTATTATTATTATTATTATTATTATTATTATAGTAGTCTCAACTTTTGGATGTTTTAGTTGGAGTGTTCTTTTTTGAACATCAAGTCAATTCACTTGACTTTAGACATTCAAGCTGTACCATAACACTGTCACTGTTCCTAACAGGCAAGACTTTTGCAGAATTGGAAACGAAATTGGCTCGTCAATCTGTTTAACCAATTTATGGTGACTTTCCTTTTATGGTTCCAAGCGTTCCAATTAAAACAGGAATCACGTTTACTTCTTTACATTTTCATAGTCTAACTAATTCCCTTTTT
>OY744522.1:171608662-171686162 GCA_963556195.1 Sepiola atlantica | reverse complement strand
TTTGGTCCAGCCTATGAATGGTCCAGAGTATCTTATTAGTGATACAGCCCATGTGTTTATCCCTTTTACTAGGTTTCTGCTATATAGTTTAGTTTCTAAGAGTTTCCTTGTTCTTCGTAGATATTCTTTTCCAATCTTCTCTTTCATTTCTGTATATTTGATTGTGTCTGCTTCCAGAACTCCCAGGTATTTGTAACTATCATGTTCTCCTAGCGCCCTCATCTCCTCTTGCGCCCTCATCTCCTCTTGGTTGGGGAGTTCTATACCTTCTGTCGTCTCCAGTTTTCCTTTTTTGATCTCTAGCAGTGCACATTTTTCTATTCCAAACTCCATTTGGATATCCTGGCTGAATATCCTGGTTGTGTTTATCAGCTTTTCCAGTTCTTTTTTGTTTTTTGCAAACAGTTTAAGGTCATCCATGTACATCAGGTGGTTTATTCTTTGTTCTGTATCCGTAAACCTGTATCCGGCATCACACTTTCTGAGTATGTGGTTGAGTGGCATCATGGCTATTATAAACAGTAGTGGTGATAAGGAGTCTCCTTGAAAAATGCCTCTCTGTATTTTTATCTCAGACAGGTATTGTCCTCCGGCTGTCAGTTTTAGTCTCCATGTTTCCATCGCTTTCTGGATGAGATTAATAATCCTGTCTGGTATCTTGTATATCTTTAAGCATTCAATTATCCATGTTTGGGGGATTCTGTCGTAGGCTTTCTTGTAGTCAATCCATGCCATGGTTATGTTCTTTTGTCTTCTCTTCACCTCCTTCAGGGTCTTTTGATCAATGTATAGTAGATCATGTGCCCCTCTTTGTCCTTTCCGGCATCCTTTTTGTTCCTCGGGGAGCAGTCCACGATTGTCCAGGGATTGGTAGATTTGTTCTCTCAGTTGTGCTGTGAGAATTTTCCACATTATTGGTAGACATGTTATCGGTCTGTAGTTGCCGGGGTCGTTCCCTTTTTGGGGTCTTTTTGTATTAATGTTGTTCTTCCTTCCGTCATCCATTCTGGTACGTCTGTTTTATGGATACATCCGCTCAGTTTCTGCGCTATTCTTTCATGCAGGGTCGTGAATTTTTTAAACCAGTATGCATGTATTCCATCGTGGCCTGGTGCTCTCCAGTTTGCCATTTTTTTAGGGTTTTCTTGATAGTTTCTTTGTTGATTACTGTTTCGGTTCCTTCTTCGATTTCCTGCAGTTCATCTCTCATGTTTTTCAACCATTGGGCATTCTTGTTGTGCTTTTTTGGTACTTCCCATATCTTGCTCCAGAATTGTTTTGTTTCTGTTGGGTTCGGTAACTCTGTTGTTGTTTTTTTCTCCATTTACGTTTTTGTAGAACTGGCTTTCATTGTTTTCAAAGGTCCTGTTCTGTTTGCTCTGTTCTGATTTGTACCTGTATCGTCTCAGTCTTCCTTCTATTGCTGCTATCCTTTGTTTTATTTCTTCATGTTTCTCATTTAGTTTTTCCTTGCGTTTCTGATTTTTGCTTCTTAATCGTTTCATGTCCTCCTTCCTTCTGTTCACGGTTTTAGCTTCTTTCCGAAGTTTGGTGATCTGGGTTTCCAGTCTGATTTCCCATCCAGGGTTTGTCGGTCCTCTCTTTTGTCCATTCTCTTCGTTTCTTAGTTTCATACTTACCGATTTTGCCCCAGCATATATCAGGTTGTTTAGGTCTGTAATAGTTTCTGTTTGGATGTGTGTGAGGAGTCTGTTTACTCTTTCTGTTTCTGCTTGTAACTTCTTCGCTACTTCATTCCTGAGAGATGGGAGTTTTGTTTTGTTTTCTAACATATATCGTCTAATGTTCTCCACTTCACTTGCTTCTTTTTCGTTGAGTTCTATCTCAGCAGGTTCTGTGGTTCTGCAGTCTTCTATCTCCCCTGGTTCTGTGATTCCGTAGTCTTCAATCTCTTCAGTTTCAGTGTGTATGTTTTGCTCGTCCTCTTTCTGTGGTCTCTCCTTTGGTGGTGTTTCTTCCTCCGTTTCGCCATTAGCCTTCTGTCTGATTTCCGTCAGTTCCATCTCCGAGAACCATCCTCGCTTGAGGATCTGTCTTGCTTGATCTGCTATCCATTGTTCCGTTGTATGGTAGTCACTAGCAATGTCCCATAGATGTTTCATTCGTTTTCGGTAGCCTCTTTCTGTAGGGTAGCGGCTTTTATAATAGCACTCCATCACCAGTCTGTTCTCTTTCGTGGTCCATTTCTTTCTATATCCTTTCAGTTTGTTGTTTTCGCTCTGGTTTTCCTGTCTTTGGTCTGTGTCCTTGTCGTACCTGGAATCAGAGAGGTTACTTACCTGGTTCTTGTCCGTTGTCTTGTTTCTGAAATGAGAAGGGCCAACATTCGCAGGATGCGGACCGGGTCCCCCATGTTGGCTAACGAGGGAGCACCTGCCCATCATGACACTTAGGTCTTTCTCCTGAGTCCCACGGCTTGTATTTATATTATTGTGCATTATTCATATTTTTGGTGTGTGTGGCCACACCAGGCCCAGGCTTATTTTGCCCGTGGTCCTGTCACAGGGATAGTGATTGTCACATTCATTTTAATGAGTGATATTGTGCACTAACACACAAAAAAAAAAAAACAAAAAAAAAATTTTTTTATATATATATATGTTATATAAGGACATAGTATAAGTATTCTTGGGTATAAGTATTCTTGGCCGCTCCACAATAGCAGGTGCAAGGAAACGATAGGTTCCCCTCCACTTTTCTGCTTGTATTCTTGGTTGTAGTGCTAGGGGGGGGTGACTTCTGCTTCTGTGGATTATTCAATAATTAAAACTTAATTTTGTTAATTAGGGCCTATTTTTATCTATAAGCTTCGACATTAAATTTCTTCTAAAAGTCATACGTACATATTAAAATTATTTTATTTTATTTATTTTTTTTTTTTTAAAGTAAAATACACATAGAAACAAACAAACAAAAAAGAATTAAGAAATTATATGTGTACTTATCAAGTTAACGTGTGACCAAGTGAATGTGTTGCATTCTGGGATCTGAGTTGATTTCCGCAATAATTAAAACTTAATTTTGTTAATTAGGGCCTATTTTTATCTATAAGCTTCGACATCAAATTTCTTCTAAAAGTCATACGTACATATTATTATTATTATTATTATTATTATTATTATTATTATTATTATTACTATTACTATTACTATTACTATTACTATCATCATCATCATCATCATCATCATCATCATCATTATTATTATTATTATTATTATTATTATCATCATCATCATCATCATCTTTTTTACTAACCGATGTACCCATGCCAGGACGAGTTTATAATAAAAAGAGCCACTTTGAACATTTAGTAAGTGCAAGAGACCCTACCTCAAAACTATTTCAATGCAATCAAAAATATTTTTATATACTAAAAAGTATGTAATAATAGAGATTAAAAAAATTGTACTAATAAGTCACCGTTTATCAAGGCCCACAGGCCTCTAGAGGATAAGTGTTAATGCGTTTGTCAGGTGGACGGTGAGGCAAACACGTTGAGAATTGGAAATGATGGTTGAAAGTGGTCAGAATTAGATTATCTGAGAGGACAACTCAAAAAGAATTTGTTAACATTGGACTTGAAAACGACCATGTTGTAGTCAGCTTAGAAGCAACCTCGTGGTATTGCGTTCCACAGTTGGGTAGTTCTTTCGTTTAACTCAAGGTACACCCAGGAAAAAAGAAAATTAGTTACAATGGTTTTAGCTAAATGAGTTTTTGCTGGGAATGTTTTCAAGGGGTGTGACCATAGATTGGAGCTCAGTCGAGCACCGACCATGGAAATAAACATAGAGTAGAGAAGGACTAGCAACGTTTCTTTTCTGAGAAAGAGGCTGCATGGAAGAGAAGGGGGCACTCCCACTAGATTTCGAAGTCGATACTGTACTCTGTCGATGCAGGAAAGTGTGTTATGTACTCGCAGGGAGACTCGGTGATGCCCGAGATTCAATGCTGAACCCTATGTCCGTTTGTGACCTGCCCATAACGTCATATTAAATTTTTCTATTTCTATCTTATACATATATACTATTAAATTTTCTGAGTGGAGCCGAAAAATGTACGCAGCATTGACTAAACGAAAGGGTGTATAACTCAAGTAACACTGGATCAATTATACTTGAGGCACCCCAGAATCAATGTACGTAACATTGATTGGATGGGAGAAGGTGTAAGCAAAGTTACATTAAGTAAAATAATTTTCTGTAAATGTATAGGTTTTAACCGTTCGAGGCATACCTAGCGTTCCCCTGAACTCAACGAGAACCCCTGTGCACTTTTGCTCGAATCCCCGAACCCTTTGTTAACATATATAGTTTTCGTCTTTTTTAATTTCTAAATTTTTTAAGTCATACAAAAAAAATAAAACCTCGTATTTCCTTTTTATGGGTATCAAGCGGAGACGCGGACCCACAATAATGTTGTGCTTCTTTTTTATCGAACTGAAATATACTTAATGAGGAGATGTCGTTAGTTTAAAGCATTGCGTCTAATATGTTGTAGATAGCTATTACAATGCGAGAAATGGAAATATACTTATCCAAGTTCCCTGGGTCATGTACTTTCAGAATACAGATTGGGTTGGGTTTATCTATAAAACTCTAGGAGGATGTTCGAAAATGAAACGAACAGACTGACAGGAACTAAAACTTTTATATATACATTATACCTATGGGCATCTCATATTTGAGTCGATAACCTAATGTAAGGCTAAATCAAAATTAAAGAAACTCACAGAATATTATCATTATTATTAAGTTTTGATAGTTGAACCACCCGAGGGAAATTAAATAAGAGATTCATGGTTAGCACGTTGCCGGGTTTTCTACTTTTAAGAGATCGAAACCCTGTTAGAATCTCATTACTTGCGTTCACATTTAAAATATAAGGCGTATTTCTCTCGCGTTTCAAAGCATTACCGTCGCGATGCCCTAACGGTAAAAATACGAACTATATATATGAATGAATTTATTAAATTATATATATGTATTTATATATATATGTATGTATTGTATGTGTGTATTTGTAGGTCTATTTGTTCATATGGGTTAATCCTATGAAACTACTGTGTTTATATAATAGTGCTTGATGACAATCAGAACTATATTCTAGTATCATCTTTAGTAATACAAACTTTTATGCTACATAATTGCATACATGTTTCGTCAGGACACTGACAGAGAGACTCTGGAAAGACTACTTATATATATATATATATATATATATATATATATATATATATATATATATATATATATATATAAAGTACAACATTCGTACCGTCGGTTTCAAGCACAGAAGGACTTAGCCATCCGGCTCTCTTCAGCTTCTGAATTAAATGATATGTATAAAATTAAATGATATGTATAAAATTTTCTGGGGAGGACAATAGAAGTGGTCCCGAATCTCTAAGTGTATTCCTAACCTAAGGGAGCTTTCTTTAAAACTTCAAATATATCATATTTTGATGACATTTATATCATACGTATAACATTCTCCATGAAAGACAATGGAAGTGGTCCATGATCTTTACGTTACCCTCTATGTGTCTAATATTTACGTGCTCACACCTCTCAGTGGCCCATAGGGACCGAACCCCCTTTAAAACTTCAAATACGTATATCCGATTTTAATTAAATCTGAACAATATGTATAAGGCACTAATTTACAGACTTTTCTAACATTTCAGCTTCTTCTGACTATATTAAGGGGCGAAACGGGAGAAGGGGTCAGTAAATATAAAGAAAGTAATATAGTCTTATGGACATAGTAGTGATGCTCATTCAATCCCGGGCAATGTCGGATCTCCCTGGTCGTTAGTGTTATAAAACTCTATCTGAGAAAAGTACTAAGGCCTTCATATGTACAAAGATCTGCTGTCTTGATTCGGTTCGATTCAGTTTGGGAATATATATGTTTTTGTTTTTGTATGTTATACAAGTTTGTATATACAGACGGGGGCCATTATTATATCAGATATCCATTAACTGCATTTTATGATGTCGCCATTATACATTTATTTTGTTCGTGATGTTTGCCAGATGGGCAAAGAGTTCGTTGCAATGTTTGCATTTCTACCAGTTTCTTATCTCCACAGTTTACAGCACCTAGCGGCAGAAATAAAAATAAAAAACATTCGGCCAGAATACGCCCTTCCCGCCTTTTGGGGGTTTATTCGCATTTAAAACTAAAAAAATGGCGCCGGAATACAAGAGACGCGACAGGTCAAATGTCGTCTTTTATGGCATCAACCAATCGGAAAACGGCTGTTCACCGCAAACGATACGTTAATCACTTTTTTCATGCTTTCTTTCTTTGTGTGTGTGTGTGTGTGTGTGTGTGTGTGTGTGTGTGTGTGTGTGTGTGTGTGTGTGTCGCTTCAGATTTACGCCCCCTTTTTTCTACAAGATTTTGTTTAAGTTTCATAATTCTTTTTTAGATGACGATTGATGATTTGTATTATTTGGATAATTCCAACTACCGTTCTACTCTTGGATGTTATCACCACAACGTTTCGGCCGATGTAACCTCTGCCATTCTTCAAGTGTATCTTGTCGAACATGTGAATATTTATGTCGAACTCGGTAATCTGTACGGAATTTCGAACGGAAGCCTTTATTTAATCCACGGGGGTAGCTTGCCCTCGTTCAACATAAAAATTCTAGAATTCGACAAGATACGCCTGAACAAGATCGGAGGTTTCATCTACTGAAACGTTGTGAGAATAACATCCAAGATGAGAACAGTAGTCCGAATAATCCAAATAATAAAAAATAAAAAATGCAACTCGCCAGAGTCGACAAAGCTCGACATACATGCAGGTCATCAACGTTGACATTTACGATCGGCCAAAACGTGTTTGTGAAATTTCTTATGTTTTCTGGGACAACTGTCGTTGCTAACCGTTAAACATGCTTCAGATGTACAATTGTCTTCCTAGGTAAATTTTACATGAGAATATGCTTTTAGATTTAATGTAGATTATCTAACCTTTCTTTCTATAGGGAACAACAACAAAACGTCTCACACAGACATTGAGTGTTATACAGATAATAACAAGCAAAAAAAGTAGATGCTTTCAAATATATTCAGCGGATAGCAAATGGAATAAATAAATGCAATAGGTCAAAACACCCGATTGGCCGGGATCAAAGTGTAGCATCTGTTCCGATGGATACTGCACCCCATAGACTGGTATTGTCTTGGCCTTCGAGGTTTGATTTACGCCGGTTTGTGGGTTTGTCCTGTGCAGTTCTAGGAGGTCCACCCTCCCAAGCTTTGCCTCCCCTCTTTGGGGAGGAGTAAGTTTATTGCTTACTGCCTGAGGCGCCCTTACCGGGGAATGCCGATGGGGCTGCCCAGGCAATTTTTAATGGCCAGAGTGCTCACCTTCTCGGGCGCTGGCTTTTCAAGCCCCACTTTCCCGATCCGACCTTGGGTCACATCTTAGCTTGTGGGAGTAAGATAAAACTGGTCTTGTGCCTAACCTCCTGAAGAGGAGGTAAATCATACGAAAGACGCACCATCTGTTTATATACTGCTTTTGTAGATATCACTCGCAAGGTAAACTAATTTGCATATTGGTTTTTGAAAAATATTTTTTATTTATTATCTATTTTTTGTTATTGTTTTGATTTTAATATAACGAATAGTTTTGTTTCACTATATTGTTTCATTTCCGAGACACATATTTATCATTCGTGTTTCTTTTATAGAGTATAGAGGGATCGATTATCGAGTTCCGAGTGTGTTTTTTTTTTTGGGGGGGGGGGGTCCTTTGTTGAATTTGTCACCATTCCTCATGTGAAGTTTAGGGTTAGGGTAAGGGTTAGGGTTGGAACTTCACCGTATTTTTCTCCTGTGCTTTTGATGTAATATGTTTCTCACAATTCCACTATATATACCACTACTCTGATGATTTACAAGGTTGGACAAAAAAATACATTTGTCCAGATTCGCCATGAAACACGTGTAAGAAAAGTGAATATTAAATTTGAAAATATTATTTTTGAGTGTAGTATGCAAGAGGAGAAATAAACTTTCATCGAAATACAGAAATAAAGTGATTGTAAGAACTAATGAAAATTAGAATTTCGGATTGATTTCCAATGGTAATTGGGATGCAAAAATTATATATATATATATATATATATATATATATATATATATATATATATATATATATATATATATATAAAATATATATATATGAATTCAAAATGGCGTATTAGTGGGTTCCCTCACGTGTGAGTTTGATCTTTTCTTTGTTTTTTGTTTGGTTTCACCCAAAAATGAAGCACTGTATAGTGTAGTTTTTTTCAATTCACTTTAATCCAAGAACTTTTCACTCTTTGTGAATTTTTCTGATTATTTTGTAATGTTGCAGAGACGATATTAACATAAAAATGTTGTTTGGCACAATACAAATGAAACGGACTGTAAAAAATATATCTCACAGAAATGTTATGTTTTTTGGAAATGTTAAAAAATAAAAATAAAAATTTTAAAAATAAATACATGGGTATTGGAATATAATATGAACCGGACAAAAGCTAACCAGCGTAAAGATAAATTAATTTAAAAAATATATATATTTAATTTTTTTACAATTATCAATAACTTTTTTCTAGACAATTTCTTTTAGTTTCATTTTTAAACATTTTTCCGGCACATTGTAAATACTGCGTTCTTTTAAAGATGACATCATAAGACTAAAGCTAGCCAAAAAAGGAACCCTCTAGACTGGGACAAATTTTTTTTTTAATGCCTCAGTCTCAAATATTTTTTTAAATGTCTCAGTCTCAAATAATTTTTTAATGCCTCAGTCTCAAATATTTTTTAATGCCTCAGTCTCAAATAATTTTTTAATGCCTCAGTCTCAAATAATTTTTTAATGCCTCAGTCTCAAATAATTTTTTAATGCCTCAGTCTCAAATAATTTTTTAATGCCTCAGTCTCAAATAATTTTTTAATGCCTCAGTCTCAAATAATTTTTTAATGCCTCAGTCTCAAATAATTTTTTAATGCCTCAGTCTCAAATAATTTTTTAATGCCTCAGTCTCAAATAATTTTTTAATGCCTCAGTCTCAAATATTTTTTTAATGCCTCAGTCTCAAATAATTTTTTAATGCCTCAGTCTCAAATAATTTTTTAATGCCTCAGTCTCAAATAATTTTTTAATGCCTCAGTCTCAAATAATTTTTTAATGCCTCAGTCTCAAATAATTTTTTAATGCCTCAGTCTCAAATAATTTTTTAATGCCTCAGTCTCAAATAATTTTTTAATGCCTCAGTCTCAAATATTTTTTTTCGGTGTATCTTATTTTCTTTTGTTGATGCAAACGTATACGGAAATGTTGTCCTCCTTCCGTGATTTTTAATTTCTGACACATTAAATTTTATTACCGTAAAAATAAATATATATTTTGAAAACTGCCCATTCCTGGCCAGGTGAGAGCTATTCCACCCGACAGCGTTATCAGTCCATGGATTTGGAGACGTGCCTATGTCCAATAATCATTGGCAGCCTTCCGGGTCACACCAACGTGTCAGTATAACCATGAAGGTCACAGTTTTTTTGGCAGGCGTGATGACAATCAGATAAAATAAGAAAAAAAAACGCCCCTCGTCCAGGACAGCGACGTGCCACGGATTGAAGAGCAGAATTTAGTCGCCATTTGTGTGGGTGCGGTTCGTGAGGGGCTCTATCCACGGACTTGCCTCGCTCAACTCCTCCCCCTGTCGCCAATTCCTCACCCCTGACCTAACACTGTGTTAGTGTCAAGCGGGCTAGTCTGTAATTTGGCAGTCGCTGGTCAAAGAGAGAAAGGTTGGCATATTTATTTATAAAAAAAAAAACAAAGAACATGTTCTATCATATTTAATAAAATAATTTAACGCAAAGGAAAAGCGTTCTTACACGCAAAAACAAAATCATAGCAGGGTTGACAGATTTGGGTATAGGTAATAAATTAAGCCACCTTTTAAAGTGTCCCTTCGTCCGGATGAATGCAGTAATATTTTATACTATGTATTATTCAGATTATTGCAACAACTGTTCTCATTTTTTTGTTATTCTTCCAACGTTTTGGCCGATGTAACCTCCGACCTTCTTCAGGTGTGTTTTGTCGAAATCGGGAATCTTATCTTGAACTCGGAGATCTGCACGGAATTCTGAAACCCAACCTTTCGGGGTTATTATTATTTATTATTAAAACTGTGTTCAACGGCTACATGCTAGTCCCAGGCCATCTGGCCTTGTCATGCGCAAGTTGTCGTAGGCAATGAAGTTGTTTCGCTGTACTTAGTGGTCCTAGTCCCACCTGCTTGAGGTCAGCACGTAGTGTGCCCAGCAGATTTGTGCAGTGTCGTCCTAGTCGGAGATCTGCACGGAATTCTAAAACGCAACCTTTCGGGGTTAGTTCATACCAAAATCAGATCGGCAGAACATTTTCAGGTGGCTTTTTCTCTGTCCGTTTGGGGTATGGTCCTGTGCAGTTCTAGGAGGTCCACCTTCCCAGGCTTTACCCACTCGCCATTTGAGAAGGGGATAGTATGCTTGTAGATCGAAATACACAGGTAAAGTGTAGAAGTTTAAAATAAATTGCTATTTTTTTTATTGTTAAGCTATTTTGAGGATGGCTTGTTCTTTGTCGGTCTGAGGTATGGCCCTGTGCAGTTCTAAAAGGTCAACTTTTCCAATCTTTACCTTCTCGCTCTTTGAAAAAAAGTTAGGTTAGTGTTAATCGCCTGAGGCGACCCTACCGGGGAATGCCGACGGCGCTGGCTTTTCAAATCCGACTTTCCTGACCTTGTGTCTAATCTAGCCGCCGTGGGAGGGAGATAAAAAAAACAACCCACTTTTGATACTCAATTACCTGGCCATATTTTGGTCCTCGGTCAGCGAAGGAGAAATCCTTCTAGACTGAGGTAATTGTAATGTTTGTTCTAATACAGAGAGTATGATTTTTTTGGGGGGGAAGGGGGCCTAGATTTTACCCACATTAAAAACTGACCTTGTGTCTAACTCTGCCCTCGCCAGAAGGCAAGTAAATTGTAATCCCAAAAAGTATATTTTACTTATCACTTTGTTACAGGGTCTTAAGTTTAGCTTCCAGTGGATTTTGTTCGTCAATATATTCAGATTGAAAAATATTTTGGTAGGCTTGCTGTTTGACTTAAATAATTAAAGAAAGTACTTCACCCCTTACGCAATCCTCTACCTGTATAAGAGCCAGATCCGTCCTAAGATGGAATACTGCTGTCATATCTGGGAACTCTTTCTTGCTGTGACAGAGTAAAAAACCGACTTCACAATTTACTGAGAGATGATCTCTGCTCTGTCCTACTCGTTCCTTAAACGAAACGTTGCTAGCCCCTCCTCTACCGTATCGTTATGTTCATCTTAGGTGCTCGACTGAGCTCCAATCCCTGTCCGCTCACTGTAAAACATTCACAGCAAGTACTCGTCTAGCTACAACAATAACCTGCCCTCCTCGTTCTCTCTCTCTCTCTCTCTCTCTCTCTCTCGCGCGCGCGCGCTATATATATATATATATATATATATATATATATATATATATATATATATATAATATTTGTTATTGTTTATTATCTATGTACATATACGTTTCGTCCTTTATAATCGGGACTCATCAGCATAGAGATATGACTATTCACTACCGGTCATGCGATTCGAAACCCTGGATTACGAGTATTTTGCAACTCAACTCTCTCTATTTCCTTCTCCCTCTTTCTCTCTCTGTACTTAAAACCAAACGGAACTTACATGAACAAAGTTTCTTTCGTAGAATATTCTATCTGTGCAACAAATACCACGATGTTGCTTCCCAACCAACTACAACATGGTCGTCTTCAAGTCTAAATGTAAACAACTACTTGTTGTGTCGCCCTCTTGGATAATCAAGTCCTCTTAATTAATCTTCTGCCCATTCCACCCATTGTTTCACATCCTCTCGTGGCTGCGATCATCGTCCAACTGACAATCTCTAACTTTTATCCTCGAGTGCCCCCGGGTCTTGATAAGCGGTGACTTATTAGTGAGAAAGAAATAAACAAAATGGCTGTCAAGATTATATCAAAATGCAAAAGATTCAGTAAATCCCTTGAAAATTCATTATTAATTAATCAAATTAAAGAGAATGAAATTAAAGAAACAAATAATCATTGTGACATACGTATGACTCGTACACTTGCTATTAATTTTAGATTTTACTATTTTGTACATTGACAGATGAAGATATCTGAATGTGCAGTGTATCTATTACATCTAAATGAATAAATACGAAGGAATGTTCAACCTATCCAAACTATATTACTATCAAAACGATGTATGCGTATTTTACTCTATGATACACCATAACATTTTGAAACACCGTATATATAGTAATCTGCAAATACCCACAAACAGCTATAGGTATTCTTAATCATCATACTTATTTTATAAAGAGGATATAATAAATTAATATTATGTAATATGTATGTATTGTCATATTTTCTTATATATACATAGTAGTTTTGTCGATAGTACTAATATTATCATTAATAATAATATCAATTAAAGGGAGTTAATACAAAAGTATAACGTTTCGAAAACTTTCTTAGAATTTAATTTTCATTATTTTCCAAGGGGGGTAAATTACATGAAAACTTCCGGTTTAAATTTTACGCTATTAATAAAACGTCTTATGTCGTTTGGATGCTGAAAACAGATACAACACTTTGATCTTATCCCAAAGTTAAAAAAATCATTAAAATAACATTAAGAATAGTTCCTCAGTGTAGAAACATTGCGTAATTTGAAACTTTTTAAAAGATTAGAATCCCAAAACAATGCAGTTTTTTTGGTGCTTATGCAGATGAGCGGCCACAGTAAAAAATTATTTAAATAAAAAAAATATATATATACTTATTAAGCATTATAATCTTACTCACTGTACAAAAAAGTAGAAAAGATTATCCACTAGAACTTTAATTAAAAGTATTTTTCCATTCTGCGTATCGTAACAGCGATTCGTTCACAGAGACTTCAGTTTGTTTCTAAAGAAAGAAGATTTCGCAGGGGAGATAATCAACTTGCGAAATCATAATAAAAAACAACATGGCGTCTCTGTGAACGAATCGCTGGTACGATACGCAGAATGGAAAAATACTTGTAATTAAAGTTCTAGTGGATAATCTTTTCTGCTTTTTTGCACAGTGAGTAAGAAGATAACACTGAATAAGTATATAATATTGTTTTTATAAAAAAATAATTAAAAAAATTTTTTTAATGGTCCGCTAATCAGCATAAGCACCGTTTTTTTTAATAAAATTTTTTTTTTAAGTCAACTTAGTTTCGACGTATATACGTCCTCTTCAGGAATAAAAACATTTTTAACGATGTGTTTATGATTACACATTTTTAAATGAATGCAAAAAACTGATTTAATCGGAAATCTATTATTGTATTATCTTTTAATAGGGGTGACAAGTGCAGTATCGGTTCTGTTGTCATGATATATTCTTCTTAGGCATTAACACCTCCTTTGGGGAGGGGAGCTGTTTGTTTGCCATGATTCAACTATCTCAGTCTTTTGGGGGTCAGTGTAGTATATGTTCGATCATCATGATACCATTCCCCCAGGCTAGTAAAAGTATGCTCTCGCAGATCGCATAGTTTTTCTAGTTATAATATAAATTTAAAGTAAATAATAATTATGTCAGCAGGGTTTTCTCATAGTTTTTACAAGATAGGATTAATGTAAATATAACATGTTTATATATATATATATATATATATATATATATATATATATATATATATATATATATATATATATATATAATATATATTATACGATTATTTGACGTACGATCGTTTCCATAACAATTTGGAAAATGTTATTTTGTATTATACTTTTCATGACTCCAAACCATATCTTCATCAGCGCCCTTTACAACATCACATACAGAAGTCATTTAAAAAAAACATAAAATTTCAGTATTATTTTTAAAAAAACATGTATCCAGACAATATTGAAGACATAACTTCTAAATATGCAACCATATATTACTCCATTAGTCAGTTCAAAAACGATAATAGCAATAAAAAATACATTAGAAACAGAAAAGAAAATATTTAAAATATTTAAAAAACAGAATCAACCAATAATAATAATAATAATAATAATAATAATAATAATAATAATAATAATAATAATAATAATAATAATAATAATAATAATAATAATAATAATGTAGCAGTCACTGACGATCATGTGTATGGGAACTCTTAGTGAGAACCAATAATAATTTTTAAAAAATTAACTTAAAAAGTTAAAAAATAAAAAAATAAAATAATAATAAAATGATAAAATAATAAAATAATAGAATAATAAAATAAAAAAATAAAATTAAGAAAATAAAGAAAAATAAGAAAAATAAGAAAAAATAAAATTAAGAAAAAAATGATAAAAATGATAATTAATAATATATATATATATATATATATATATATATATATATATAATTGAAAATAAATTAACTTTTCAAATTACGCCTTTGGTAATAATATTATTACTTTTCGTTAGAAATGAGCTTTTGTAAGTATTTGACGTCCGTTTTCCCCACCCTAAGGGGTGAATTTCCCTGCTTTCATTATATTGTTCTTTTCAATTCCTCCTGTCATGCTAAATCATCGGAAACAATTTTAATTCCCAATAACCCCTAACAAATCAGCACAACAGTTTTTGACAGCCTGTCGCTAAAAAGGCTAAATTTCTCAAATAAATATATTTTGAGTGCCTGCACTCAACGGGCCACGTTTAGTGAGAGGTAATAAAAACTAGCAATCCCCTGCCGCATAACACGTACTTATAAACGCGCGGAGACGGATGGCCATAAAAGACGCAACAGCATAAGAGGTTAAGGTCAAACCCTTACCGGGTCAGACCTTTGACCCATGTGTCTCTCATTACTGTTCATCTTCGCATAGTGTTGAGCATGTTATATGCGTTATACGTAGTCAGATACGCTGAGCAAAGCACTTGGTTAGGATGAAAGAGTGCAGGCTCCCTAAGTAATAGTTATACTGCAAACGCTCGAGACACAGCCTAATAAAGAGATGTTTTAAGGGCGTTGTAAAAAACATGCAAACCCCTTGATACAAACGTGGAGAACTGGGCGAGGATGGCTCCGTGTTTCATTACCGTTCATCTTCGCATTATCTATCTATCTATATATATATATATATATATATATATATATATATATATATATATATATATATATATATATAGAGAGAGAGAGAGAGAGAGAGAGAGAGAGAGAGAGATGAAAGGAGAGGAATAAGCATGTACGAATGACAAATCTATTTCAACTTCGATTGTTCAATGCAAGGTGTACTCGGTAAAAACATGTTTATTATTCTTTCCTTAAGCCAGGGCTTTTCAAAGATTAAAATCTTATCATCAAAGGAATTACATAGATAAGTTGGCAGTGAAAAAGCCAAAATTCAAAATTTTTAAAAATATTAAGTAATGGAGAGTGAGAATGTGCGTGTAAAAAGATATGGGGTCTGTCCAGTTGCTAAATGTGCGTTTATAAGGTGTCCAGTGAAAGGAGATTTAAAGATGGGGGGAAAAAAGGGTTTTCGTGAAGGCAGCATTGAAAAAGTTCAAGAATGAAGTAAATCCAATAGAAAGATGTTTAGTTCAATCGTAGGTGGAACGCACTTATTCGGAAGTAATTTTGAGAATTCGGACCATTTTAAAATATTTCCGTGGACCGAGAATGAGAGTGATTTTTCAGAAGTTGAAGTTGAATACGACTAAAACTTTGTGGATCTTGTTTTTTTTATTATCTTGTTTGTTTATCCCCGTACACACTTGATGACGTCACCGTTTTATGACGTATACCATTAAAATAGGAAGATAAGCTAAAAACAAAATACCCTACATCCAACTCTGATCTACCAAGTTATAATTTGTTACTCATTCCCCAAAAGTTGAGCTCCCTCTCAACATTTCCGAACATTGGAAACATTAAATACGCCAGAGTACACTCCAGAAATGGAACGTTTTTACGCCAACATATTATTTCACTCCTTTTGCCTAGGAACAAAGTGTAGTATCTGTTCTGATGCTAAACTAAATCTTTTCTGTCCTCAGTGTAGGAGAAATCCTTCTAGATTGAGGTAATTTTTATTGTTCTTATCCAGAGTGTCCCGTTTTAGTGAGCTGAATTTTCACTTTATTGATTTATTTTCAATATAACCTGACACACACACTATATATATATATATATATATATATATATATATATATATATATATATATATATATGTATATATATATATATATATATATATATATATATATATATATATATATATTATTACTATTTCATGTATACACATAATATGTTATAAAGGGGATATCATTTTTTATGTATCAATTTTCAGTATTTACTTCAACAGTGGTAGATACGTGAGTAGAGCTAGGTAGTAAGTTATGAAAATATATTTATGGCAATTAAGCTAGACAGAGGCTTCCACGTTTCATCCCTGGAGGGAATTGTCAGGCTAAAATCCATTTTAGCCTGACAATTCCCTCCGAGTGTGAAACGCAGAAGCCTCTGTGTATCTTAACTGCCATAAATTTATTTTAATAACTTACTATATATATATATATATATATATATATATATATATATATATCAACAGAAAGGAACATAGAAAAGAACGAACGAAAAGAAAAGGAAAACTAAAAACCTATTTACGTGTGAGATGTTGTCTGTTGCACTAATGGAGCCCCTTCCCGTTGTGCCCCTGTCCTTGAAGCCCCTCACTTGAATTCATAGATATTTACAAATCCAGATTGAAAACAATGGGGCAGAAAAAAAAATGGGGTTTCTGAGGTTGGGTTGAAGGAGAAAAACAACAAATGTATGAAGCAACGAAACTATTGGCAGTTTTTGCTTTGTGGACATGGAGTGTTTTCAATGATTAAGACAGTCAAGATCCTGTTTTCTGGGCACAAGAATTCATTCCTTTGTCTTATGTTTGATTATTTTAATGCTTTCTTCTTCTTCTTCTTCTTCTTCTTATTATTATTATTATTATTATTATTATTATTATTATTATTATTATTATTATTATTATTTCTTCATCTTCTTTCTTTTTTATTTTACTTCCATTTTTTAAATTCTTCTTTGTCTCCTTCTTTTTTTTCTCGCCATCCGTTTTCTTTTTTCTTTCTTTTACTTTTTTTTTTCTTTCCCTCGTTGTTTTTCGCCTGCTCTTTCTTTGTTTTACCATTATTTTTTTATTATTTCCTTCTCCTCTACATTCTTCTTTCTATCTTTCGTTATTTTTCTTCTATTTTATCTTTTCTTCTTCCCATCCTCCTTCTTCTTAATGTTCTTCTCATGAATCTTCTTCATCTTCTTCTTCTTCTTCATTTTCTTCCCCTCTCCATCCTTCTCCTCCTCCTTCTCTGTGTTCTTTTCCTTATACTTTTCTTCTACTTAAAAAAATTCTTTTTTCTTTCCTCTTCTACTTCTTCTTCATTTCCTCTACTTTTTCCTTCTTCTTCTTCTTCTTCTTCTTCTTCTTCTTCTTCTTCTTCTTCTTCGTCTCCCCTTTTTATGAAGTCCTTGTCTTTCTTCTTTCTCTTCTTCTCCTCCCCCCTTCTATTTCTTGTACTTTTTGTCACTTCGTTGTGTTCTCTCCTCGTCGACTCTTTCCTCTCTCTCCTCCTTCTTCCTCCTCTTCTCCCCCCTCCTTCCTCCCCTTTCTTTCGTGTCGTCTTTCATTTTAAGAAACTAATCTTTGTTTGGATCTAAAATATTAACCATCAACGTCAACTGCTGACAATTGTATCAACACAAAATACGCGTTCCTTTTTTTCATTGCCTTTCCTCTATCCACAAAACACTCATACGCATAATTCAAAACAATATGTGTGTGTGTGTGTGTGTGTGTGTGTGTGTGTGTGTGTGTGTGTGTGTGTGTGTGTGTGTGTATGTGTGTGTGTGTGTGTGTGCGTGTGTTAAAATAGTAAAAGAAAAGATGTGGAAAGAGACACAAAAGAAGTTGAAGACTGGGAAAGAAAAGAATAGCAGAAAAGCGGAAACTTATATTTTGCGGAAATGAATAAAAATCGTCTTCACGTTTCTTTCGGGACGTATCGGCTGCGTCTTCTACTAATAAGACTAAGAGGCGATCGGAATGTGTTCTGCGACTGACAAGCGTTCGGCCGTGTTCGTTCGAGCCTTCTGAACAGAGACACTAAAAGTGCTATGGCGTCTATTTCCGGTAGAACTGATTATTGTTTATGCGTATTGTGCGTGAATGTGCCATTGTTGTGTCAAGTGAACGACACGGGTGTTAGAGTTAGGGATAAGGAGAGGGAGCCAGTGATATTCATCCGGATACACAATAAGAAAAAAAAACAGCATACAATCATGAACACATATACACCCACATTTTCAAGTATAGACCAGTGCAATAATATACAGACTCCAATGGATAAAACCTCGCAATATTGTTGAGAAACATATAAATATACACCCAGAGCTGACTTTCCTACCTCTGAATCTCTGGACGGGTGAGGCGGTAGGCCCCAAGTCTGCTGTGGATTCCGGAAGGGATGATTTCAGAAGCGTTCTTGGGACCGGCTTAGTTTTATTCTTTTCGTAAAAACTGTAGTCGAAACAATTGTACACACACTGTGTTTGAGACCAAATTAACACTTTCAGGAAAGGAAAAATGTCATATCTTGGCTAATAATTTATGTATTCTCCAAATTCAAAATGCATCTCGGATGTTCTCATTAGGGGTGGGACGTAATGGGTGAAAATTTCAGATTCATGCGAGTAGTATTTTTTTGTGTTCATTTATACATAAATAACACTAAACAATCGAACAATTTGAAAAGTTTGCAAAATTCAGAAGGTGCAGGCCAAAAATAGCCGTTAGGGCTCCACGGGACTCAAAATCCATCATTTTTCGGTGAAAAAGTGGTTTTATGCGACATTGCAGGTTCTAAAACATCCTCAAAAGCTATGAATGGATATAGATGGTTAAATCTGATATAGTACTTTAATTTAGGACCATTTTCAGGCTGTGAAGGGGTTTTCATGAATGTAAAATAGCCAAAAACTATTGGCCTGCACCTTCTGAATTTTGCAAAATTTTCAAATTGTTCGATTGTTTAGTGTTATTTATGTATAAATGAACACCAAAAAATACTACTCGCATGAATCTGAAATTTTCACCCATTACGTCCCACCCCTATTCTCATGGCCTACATTATTCTAACACTGCTTTTTGACTAGTCATTCTTAGAACAATGACAGCTGGCGATAGAGGTGTTTCCTTAACCCATCCGCCATCGCTCGCTGTGTTTGAAACGAAAAAACATTATTTGGGAAAATTGAAAACCCTATTTTTCATAGTGATTGTTATCTTTCAGATGTTGATTCTTTTGTTCCGTGCTAATCTTTGTCCCCTCCAAAATAATGAACCAATCTTTCGCAATTCTGCGCTGTGTGCCGCCACTTTGTCACAACTGTAGAATCGGTTTTAACAGTAACAACACGCTAATAAAGAATTACAGAAACACCGTTACTGCGCATGTGCGTCAAATCTTACTCAGACTTCGATTCTGTCAAACTAGCTCTCGTTTGAAAATCATTATCATATTAAATTTGGAAACTACGTAATATCATTTATTGAATAAGCTAACTTCTCTTTATTATGTTTCGCTGGGTAAGGTAAATATCTCCACTCCGTAATTCCAGGAAGATACTTCCTGGAATTCAACGACCAGGTTGGATCATAAAAAAATTCTCTGCCTGATGAGACCTCAGCTCTTGAGAGCTGTAGATCGATAACATCGACATGCCAGTGTAGCAGAACTTGCACATGTTTGAATAAAAGCATTCACAATACAGCTCTATATTTTTATTGGGCACTTTTTATAAGCCCGGTTTGATTCCCTTTGGACTTCTACCCTGTGGATTTTTATCCTACTTGGATTACTATAATATATATATATATATATATATATATATATATATATATATATATATATATATATATATATATGAGGAAAAATAGAAACAATGAAAATGGAATTGAGGACAAGCGAATCAACAAACTAACACTGATATAAACTCAAACACGTAAAAGCTCTACCAAGATATTTCGGTTACTAGGGTGTAACCATCCTCGGTTGGAAGTAAGAACTTTAATGAACAGAAATTCAAATTGTACAAAATGCGTCCGAAAAAAAAAAAAAAAAGCAAAAAAATCATAAACAAACAAGTCAAGGTCAGAAGAAAGACAGAAAGAAAGAAAGAAAGAAAAGATGTGTATCAGCATTTGACGTAACTGTAAAAAAAACAGGCAAAGACGCAGCAGGTTTAAATACAAATAATGATATTCATTATTACCCACACCACAATCACTACACCAAAAATAGTATGATCATAGGGTTTTTTCTCGGAGCTCTACGCATTTGTAACCCTGAATATCTCTCTCAAGAATAAAGTAGAATGGAATCCTCTTTTACAACATTAAAGTACCCCAAACATGTTATTCTCTCTGCTAAGAAAAAAGCTAACCAGATACATTTAATAAAAACGGGAACATCTCCTAATACTACACCACGAAATGTTTTCCTTCCCACTAATTCACGCAACAAACATCTTTCTCTTCTCTTCCCCAACATGGTTTCAGAACAATCCAACCTACCTTACTCACTATAAAAACATTTTAAAAAGACATAAAAACAAAACTAAAGATTCCACAGCTCCTACTCAAGCAGGAATATATTTTGTGGGAAAATATATTTTGGTGAAACTCGGCGTCCTTTAAATAAAAGAATTTATGAACATAACCGTGCAATAAAAACCGGTGATACCTCGAACGCGTTGTGTGACCACATGGTTTCCTACAGTTATTATTTCAACACACGTTCGGACAGCTCGATGAAATATATACACGATGTTAAACTCCATCGTCTTATTGAGTATTGTCTTATCCAGCGGTACAAAAACGGAATTGTTCAGAGAACCGGGTTCTTTAACATTAATACCGTCATTGCAAAAACATTTTATTTGAACAGAATTTAGCTCGATACGACGATGGTAAATAAGTCATTCCTTTGACTTCCTCCTCAACCTTTCCCTCCTCCTCTCCTCCCCCCATTGTTTTCTACGCACGCCTCAATTTGTTTTTACCTGCCTAATATGTAAACGTTTATTCCTCCTTCTTTCCTTCTTTATTTGTATTTAAACCTACTGCGTCTTGGCCTGTTCTTGACAGTTATGTCAAATGCTGATACACATCTTTTGATTTTTTTTCTTTCGTTTTTTCTTTCTTTTTTTCTTTCTTTTTTTCTTGTTTGTTTACGTTTTTTCTCGACGCGTCTTGTACAATTTGAATTTCTGCTCATTAAAGTTCTTACTTTCAACCGAGGATGGTTGCTTTCTAGCAACTGAAATATCTTGGTAGAGTTTTTGTATGTGTTTGAGTTCATATTTTTGTAGTTTGTTGATTCGCTTATCCTCAATTCTATTTTTATTTTGCATATATATATATATATATATATATATATATATATATATATATATATATATATATATATGTGTGTGTGTGTGTGTGTGTGTATATGTATATATATATATATGTATATGTCTATATGTATATGTATATATATGTATACATATGTATATATAAAGTAAAAAATAATAATTAATCTTGCATTGATAAAGGTTTCTATTTTCATTTATATATATATATATATATATATTTATATATATAATGTGTATATTGTTAAATATAAGAGACAACTTATGTCTGGATATCTTTTGGTTGATCCTTTTAATAGTCCGAATCAGAATCTTAGTTTCAGAGGTGAAATTGACTGATGAATTTGCCATAGTTTTGATTTGTGTCCCCAGTACTTTCAGACACATCCGGGTCCATCTCCAGGGGAATGAGGATAATCAGGTACAGACCATGTGTTAGTATTATAGATGGTTTTGGCGGGAATTATGTATTGATCAGCCAATTCCCCTCCGAAACTAACATTCTGATTCGGACTAAGATAAAATAGAAAAGAATGATTTAATTTGAAAAAATTAACTTGTTAGTTTCATTTAGGTGAAATCCTTCTAGACTGCGACAATTTTAATTTTTGTCCCAATTCGGAGTAGCCGTTTTTGGGGAGATGGGTTTCCCCACGGCGAAAATGGGGGAGCGGATATTAGTTTGTTTTGAAATCTAGTTTATTATGTTGTAAATTATAGGAATTAGATAATCAAATAAGAAACGGTGAAATCATAATAATTATACGTCTTAAGGAATTAACCCGGTGACGTGGGAGGACTTAATTGTAGGAGAGTGAAAGTCTTTGCTACCTTTATTGAGGGATTATGTATTTAAGAGCAACAAATCGGTAGTCAGCTGAGTGGACAGTAACAGGTGAAATCCGTCCAAAGCGATCAAAGATAAAAACATTAGAAAACAAGGGTTTGGTCTCGGTATTTTAGGTATTTGTTCATAAATGGCCCTGAGAAAAGAAAAACACATGAATAGTGAATATTATATGGCATTATTGGTTCGTTTGAAGGAAGAAATTACCAAAAAAACAGCAACAAATGAAGAAAAAGTGCTTTTACCGAAACAATGCACTGTGTCACAATTCGATTGCAACGAATGAAACACCTACATGCATTGTACTTCGAATTGCTTCCGCATCCATCCAATTCTCCAGATTTGATCTTCAGCAACTACTGGTTGCTTGAAAATTCCAAAAGTATGCTCCAGGAAAGAGATCTTGCTCCATGAAGAAGTGATATCGGAAACTGAGGCGTATTCTTAGACCAAAGACAAATTGTTCTAAAATAAAACATTGATGTGTTAGACAAGCGTTGGAATCAGTGTAGCACCCCAGAAGACTATGTTGATGAATAAAGATAGTAGAAATTTGCTGAAAAGTTGATATTTTATAAATTAGGCACGAGACTTAATGAGTAATGTTGTGTATATATATATATATTGGTACAGAAAAATTAGTACAACATTCGTACCGTCGGTTTCAAGCACGGAAGGACTTAGCCATCCGGCTCTCTTTAGCTTCTGTTATCATCTGTTAACAGAAGCTGAAGAGAGCCGAATGGCTAAGTCCTTCCGTGCTTGAAACCGACGATACGAATGTTGTACTAATCTTTCTGTGCCAAAATAAATAAATATTACGCTCTTAATTTTTAATTTTAACTTTAATTCTTAATTAATCGAGCACTCTGCTGGGATTTTTCCTGCTATATTTCAAAGAAGTGTATATATATATATATATATATATATATATATATATATATATATATATATATATATATATATCAACTATTACAGAAAGCATGCAGACAAATATATTATTGATAACACCATTAAAATCTAAATTATTAACAACTATAAATCAAAATACAATAAAATTCATTGACATCCTTCAGTATCGAAAGCTTATGAATGTATGGATAGCCAGCTGTTACCTATGCAGCAGACGGCCCGGTCGCAGGAGCTGTCGGAACTTTACTGTATACAGCCGCGGACTGCTTTGGGGACACTAACTCCGTATTTTTTTTCGAGGCTGAATCTTGAAGCCTTTCCTACGAGTGGGTTGGGTCGTAGGCTAGTGTAGGTTTTAGATTAGAGGTTTTCTTTTCTTAGATGAGCCTTGCCTCTCCCCAGACTAATAAGCCTCATCTACCCAAAGTTACCCTGCCTCCAGCCTTCCTTCTATTGGATAATTACACCTCACTTGAGCAGCGACGGTTGCGTGGGAACGCGACTCTTGCGTAAAATATCATCAACCGGAATTTAAATCTACGCCAGTATTTGAAGCATACTTATAGGTCAGGGGCGATAACTAAGTATAACTGAGTTATTTGCCCTTCTCGTCTGCTCGGCGAGTCTCCTCCAATTTTTTTTTTTTTTTTTTTGTATTTTTATTGAGATAACACAAGTTGTGTAATCAAGAAACTTCTTAAACAAATTATTTTGTAATTCACTACAAAAGTTCGTTTCAGTACGCGAGTCTTCACAATCCACGTTTTCATATGCTTGATGCTGATATTGCCTGTTTTAGACGAAAAAATGTACTAAAACGTTTTCTTTTTCCTTTTCACAACCCTCAATACCATCATTTAATATTATTTCAATAATATTTTACCTCAGCGCTAAGTCATGCTCTCAACGCGACCCAGCAAAAGATGTAACATAGGTGCTTTCGCTCCATTAGAAGAAAGACATAATTCCCTGTTCGTGTTTCTGCTCCGCTGAACAGTCTACCAGAGTAAGTGACGATGTATATCATATCCAGGTTCAAAGTTGCCTTGGGCGCACATTTCAAACGGTCTTTTTACATGACTTGTTGCACTTTGCTATTTTTTGCCAATCAGTTTGATTTGATTTGGTTCAATAATAGCAGTTTGGCTGGAATTCTATCTAAGCTACACGAGCAGACAAGGAGCTGGATTTAGGGTTAGAGGTGGAGACGTGAACCGAGGGGAGATTATCCCCATTGTCACCATCGACTATGGCACCGTTGGAACCAACAATCAAATGATACATAGATAAATAACAAAAGTTAATATATGAAAATTTTTTTTTTGTGTCAAAAAACGTGCAAAACAGTTTATACTAATCGGGTTACCACTTATCAAGGCCAAAATCAACCCGAGGATCAATATTTATGAGATAGAATGATTGTCATTTAAGAGAGGAAGAACATTATGAGAGGATTAGGAATGATTAATGGACTGAACCAAGTTTGAATACTTGTACAAGAATCTGTTGACATTTATTCTGAAGACGACCATGTTGTAATCTTCAGGGAATTCCTCTCGTAGTAATGTGTACGAAAGACGAGAAGTCCCTGCGAAAAAGCTCTGTTCGTGAAAATTCCGCCTGACACTAGGCACGCGAGAGAAAAAAAAAATTTTCATTGTGGTAGAAAACGAGTTCTTGCTGTGAATGTCTTACAAGGAAGAACAGAAAGTGGAGCTCAGTCCATCACATTCAGTTATGCGATATGCAATAAATCAAACCCTTAAATACGAAAATAAATAAGTAGATTTATATGGGCTAGAGATTACCCCAGGGTGATCGTAAAAATGCAGACTATAAATGAGTATTATAGCCTAGATGGTAACGTGATGTAGGTCACAGTGTGGATAGACGTCGTGTTTAGAATGTGACTGAGATTGTTTTGATAATTACAAGGTTGAGACTAAAATATAAATTGTAAACATTGTTTTCTTTTCATTTTGAAGTATGCTGATTGAGAAATGTATCAAAGATAATTGCAAACGTACGCCACTGATCGAGAGAAGATTGGGTAAACAAATATTAGGGAACAGAATCTGTTGATATTGATTCTGAAGACGACGATGTTGTAATATACAGGGAATTCCTCTCGTAGTAATGTTTTCCAAAGACGAGAAGCCTTTGCGAAAAAGCTCTGTTTGTGAAATTTCCGCCTGAAAATACAACATACATGCATTGTTTTAATGCATACAAAGCGTGATAGCCCGTACGAAACACTGTCCTCATAAACCGCCAGGGGTAGTACCACAGTTACGGTGGTGACGGAAGCACATACACCCCTAGCGCCACCAACAGCCTTTGCCACCGGATAGGGTATAGCAACAACGCTTGTTCATCTTTGAAGCTTCATGTCTTACAGAAACGCGTTTACTTTCGTCCGTTAATGAGATTACATGTCTTCAACGCTCGCCGCTTGGTGTCACCTAAACACGGGAATGGTAATTTTTGCTTTTCATTATTGAAAAATTTGGCCTCTTTAAAAAAAAAAAAAGCCAAAATAAAAGATAATATTTTATAAAAATTAAAATTGTTACTTGCGTTTTAAAACAGGGTATGTCGACAACTGTAAGTCTACGGTAAACATGTTAGAAAGAAAGGCGCATGACGAAAACCCGGAAAGTAAAACGGTTGAATTGTGGATATAAACACCACAACACATCGTAATATCGTCAGTAATGTAAATTATCAACTCGAGTAAAATCGCATACCGTATATGTTAGTGGAATGAAAGCGTTACATCCAGCGTAGTATTCATTTCAAAGCGGCCATCTTGGATCTGATTAGAGTTTGCTGATTGGCCGCGTCTGTGCCAAGACAGATAAGCAGTAAACTCTACAAATTCTTTCAACAATGGATTCCACGCAAACAAATAAAAATAAATAAGATAATTGAATAGATAAATAAATAAAATAAAAAAACGAAAAAAGCAAACCATGCGTATGATGTTTTTGACAAATACTTTTTTCTTCCAATTTCTTATATCCACTTTAGTTTTGTTCATCAAGCTTAATTGTTTCAACTCGGCTTTTAATGGAACCGGTATTCTTCAACAACTTGTCAGATAAACGTTTCTTTTGTTTTCTATGTCTTCTGGTTTAAAGGGCCGCCCGTGCCGTTGTTTCTAAGCTAGTTATTACAACTACTACTACTACTACTAGTAGTAGTAGTAGTAGTAGTAGTAGTATTTTAAAAGGTTAAGGATATAACCTTAAAGTGCCTACAATTGTGAGGCCACAATTTGGGAGATTAGAAAGTGTTGAGTCACCCCATTATTACAATTACTCCCAGGTCTACTATGACACGGAGTAGTACCTGTCAGGGTCCTGTCTATGGATGAAACGAAACTGCCTCGGACACCTTTGGGTAAGGTGTTTGCCTCTATACCACTTCACCATCCCGACCCCCCCTCTCCAATGTTTAACCTATATTTAACTTATGTTTTACTTATGTTTTACTTATGTTTTACTTATATTTAACTTGCGTTTAACTTATGTTTAACTTATGTCTAACAAATACTTAACTTATATTTAACTTATATTTAACTTATGTTTTACTTATGTTTTACTTATATTAACTTATGTTTAACTTATATTTAACTTATATTTAATTTATGTTTAACGATTACTAATGTCTCATATTTTAGTTATTTGTTTTATCTCTCTCCCACAGCGGTAGGATGTGACACAAGGTCGGTAAGTGGGATTGAAAAGCCAGCGCCACAGAGGAAGACCACTCTCTGGGTAGTCCCGTCAGCATTCCCCGGTAGGAGCGTCTCGGGCGATTAGCAATAAACTCCTCAAAGGGTGAGAACGCAAAGCCTGGCAGGGTGGATCTCCTAGAATTGCATAGAACAAACCGACAGATCGGGGAAATCAAGGCCCGAAGTACAAGACGATACCGGTCTATAGGGTGTAGCATCCATCGGAACAGATACTACACTTTCATCTCAGCAAAAGCCCCGAGAAAAATTTTTTTTAGTTCTTTATTCATGAATTTACATCCAATTCCCCGCCAACAGCCAATCAAATATTTTCCAGTTTTTTTTTCACTAGTTTTTTTAGATGCACCTTTTTTTTAAGTAGGTTATTTTATTTCTTAAGTTTATAGATGACTATCCGCATGTGAAGTTTGTTCTGTATCCCCAATTTCTTGCTCTCTTCTTTTGTTTCTTAAATGTTTTACGTATTTCAACTTAAAGGTGTCTGGTTTTTCATTAAGATATGATCAACATGAGTCATTTAGAAATCTACACACTTTAGTCCATTTTCACATTTTCCACTTAACTACTTGAGAATTTTCCTCTATCTTTGGATTCCAAACAGAATTCAAGAGTGAGGTTCTATATCTATATTTTTTGTTATTAAATTAACTTTCGTTATTATGAAATCTTTTTTTTAGTCTCAGCTAGTTTCTCCTATGTAATATTTTTGCTGCTCGGCTTTTCAGTTTTCCAGTAATGTATATTGTACTTTAGCTGATAATACTTTTCGTTATATATATATATATATATATATATATATATATATATATATATATATATATATATATATATATATATATATGTTGTTGGCAGCCGTCTGTTTCAGGAGAAAATGGAGTTCTGCGTCTCAGATTTGTTCGTTGCTGAATTTGCCGAATTTGCATAATTTCAGCGTTTGCTATGATTGTGCAAGCTTATCCTGGATCGATAGACTCTGTTGCCACAGATGTAGGTGGTGTCTGCTACAGCTCTCTGCCGTTTGTGCTCTCTCATCTCCCTCCACTGTTGGTCTCTCCTCTCCTCAGTCCTCTTGCAGCATGCCTTTACAGCTCTTCTCTAGCGACGGACTCCCGGCTTGTTGGGTCGATGCCACCTGCCCTTATGCGTCGCTTGCAGACATCCTTGTAGCGTAGAACATGTTTTTCTACTTGTCAGAGCCAGTTGTGAGCTCGCCATACAGAATATTTGTTTTATCCTCCCTATTGTCCATTCGAGTGGTGTGGCCAAGCCACTGGAGCCGTCTTTGGGTGAGCAAAGCGAACATGCTCGGGATGTCCGTCCTATCAAGGACGCTCTTGTTTGAAAGGTGGTCCTGCAGGGTGATTCCTAGGATTCTCCTGGGGTTGCGCAGGTGGAAAGTGTTGAGTCTGTTCTCTTAGCGGAAGTAGACGGCCTAGTATTTACGTAGAGCAGCGTGCTGAGCACGCAGGCCCGGTACAACTTCATCTTGGTATTGGCGGTCAGCATCTTGTTATTCCAGACTCTCTTCGCCAAGCGAACCATGACTGTTGCCGCCTTGCCGATACGTTTGTGGGGTTCTGCATCCAGGGAGAGATTGCTGAAGATGGTAAAACCGAGGTATGTGAAGTCCTCGACAGCCTCGAGGGTGATGTTCGGAGTACTGCTTACATCTTGTCTTTTTGTAGTTTGATGGTCATACCAAACTCTTGGCATGCGTGTGTGAAGCAATTGATAAATTGCTGCAATGCCTCTTCAGAGTGTACCGTTAGTGCTGCATCATCAGCGAAGGGCATCTTGTGTATAAGTAGATTTCGTACTCTTAGCTCGAATGAGGACAAGGTTGAAGAAAATGCAACTGCTTGTGATATGAAGGTACACGCCATCTTCTGGCTTGTTGAAGGCATACGACAACAACAGAGAGAAGAAAATGCCAAAGAATTTCGAGGCGAGTACGCAACCCTGTTTCACTTCGCTCTTGATTGGTTAATAGTTCGATGAAAAGCCATCATACTGTGCGTTGCCCTGCATGTCCTCATGAAAAGATGTGATAATTTTCAGAAGCCTAGGGGACATCCAATGTTCTGGAACAAAGTGAAAAGTCCCTTTCTGATGAAAAGTTTAAAGGACTTGGTTAGGTTGATTAAGGCGATGTACAGTGGTTGTCTCTGTTCGTGGCATTTTTCTTGGAGTTATCGTAGGGAAAACAACATGTCGACGGTTGATCTTCCTGCTCTAAACCCACACTGTGCCTCGGGGTATACACGCTCTGCAAGCAACTGCAGCCTGTTTAGGACAACCCGGGCGAAGACCTCCCCAACAAAACTGAGGAGAGATATTCCACAGTAGTTGTTGCAGTCGCCGCGGCCACCGTTATTCTTGTACAAAGTGATGATGCTTGTGTCACGTATCTCCTGGGGAACTGTTTTCTCTTTCCATCATTGCTGCAGTAGCTGGTGCAGGTTGTGTATTAGGGTTGTCTTCTTTCCGACCTTGTTGATTTCAGGTGAGATGCCACCTGTTCCTGGAGCTTTGACGCAAGTTAGGGAATCGATGGCCTTGTCTAGTTCTGTTACAGAGAAGGGGTAACGTCTAGTTCTTCTTTACCAGGTAGGTAAATAGGCTTACGGTTGCTGCGTCCGTGACAACGTTTTCCACAGCGTAAAGTTCCTGGTAGTGCTCAGCCCACCTTTCCATCTGTCTGCCGCGGTCTAATATTATGTCATCGTCAGATTCAGAAGGTGGTTGAAAAAGATGCGATGTGTAACACAAATTAAAAGGTGGTTTAACCGATTCAAAAATGGCCGAATATTAGCGGAGAGTGACCAGCGTTCTGTTAGGCCCCAAACTGCTTTAAGTGCAGCTGTTGTTGAGAGGGTGCAAAAAAAGATATGATGCAAAACGCTACGTCAGAGATGAACACCATTCAAAAGAAGACTTCCGGAGGTGTTTCAACAATGGATGGGTCGGTGGGCTAAGTGTATGCAATCACAAGGGGCCTACTTTGAAGGGGGTTAGGGTCCCAACCCCGTCACGTATTTTAAATATTTTTTCTGGTCTAAGGTCGGATATGTTTTAGACAGGCCTCGTATTATATATATATATATATATATATATATATATATATATATATATATATATATATATATATATATATATATGTCTATATATTTGTATATATATATGTATATATATATGTCTATATATGTGTATATATATATATATTTATATGTATATATATATGTCTATATATTTGTATATATATATTTATATATATATATACATATATATGTGTGTATATATATGTATTTAATTTTGGACATTTACAGGGTGGGTTGTATAGGGACGATGCCCTGTTTGTATCTGGGGAGAGATCGAGACAATATAATAACACTATCAAAAACTTGCATAACTTCTTCAAAAACTTTGGTTTGACCATTACAGTGGAACCTGAGAAAAGAATATCCAACTTTATTGACCTTACATTAGATCTTAACTCGGGAACCTTCAGCCCATACCATAAACCTAACTTAACCCTTTTCTACGTACATAGCCTATCTAACCACCCTTAATCCATCATAAACTCAATAGTCCCCTCAGTATCTAATAGAATCTCTAAGCTATCTGCGAATAAATCTATCTTCGATCAAAATTCTAGCTTCTACAATAATGCTTTGCTAAACTCAGGCTACAATCACAAAATTAAATATAACTGCAACCCCCTTACTCAAGTTAACAAATCTTCAGGCATTATTACACACAACATGACCACACGCAGAAATAAAAAGTTTAACTCATCTGCACCTAAGATAATCAAAACACACGCTAATAAGCCCATAGGAACTAACAATATTGATAATCGGGCAGACCCACAGGCGCACAAACAAAGAAAAAAACTTAGAAGAAAAAATAACATCTGGTTTAATCCGCCTTTCAGCAGTAATGTTAAAACCAATATACCTAAAGAATTTTTCCAAATCTTAGACAGATCTTTTAAGCACCCCCACAGATATAGCACTATCCTTAACAAAAATTCTATTAAAATATCTTACTCTACTATGCCCAACATTGAACAAACTATCATAACCTCTAACAATAGGAAAATCAAACATATCCAACAACAACCACCCACCACATCCCTCACCACTTGTAATTGCCGTAAACCTAGAGATTGTCCCCTTAACAACAACTGTGTACAGAAGGACGTAATATACGCTTGTACTGTGAAACAATTCCCCCGCTCCACCAATGTTGTGAGTAATCATAGTTCCCATACTCCACCCGAACTCCGCATCTCCCCGCAACCCCAATCCGCTTCTACTCAAGACTCCCACTTATACAGCCATACCTCTAACCAAGCACCCCCAATAATAGATAGTGTCCATGGGCTAACCCACATTTCCACCATATCCGCTCCACCCCACTTCTCCAAACAACCTTCCTCGCATAACTTGGATCTCCAAACCCAAATCTCATCTAATACCATTAGCAATCTCAATGCAACTATAGCACCACCCTTCAAGATACACACATATATTGGGGCGTCCTCTTTCCCCATTAAGACCCGGATCTCTAACCATATCTATTCCTTTAAAAATAGCAACGATAACAGCACAGGCACTTCACTTTCCAATCTAATTAGAAACCTCAATCTTAAAAATACTCCCTATTCACTTCACTGGTCAATACTTAAAAAGTCCAAATCATATACCCCGGGAGCATCCCATTGCCAACTTTGTACTTTGGAAACCTTTATGATAGCTACTGCTACTAAATCTAAAAATATTATTAATTCTAAGAATGAACTTATCTCCAGTTGCAGGCATAAACGTAAATTCAAGTATAGCAACCATAGTAATCCCCCAGACACCCCTCCCCCATTTGATTAAATACCCTCCCTTCATCTCGGATCTTCCCTCCCTACATCTCGAATTTCATTTCCGATAGTTCTAATTCCTGTTGTTCTATAATCTCTGCTTATATCTCCCTTATCCCTTTAACCTTCTCTTAACATAAAAAAAAATACCCATAAACTCCGTTAGCTTCACAATTCCCTTAGTTCTAGCACCTTTCTTCCACTACCCCCTAAATCATTCCACTTAACTTCCTTAACCGTAAATCTTTTATATGGCTTTCCATCTTATTTCCCGTTTAACTTCTTTTAATACATTCGTCCGCTTCCTTTCAACACTTCCAAACTCCATTCCTTTCCCTCTCAACTTGATAACTAACCCACCTTATTCACATTATACCCTAGCCCTTTTATTTACTTGCTGACTCGCCTTATCTACCCCTAATCCCCTTTGCACACTTCGATATCGAACTCCTTACTGTTTTCTCTGTGCACTCTAATTATTCTTCCCCTCCTGTTTTTACTTCTAAATAATTCTTCTCACTCTTTTAATAGCCTCGATTATTCCCCCCTTGTTTTACCTCGCCCTTCGCACATTTCTCTCAGACCATACTCAACCCCCAACCCGCCCTCGCTCTACAGATTTTAACCCCCATAATATTTACTTTTAACTGCGATCTCCACTCTCCCTCTGGCTTAATCTATTGTCACTTCTTTAACCTTGTATGTCTCTTACTTCTTTCTGCTATCATTAACCTATTTAATAATTTTCTTAATTAACCTCCATTAACTTTTTTGAAAAAAATTTCAAAGTTTAATTTTCCCATATCCATAAGAACTAGCGTCCCGTAACAGCATATTTTATTTCAACCCATATCTCTAACCACCTTGATGATTCCCATTCCGGATATCCTTTCAAGGTCTATTTTACTTTTTACTTTTTCCTTATTTTAATTCTCACTCTTGAGCTCCAATCTTTTCGACTTTCCCCTCATTCTATTATTATTATTTTATTACTTTTTATTTTTTATCGGTCAATCCTTAATTTTCCTTGCGAGCCTAAAACTAATCTTATTATCTCTTTTTCATTTTTTATTTTCTTATTTCTACTTTTAATACTATTTTATCTTTATTTTTTATCTTTACTTTTTTAATTTTTATTTCATTTTTCTAGTTCTACCCTTCAAATATATTTTGCCTCATTGTTTATATCTAAGGTCATCTGATTAAGCATCTAAACCCCGAACTCTGTTCATAAACATATTCTGATATTTTAACTCCTTCTCCTAACTTTCGTTAACTCACCCCCACTCCTTTCTTCCCCTTTTTTAGTTGAATCCTAATTCCTGCTGACATCCAATTTCAACTTTATGCGACTCACCCGCCCACATTCACATTCTTAGTTTTAACCGCACTCTTTCACCGCTTCCGCTCCCTTTCTCCTCCCTCGTACCCGTCCCTCTCTCCTCCCCCACACCCTTTACCCGTTCCTTCCCTGCCTACTTGGTCGCATATTAGTTTTTGCTTTTTCATTTTAAGCCGGCTTTCTCAACGGGCTAGCTTTAAATATTTTCGCTGCCTTTTTTCCCACTTTAAAACACTTTCCCTTGTTATCTCTGCCCAGGAAGTATTTTTAATGGCGAATATTTTCCACCTCAATCTTCTCTGAGCCTGCCTTGCATCCACGAACAGGTACTCTTATTGGACTTTTTACCCTTTTGGATTTTCTATTTTCGCCGTACCTGAAGTTGTGGCATCTTGGATTTTAACTTTGAATCCTCTCTCATTACATCTTGTGCTGTTAATGACCCACCTATCTACTTCTTATTCTCTCCGCTGGACTTTTCGACACCGGACTTTTTAGCAATCGGGCATTTGCTTGCATTCGGGCAGAGTTTTGCCCAGCGCTTTCTTTCCCTACAACTTTTATTTCTTTTTTCAAATTTTAAATCTTGGCCATTGCCAACTTATCTATCCCAGCGACTTCCTCTGATGATAAGATTTTGATCTTTGAAAAGCCTGGCTTAAGGAGAATTTAACTTGAATAAATTGCCTTTTTGCGGAATATACCTTGCTCTGAGCAATTGAATTGAACTTTGATTTGGCTTTTGCTTCTCTAATTCCTTTCTCTATCCTGGAGATTGAGCTGTATACTCTTCACAATAGGTTTTACCTTTCCTAAAAGTTCGCTTTTAGTACACCTCTTTATGTATATATATATACATGTATATGTATATATGTATATATATGTATAAATATATATATATGTATATATATATGTATATATATGTATATATATACATACATATGTGTATATATACATATGTATATGTATATATATGTATATGTATATGTATATGTATATATATGTATATATATATATACATATGTATATATATGTATGTATATGTATATATATATACATATATATGTATGTATATATATATGTATGTATATATGCATATATATATATATATATATATATATATATATATATATATATAAATTTAAAGACCTACCCTAATATATATATATATATATATATATATAAATATATATATATATATATGCAAGTGTCATTAAAGACCACGGAGTTCTGTCTATTAACGATCTTTCTTGTCAATTTCTCGACGTTTTCGGGTGTAAATCGGTGGAGTATGGCACCTAGCGTTGTGTTGTCCTCTCTCTCTCTCTCTCTCTTTCTCTCTCTCTCTCTCTCTCTCTCTCTATATATATATATATATATATATATATATATATATATATAATGCTTAACTGGTACCAAAGTTAATTAAGCTTTTTATGCATCTTATATTCCTATATATTTTTTATGCTAACTGCCATATCGCAGAATGGTTTTTAAGTTGTTGCTGTTGTTGTTGTTATTATTATTATTATTATTATTATTATTATTATTATTATTATTATCATTATTATTATTTTTGTTATTATTGTTATATTTTTATTATTGTTTAAATTATTATTAGTATTGGATATGCAAATTACTATATCGCATTGTAGTGTAATGTTTTATTATTAGTATTATTATTATTATTATTTTTGTTATTATTGTTATATTTTTTTATTATTATTAATGTTATAAGTATTATTAGTATTATTTAATATGCAAATTACCATATCGCATTGTAGTCTTAAGGGTAATGTTCATCATCATCATCATCATCATCATCATCATCATCATCATCATCATCATCATCCGGTCGCATATTTTTGCTAGTTTTTTTTATTTAATTGCTCAATATAATCACCCCATCCTTTTTTTAAATAAATAAACAAGGAATCATAAAAACATGTAAAACAAAAAATTCTAAACTTACTTAAGGTCGTAAAAAGATAATTATATTTGAAGTTCTTCAATTTGAAAAAAAAGGTGTACTTAAAATAAAATCAACAGTTAAAAAAATAAAATACAGTGAACACGATTCTAAATTCAGTTATTTAATTGCCCTATCTTGTGTCCATCTCACCTTCTCTCTTTTCTTTCTCTCTCTCTCTCTCTCCCTCTCTCAAACTTTCTGTGCGTTCAAAATAGAACATTATACTTAATAATCAGAGGGGGGTAACCAAATGTTGAATTGGACGTCGGCTGTTTCATTATATTCCATAACAATAGAATTGTATTACGTAACTCAATTATATAGATTTAAAAAGAACAATGTCTTTCATTAATTCTATTTATAATTTCTATTAAGATTATTATTATCGAGGAAAATGTTTTAAATACATCTGGAAATATGACAAAAAGATCATGAGTGTATATTAGCGAATATTAATTTATTAGAAGCTTTAAAACCAATTAATTATGTAAATTTTAAAGACGCGTGATGTTTGGGGAAGTTTTGGAATGGGTATATATAGGAGCTGATAAGTAGATATAAAATGAGAACGATAAAAACTAATAATATAGTTTGGGCTTCAGACAGATAGATACATAATCTCCATTATTAATATATATATATATATATATATATATACACACACACTAGTGGAACCCGTCGCCCGGCGTTGCACGGGAGAAAGTACTACCTGTTGCATGACGTCGAATGAAAAAAAAACGGCCTATAGTTACCGTGTTGGCGAATGTTTTTAATTTTAAAAAAAAGTGGCCGCGTAGAATGGGATCGAACGCTGAAACAGTCGATCATGAAACCTGCCTTCTTACCCACTGCGCCACAGTTTCGACTTAAAAATACATGTGAAAATAGGCCAATTCCTAGGTAGAATGAAACAGAACGTAATCTGCTATTCGCGGAAAATCATCGGAGTGAACGGGAGCGGTCATTAAGTCTTTGCGTATTGCTTTATATTATGTAGTAAATTAATACCAGGCAAATAATAAGGACGGACTGTTTTGTGAAAAGTAAACTGTGTTTATTAGTTCCCGGTGTCGATGTGTGGAGTGACAGTACATAATTGTTAGAGAGAAAATGTTTGCTACCACCTATATGGAGTTGGTGTGTCGGAGAGTCGTGGATGGCGGGCCAAATGTAATGTTTAGTGTAAGCTGGGAAAAAAGAATAGCAAATGTACTAAAACACGCTCGAGTGAATAAGTGTAATGTAATGGTGAGTTTAGTAGCCTGTGATCCATGTGGTTATTTTCATATTCTCCGAGAAGGTACAGGGGAAAAATCGTCTCTACTTTATATATTAGATTAGTAAAATAATAACTGAATTGGTTCTACATTTTGTTATTGGTGAGTGGTAATTTGATCAGTACCACTGGAGAGCCAATAATTTTATAGCTGTTCTGTTTTTAAATCTCCAAAACAGTTACATGGTAAACAGCTGATAATCTCCGTTTAATATTTCACAATTTAAGTTATGGTCTCTGTTTCACTGTTATATTCTTAAATGCCTTTTTAATTTGTAAATTTACGAGCGGCAAGTCGGCTTATGCGATTACTGAATCTGCGATATGATGGATTTAGTTAGTATCCTTAGGAATTTAAACTGCATTTTCTTTCTTTGTTTAAAATGTCTCAAAGGTTCTTTAGACGATATATATATATATATATATATATATATATATATATATATATATATATATATATATATATATATGTGGGGGGGGGTAAAATATAAAAAATAAAATACAATTAAATATTTGTTTATTTCTTTATAAATATTATTATATACATAGAAGTATCCTCATATCAGGTTGTTCTGACAAACCCTTGTACAGAGAGACCAAAGACACTAGAGGATGGTGATTCAAACACTCCTTAGGTAATTCAAACATGTATTTGTGTGTAAGGTTAATTGTGAGAGAACCCCAGCAGAGTGATAGATAATCAAGAAAATTCAAAACTAAGAGCGTAATTTTTAATTTTACATGTATTACAGAAGATCAGAAAAATCATTGGTACCGTCGGTTTTAAATTCAAACAAAGGGGATCTTTACTTGGTCTCCTTCACCTGACTCTCTTCCGCCTCTTTCTATGTCTCCGGAGAGGCAGATATCAACAGAGTCCGATAAAGGAGTCCAATTATAAGGCCCCTTTGTTTGGATTTGAAACGGACGATACCGATGTTGTTATGATCTTCTGTAATACACACACACACACACACACACACATACACACATAAATACATATATATACACACATATATATATGTATGTACATATACAATTATACTTATATATATATATTTATATATATATATATATATATATATATATATATATATATATATATATATGTGTGTGTGTCTGCTTGTTGTCGCCGTAAAATACAAAAAAGAAATAAAATGAGTATATATATATATATATATATATATATAATATATATATATATATATATATATATATATATATATATATGAAAAGATTCTTTGTGGTACAGAATTTTATTAAGCTTTTAAATAGAATAAACGGAGTCATAGCGAGTCGAGGGCAATATCACATGAAGAAGAAAAAAAGTAAAATTATTCTTATATATTTAATAGTCAGAAGACATTAGATTAAAAACTTTTAAAAAGAATAAAAAAGTTCAACTAAAACTAGAAAACTAAATCCCAAGGTACCTTTCAACCGACACATTTTCAAGGGAAACGTTGACGAATATCGTTTAAAAAGAGCAACGTGGAGAGAAAAATACAAATAAAAAAGGGGATTGAATATCCCCATAATTTGCAAAAGCGGGGAAAACCGGATTCGGCAAAGATATACAAAATAGGCAATATATATATATATATATATATATATATATATATATATATATATATATATATATATATATAGAGAGAGAGAGAGAGAGAGAGAGAGAGAGAGAGGTCTCTAAATGAATTCAATTTGTGAGACAACTCTTTTTGCCTACAAAACCGTAAGATGGTGTTTGGAACGGGCCTCGTGTACAATGCGAAAACAACCATCGGAATACGCCTCACCACACTTTTTATTATCATACAAGTGCTGTCCAATGGATGACTTGTCGACATCTGAGCGCCCGGATGTGCTCTGTACACGCCCGGATGTTCTTTGTAGAGACTCGGATACGTCCGTCGATATATTACTCTTTACAACACGTGATCTGCGAAAACATGCAAGGATCTGCTGAGTCACTCTGACTACCAAGTGTTGAAGAGTACGACCAACATAGTGACCTTCACACTAACTAATTTGTATATTATCAAACTTTTCTGTAGTGTAGGAAGTACATCTTTCTGAAAGGCTGGGAAGGCAGTTCTGGTGCCAAACAACACTCGGGACTGTACTGCATAAAAACAACGAGATACAACTGATTAAATTTTGATCTAAAAATCCTTTACTAATACAACCAATAAAAGGAAGTTTCAAATCGACGGGACATTATATATATATATATATATATATATTTATTTGCTCGCTTGGTTAGCTTGTTGGATGACATCGTCCTAGCGAGTATAAAATCCTACTTGTGAGTCATCGGCCTGGGTTCATAGTAGTTGGATATATATATATATATATATATATATATATATATATATATATATATATATATATATATATATATATATATATATATATATATATATATGGCGTAAGGTGCACGATAAGTCATAAAAATGAAATGCCGTGGTAGACAAAATGTTTGAAAAAATAGACAAACAGAAAACAGGTTAGAATGCAGGAGAAAAACAAAAACAAGAGATTTGACCTGTTTCGTTCGTATTAACGAACGTCTTCAGAAAAAGTGAAGATTTGGATCCAATTTTATTTTGAAGGCACACACATGGGAGAAGGAAAGGATGATACGATTGGACCATACGAGAAGACTTTTAGCTACATTGAAGTCTTCTCATATGGTCCAATCGGATCATCCTTTCCTTCTCCCATGTGTGTGCCTTCAAAATAAAATTGTTTCCAAATCTCCACTTTTTCTGAAGACGTTCGTTAATACGAACGAAACTGATAAAATCTCTTGTTTTTGTTTTTCTCCTGCATTTAAACCTGTTTTCAGTTTGTCTCTTTTTTCAAACACACACACACACGTGGATATATATATATATATATATATATATATATATATATATATATATATATATATATATATATATAGCACTAGATAAAGTGAAAGAATAAAAAAAGGGGCGACTCAAATTTTATTTGCATTCAATGTTCAAGCAAAGTCCTTTAAAGTCCTTAACTAATTGCACGGTGTGGGCTGCAATCTCGGTCAGAGGCATCATCGGACCAATCTTCATCGAATAATCTGGCGCAGCAGTGACAGTCACCAAGCAGCGGTATGTGGGGGTCTTCAAAACCTTCAAGAGTGAGATCCAAACCCTCTACCCGTCGCTCATGAGCAAGTTCTGGTTCCAGCAAGACGGAGCAAGTTCTCACACCTCAAACCTGTCCGGACAGAATGTACGCAAGGAAACCCAGAACCATCACGGAACTCAAGGAAGCCACCAGGGAGGAGATGAGAGCCATTCCCAATTCAGTCTGTAAGAACGTCATGGACAACTTCGTTCTGCGCCTCAAGAAATGCACGGAGCTAAAAGGAGTCCATAGAACACATGCTGTAGAACGGGGGAAAAAGGCCAAATACCCTAGTGTTTTGATATGATGTTGTGAATATAATAAACTAGTTATGCCCAAAAAATTCATTTCATTCGGACGAAACACTAAGAAACGGGGCCTAATTAGATTTGGGGGCCGTTTTTTTTTTTTGGTCACCCTGTATAAGATGCATAAAAAGCTTAAGTAACTTTGATATCAGTTACGCAATATATATATATATATATATATATATATATATATATATATATATATATATATAATAAAATGACGTAAGAAAAAAAAAGAAAGAAATCTTTCACGCATTGTTAAAAGGGCTTCTTACGTCATTTTATTACATTTTCATTCAATGCTTAAAAAAAAAAGAACGAACAATATCTAAAAAATTATAACTCCCGGCGTGCTCCTGGCCTCCTCGTTCTTATTATTTTTTCACTTCCGCCCATTCCATCTTGGTGGAGAGCGTCACATCATCACGACGTTTTACTTATAAACAAAAGTAAAGTTTGTTTATTTTATAAAAAAAAATACATCTCTGATGATGAAGGTTGTATGCTTCGAAATTAATTGGAAAAGAAAGAAAAAAATAAATCTTTCACGCATTGTCAAAAGGGCTTCTTACGTCATTTTATTACATTTTCATTCAATGCTTAAAAAAAAAAAGAACGAACAATATATATATATATATATATATATATATATATATATATATATATATATATATATATATATATATATATATATATATATAGTCTAAAGAAGCTTTGAGTCATTTTAAACAAAAGAAAGAAAAAAAAGAAGTAAAATGCAGTTTAAATTCCCAGAGAAACTAACTAAATCCAAGATATTGCAGACTTAACATTCGTTGGAAAATTCATGAATAAATAAAGGAATAAATAAGTAAATAAAATAAAAAGGGGGGTTAAGTATCTAACAGTGAAACAAAAACAGGAGACCTTAAGCGTCTAATATTAACACGGGGATCACCAGCTGTTTACCATGTAACTGTTTCGGAGATTTAAAAACAGGATAGTTATAATATTCATGGCACTCCAATGGTACTGATTAAACTACCATTTCCCCAATAATCAAGTGTCGAAATAATTCAGCTTAAAATTTCACTAATATATACATTATTATTATTAATAATAATAATAATAATAATAATAATAATAATAATAAAATAATAATATTAATAATATATTACCCTTTAGACTACCGTGTGATATGCTAATTTGTATATCAAATAACATTATTAATAATAATAATAATAATAATAATAATAATACTACAACTACTACTACTACTACTACTATCCAAACACTACACCCAAGGACCATTCTGCGATATGGTAGCTAGCAATAAAATTATATAGGAATATATATGAGAGAGAGATAGAGAGAGAGAGGGGGTAGTATATAGAAAAATAGATTAGCATGAAACAGATTACTAGGACTACAAAAATTAAGACAGTGAACTGAATTAGTGTTGTTTATTTTTAGTTTTATAAGAAGTGTTAGTGTTACAACAAAAATATTCAACTATGGATGTTCTCCTTGGGCAAGACTTGGCATCTTTTAACGATCTTCATACATATGTATCTCGTCAATATTTCATCGCGTGTGTGCGTGTTCTTTCCTATACACCTCCTACCCTAGCCTCATGTTATTTGATAAGTACCGGATTAAGGAACGCGATGGCACCGTGTTAAAGACGCGAGAAACAAATCAAAACGAAATATGGATGAAAAGTGTTTTCTAAGACGCTACTCGAGTTTTCAAACGTAACTCTCGTTTACAACGGGTGTTGTTGTTCCGGTGTTAGTGTTAGGGTTTTGTTTGCATGGCTTTTTTGAAAAGCCTGTTTGATTGGAAGTTGTGCGGGGGGGGGGGGAAGAAGATTTAAATGGATTTAAATAGGGAGAAGAGAGTAGAGAAAGATATGATGGCAACGAAAATAAACGGCGTTGCCCAGGAACAATGACTTCAAAACTAAAAGCACGATGCAAATCTCATATGAAATATGTCTTACTATCGTCTGTTCTTCTTGTTTCGTCTCGTTTAATGGATTCTTTATTTACTAATGGGTCACCAATTATCAAGGATATGGGTTTGATAAGATGGAATGATTGTCAGTTGAAAGATGAATCTCATGAAAGGATTGAGTTTAGTTACTTGTGGGGACGATTTATGACAGGAATCTATTGACATTAGAATTGAAGACGATCATGTTGTATACGCAGGGGAAGCATTCCCGAGGCAATGTGTTCAAGTTAAAAAAAATTTTTTTCCTCGACCCCCCCAAAACATTTTTTACCCTCCACCCCCTCCCCCCCCAAAAAAAAATTTTTTTACTTTCTCCCTACCATGAGAAATATTTTAGGTTAAAAAAAAAAAATTTCCCCAACCCCCTCAAAAACATTTTTACCCTCCACCCCCACCACCCCAAAAAATTTACTCTCCCCCTACCCTAAGAAATATTTTAAGTTCTAAAAAACAAAAATTTGCCCCCCCCCCAAAAAAAAATTAATTTGTTAATTAAAAAATGATGAACGTTATGAGACGATTTAGGATGATTAATGGAATGAACTAAGTTTGGTTACTAGTGGGGATGGTATATGACAGGAATATGTTGACATTGGATTTGAAAACGATTAAGTTGTAGACCACAGGGAAGCATTCCGTGATAATGTGTTACATCGATAGTAAGCCCTAGTGCAGACGCCCTGCTTGTTGGAATTTCGCTTGAAAGGAAAGTTTTTTGTCGTTGTGATAACAAAGCGAATTCTTGCTGTGAATGTCTTACAAGTGGGAACTAGAGACTGGAGCTCAGTCGATCACCTTCTATGGAGGTAACGATAGAACAGAGAGAGAGAGAGAGAAGGGGGGGGCTAGCAACGTTTCGTCTATGAGAAAGGGGTAGTGAGAAACAGAAGAGATTATCACCCACTAGATTTCGAAATAGTTTTTAACTTTGTCTAGGTAAGGAAGAGTGCTCTGAGCGGCGAAGTTGTGTTTTACGACAAATCAACCTTTTTTTTTTTAGATTATTGAATGCCGAAGAAGAATCACGATAGTAAACAATTTATTGAATGGCTTGTTTTTTTTTCTTTACAGAATCTCAACCGTTGAATTGACTCTGAAGCACAATAACCATTATAAACAATTCATTATTAAGATTGGTTTGTCTGCTCTGCGGCATATCAACCCTTTTAGCGTATTTAATACAGAAACGCAATGCGAAAAACGTCTGAGGTTACATCGGCCGAAACATTGCAAAAAATTAATTGTATACAATTAAATGAACCAAAGTTGCTATTTATACTTAAAGCTCTTCAAAATTCATTCTAGAATTGTCCACAAGGACCCGTGGCGCAACGAATAAAAGTGCTAAATCATAATCAGTTCTAAGTAACAGTCTTCTGGTGGTTGAAGGTTCAATTCTCGGTACAGGCGATACTAAGAATACAATTACTAATTACTTAAGACTTCTACCCGGTGATGGCTGATGGAACGAGAGCAAGCTACCCCGTGGAGTAAATAAAGGGTTCCGTTCGAAATTCTGTACAGATTCCCGAGTTCAACATAAAGATTCTCAAGTTCGACAAGACACACCTGAAGAAGGTCGGAGTTTTCATCGGCCAGAACGCTGTGAAGATAAAATTCAAGATGAGGATAGTAGCCCGAATGAAACAAATGTTGCAAATAAGCATATAATTATGTTTTGTGCTGTTCAAAATTTCATCCAGTGTTGGGGTTAATAATTTTTCTCTATCGCCACCTCTTAGCGACCGCCCACATGGACTTAGGGTTAGGGTTGGGTTTAATAAAGGGAATATGTTTTTTATTGAGTTAAGATAGGAGTTTCATCTGCGTTAGATTAAGGGCATTTTCTGTTCCCATGTCTATTCGTACAACAATATTTTATCAAATAAGAGTTTCTTAGCAAAGCTAGGCGTCCTTTGTCATATTTTTCGCATCCAATTATATTTATCTTGTGTAGTTGACTGCATAAACCAGCATAATTTATTTTTTACATATCTCGTAAATGTTGTTATATGTAATGACTGCGGTAGAGAATTTTTTGGTGCTTGTGCTGTTCAGCGGCCGTATTAAAAATTATTTTTTTATAAAAACAATATTATATACTTATTCAACGTTATATTCTTACTCACTGTACAAAAAAAAGTAGACAAAATTATCCACTAGAACTTTAATTACAAGTATTTTTCCATTCTGCGTATAATAACAGCGACTCGTTCACTAAGCCTCCATCTTCTTTCTTAAAGATTTCAAGGGCAGATAATTCGAAATCTTCTTAAGAAAGAAGATGGAGGCTTAGTGAACGAATCGCTGTTATGATACGCAGAATGGAAAAATACTTGTAATTAAAGTTCTAGTGGATAATCTTTTCTACTTTTTTGTACAGTGAGTAAGAATATAACGTTGAATAAGTGTACGATATTGTTTTTATAAAAAAAATATTTTTTTAATACGGGCGCTGAACAGCACAAGCCCCATTTTTTTTTTCTTTACAACCAATGGTATTAGATACATGTGCGAAGCGAAAGAATCACAGGTTGCTGATTGGATAACTAGACATATCACCTAGGCAACACTAAATTGCTTAGCTTAGTTAGAAATTTGTAACTTAAGTGAAATCGCACCGAAAAGAAAGCTGTTGTGTTGGAATAAATATTGGGTAGTTTACAGAATTTATCTTTCGCTGGAAAAGTCCTCGATATTTGGGACTCAAGTCAGACAACGAGTCCATTATTAATTTGTTGAGTGATGGTCATCGAACGTCTGTCAGGCGATGCTGAAAAGCTTTCATCTTGCTAAGGGTCCAGAGAGAAAAATAAATGAACACGTTTCAACAGCCTTAAGGTTAAACAGGAAAAAAGAGAATGACAGATCGTATCTCTCGCCGCTAGTGGGTTAACTAAAGCGCTGATTGAACGGTTAATAGCCAATTAAAAGGCTACGTTTATTCGCGGCGACATTTAGCATTATAACAGGATGGTCACTTAGATAAGCTGTGAGAATGCGTGTACTCTTAGATATTGTTCATGGAAAAAGAACGAAAAGAAGAAAAAGAAGAAGGAGTTTTCATTTAAGAAAGGGGGCAATAGAAAATTCACAAGGGTAAAGGACTCTAAGAAAGCGATTATTCCATCAAACAAAATGATGTAGTAAAATAACACAAATACACACACACACACACACATATATATTTAGCTCGAAATTTCAAAAGGATTGTGCATTTTCTGATACAAGCATCAAATTTGGCGCAAATGTACATTGATATATGGCAAAAAATTTCAGATATTGAGCCACTCGGAATCCCCTCCTTCATGTCCGCCATATTGGAATTCAAAATGGCTGCCATTTGAAATCTAAATTTTCGGTTATCTTTGGGTCTAATGCTGCTATTGACTCGATTTTGGTGTCCAAATGTATGTTTTGGGAAGAAAGGAATGGTTACAATTTGCATATCTTTATAAATTAGCTAACATATTGGATTTCAAAATGGCTGCTACTTGAATAATACATGTGCGATTACCTCTTGGTCAAAGATTTCTATAGTAAATAAAAATCCATTTTTCAAAATGACATACTTTATTACAGTACTCTACTTAATTCATGAGAGATGAATATTCATCATCGTGTATTTTTCAGAAGACAACATTTTACTCAAAGTTTGTGAAGTAAAAATTGTTTTGACAAGCTTGAGTTATTGATTAGATTATGTGCTATTCTAGGTTTGATATGGCACTTTTCATAAGAGATTTGGTTGATTAGTCTTCTCCATTCTATCAATCAATATCACAAAATGATCAATTCGAGGTTACGTCTGAATATCCACAAAAATAATGTGAACATTAACATAAAACAACGTAAACTTCTCAAAACTAGCTTTCCCTGTATAACTCCAAATAAAAATATCAATTTACTTCAACTACTAATTTTGAGTTTTATACTTTTGATACATGTCTTAAGTCATTTAATATCTAAGTTAAAATTCTGACATGCTATTGTGTAATATATAAGGTTGGGTGTCTACTGATATTCTACAATGGTCTGGTATTTGAGGCTAGGTATACATCGATACTGAAGATATGTGTACATAAACAGTGCCATGTTCAGCACTGCCAGTTCAGAATGACCCCTTGATGTTGCTTGTCACGGGGTACGTCAGTATAATATTGCATCGCCAGATTCTCCAGCAACGATGATGCTCCAATTCACTCCTTCACCAGTGTAAGAAGGATGTTGTATTAAAGAAATAACGGTACCATGGAAGGAGTCTTTTGATGTTGTTGCACTGTCTATGTTGTCTACAGCGACAGTTGTAAACATTTAGCCACGCAACTTTGGAGGGCAGACAACTTGTTCTCTGTGAAACTGTTTGCAGACACGGTTGCACATCTGTGCTGAGAGCTGGAGCACTCTGTCATACGAGATGCTTAAGCCAAGGTGTGAAAGTCTATCGACTAATTCTTTCTTGCGTGTATGAGAATGCAACATCATCCCTAATTAATAAAGATGCGCAATGCAGCTTGTTAGCATTGGATTCACCCCAATCATACATTTAGACACAAGAATCAAGTCAATAGCGCTATTAAACCCAAAGGTAATCGCAAATGTAGATTTTAAATGGCGGCCATTTTGAAATCCAACATGGCGGCTCATTGGATACAAAATGAAAATTGTTATCATTGGATTTTTTGCCCGCCAAAACACACATTTAGACACCAGAATCGAGTCAAAAGCAGCATTAGACCCACTGATAATCGAAAATGAAGATTTCAAATGGCGGCCATTTTAAAATTCAATATGGCTGCTAAGTGGTAGAAAAATACGCAATGCATATTGTTACTATTCGATTTCTTGCCTCCCAAAACCTACAATTAGGCACCAGAATCCAGTGAATAGCAATTTTAGATCCCAAGATAAAGAGAATTTCGACTGGCTCAATATCTGAAAATGTTCACCATATGTCAATGTACATTTGTGCTAAATTTGGTGCTGGTATCACAAATTGCACAATAGGTTAGCTGTGCTTCCCCACTAATATGTGTGTGTAAAATAATACAAACGCACACACACACACACGATATAGAATAAGCACATTCAAACATATTAACAGGCGTGTCTTCAGTTTTCCAGACTATCAACGTTTTCAAGTATATCTTGAATCTTCTAAGACAATGATTCATCAGAAAAAGTCAGAAAGGTATTCGAAAAAAAAACGAAAACTTACTTTAGAGCATCCGTTTAGATCGACTTTTTGGCCAGAATACGCATGTATTTATCCAAAGATCGACGCCTTATTTAAGTTTACCAGAGAAACCAAAATAAACCAAACACATTGCCTTCTCCTAACTACCTTTTCTCATATATATATATATATATATATATATATATATATATATATATATATATATATATATATATATATATACATATATATATATTGACCCAATGATAATCGAAAATGTAGATTTCAAATGGCAGCCATTTTGAATTCCAATATGGCGGACATGAAGGGAGAATTCCGAGTGGCTCAATATCTGAAAATGTTTGTTATATAACAATGTACATTTGCGCCAAATTTGATGCTTGTATCACAAAATGCACAATCCTTTTGAAATTTCGAGCTAAACCGCCCACTATATATATCCGAATTATGATATATATGTGCCTGTATGTGTGTGCGTGTGTGTGTGAAGTTTACAGAAGTTTAGATCTCATGATACCTATTGTTTCCCGAGTAAACCGGAATCTGGTGAAAAGGTGTAAGTTTAGTTCTGTTTCATCGATCGTCAGTCATTTTTTTGCTAATGGAAAAACACAGAAATGGTTGACGAGCGATGAAACGAATTCATACCCAGGTTTTTACATCAGGCTCCGGTTTATTCACGAAACGATTGGTACTATGAGAACTAAACTAACCACCGATGTTCATGGCTAATAGAACCCTACCTGAGAATCCAACATTCAAACTCATTAACAGGTAACATGATTTGAAACAAATACATCGAAGATACTGCCAAGTCTGCTGCAAAGAAGTTGGTCTCCCTCTTCCGACTAGAAAATTTCTCACACTTACTAGTATTCTATATTCCTATATGCATTGAGTATTGTTGCCACATCTGTGCTGGTGCTCCAACCACTAGTCTATCCCTCTTATACAGTGTCATAAAAAGGACCTCTAATCTAATAGGTCCCACAGTGTTTACAAAGCTCCAGCCCCTGTCACATCACCACACGGTTGCATCCCTGTGCTTGTTTTACAAGTACTTCCACGGAATTTGCTCCCACAAACTTACTGTACTTGTGCCCCCTTTACGTAAATACCCCCCACTCACCCGACTAGCAGCAAAATCTCACCTCTTCACGCTATAACTCCCCAGATGCGCGAAAAGTGTTCGACTTTACTAGCTTCTTCCCTTAAACAGCTTATCTTTGAAATTCCCTCCCTGCTCCCTGTTTTCCGAGTGTACTAACAGGTAGAAATTTGAATGTAATGTGAATAAACATATCCCTGAACAACTCCCCACTCAGAATGCTCTATAAATCTGCCACGAATCTTCAGTAGCCATTAGGTCTCAGCGAGAATGTGCTTTGTTTTGGGTTCATATAAGTAAAACTAAAAAAGAAGTGAATGCATGAATTCGAACGTTTATCTTCTTCGACTTTCACTTTTATGTTCACAAAAATTCTCGATGATTTTCGTCTCATGTTGTAGGATCAGAGAAGAAATAATAATTAAATCCTACAAAAATGGGTTTCCTGGTGAAATCTGAAGACTTGCAAAGACCATAAGTGACATATTTTATTAGGCGCGCCCTTGAGGTTAATCTCACTTTTAATACCGCTTAGAATTTCCAACTTCCGGAGTCAGGCGTTTTTTGTGAATTCCTCATTGTGATTTCGTTGATTTTTTTCTCTGTTGGAACGTATTTCATGGAAAAAATGTAGGAACATTTTCGGGGGGCACGTGTCCCCGTTATCCCCACTGGTCTGGACCTCTCTCTCTCTCACTATATATATATATATATATATATATATATATATATATATATATATATATATATATATATATATATTAGTAAGTTTTTAAAAGGCTGTGGGCAATGCAAATTCCGGGCAAGATGTAAGCTGGAAAGAAACAAAAATAATAAATCGAATTCGAAATGTGACTTACTATTTATTTTTTCTTAAAATCTTACATAACAGCAAGTGTGGTGTTTGTGTGATGTCCGGATGATTATAAAAATCATTTATTTAATATTTCGGGAAAAGAAACTTCCCTTTGTCAAAAATAATAAAGACCAGAGGAAAACTCCGTCTGTGCCGAGAATATATATATATATATATTAATTATTTATTACTACATACATTGATGTTTCATTCTTACGCAATCTTCTGTGCAGTAAGCTAATTCCCGATGGTCGACGGGCGCGAACTCCGATCACAAATCGCCACTGATTCGCAGTCAAGAGAGTTACCAGTTGGCTACCAGCAATTAGCTTAGAATTTAGGATGAATTTAACTTTGTAATTACAGCAAGCGGCGAAGAGTGATCAACAACAACAAATCGTGTTGGATCTCGCAATGAAGCTAGTAGTACTGCTTGTTATTAAATTCACTCAGAGTAACCAGCCTTTGTAAAGGGGGCTATATAATTATATTTATAAATAAATATTAAGTATGTATTACCTACAGACATCGATGTTTCATGCTTACGCAATCTTCAGTGCAGTAAGCTAATTCCCGACGGTCGACGGGCGCGAACTCCGATCACAAATCGCTATTGATTCGCAGTCAAGAGAGTTACCAGTTGGCCACCAGGAATAAGCTTGAAATTTAGAATGAATTTAACTTTGTAAATACCAAGTCGGCGAGTATTCACAGCAAGCGGCGAAGAGTGATCAACAACAACAAATCGTAAGGCTACTCTATATACACTGCGACCAGCGATAATGGCTTTTTAATAAAAATTAAATTCACTCATCATTTTGTTAACCAATTTTAGCAATTGTTTCAGCACATTATGATAACAGTATTTGATTGAGTGACATATTGTTGAGAATAGTTTGTACAGTCATTTACGTTTTCTTCTCATTTCAGGGTTGGCCAAAGATAATAGTTTTTTTTTTACTTCTCAACGACAATGGGACGTTCAAAATGATTAACTGAGGGAGAAAAAAGACATTATAATAAAGGAAACGGCTAAAAGGTCATTACCTGGTGTTATTACATGAAAAATAACTCATCATATGGATACTGTAAAAAGATTTATGAAGGACGCTTCCCTAAGGAAAAAACGATCAGACACTAGAATATCCAAGACTGTCACCAACATGGATTTAAGGAATATTGGTTGTAAACTCCGTAAAATACCCGGACAATCAAGCAAATCACTTCTGTGAAAGTTCCACTTACAAAGTCTCCTATTACACCAGAACACAAAAATTTGGGAATGGAATAAGGTAGAGAAGTATACGAAGATGGATATATATATATATATATATATATATATATATATATATATATATATATATTATAATATAAAATGAAGTAATAAAATAAGGTGTCAATCAAATTTTATTAGAATTCAAAGTTCAAGCAAAGTATCCAAATTACGCTTTGAAAATATATAAAATTATATACACTTATATATATTTTTGTGTATATAATTTTATATATTTTCAAAGCGTAATTTTATTACCTGTAGTAGTATAACTGCGGTAATGGTCCTCTGAAGAGAAGAATTATCTTTGAAAACTAAAGACTTAAGGATACTTTGCTTGAACTTTGAATTCTAATAAAATTTGATTGACACCTTATTTTATTACTTCATTTTATATTATAATATTAATGCTCTATCCAGTATATTGAGCTTCAGTTTTTATCCGGATGTTTCACTAATTATAAGATATTAGTTGACGCTTATATCTTTTGTTGGATTGCTTAAGGACGAAACGTATACGTACATAGATAATAAACAATAACACACACACACACACACACATATATATATATATATATATATATATATATATATATATATATATATATATATATATATATATATATAAATATTTGTTATTGTTTATTATCTATGTACGTATACGTTTCGTCCTTTTATGATAATTTTAACACATTTAAAGCGGCGAGACGTACAGGCATTCTACTTCTATAAGGGAAGGAATGATGCATATAAAGCAAGTGACGTCATGCTGTCTACTTTTTTACGAGGAGCTTCAAATATAAATATTTGTTATTGTTTATTATCTATGTACGTGTACGTTTTGTCCTTTTTCAATCGGGACTCTTCAGCATAGAGATATGACTATTCACTACCGGTCATACGATTCGAAACCCTGGATTGCAAGTATTTTTCAACACAAATCCAACGTCGCTAACCGATCGGCCAATTCTGAACAGCTTATAAACAATGATAATTTTAACACATGGAAGGAATGATGCATATAATGCAAGTGACGTCATGTTATAAGATATTTCACCCCAAACAAGACAGGTCGCCACTGTAGACGTAAGGGGTTACTGAGAATTAGGGAGTAGGTTGAGGGTGTCATCTTAAGTTGGGAGCTGTGCAGCGAGATGTCTGTTTACATTGTTTTAAACCTCTGCATGTCGGTACAGTCGGGGAAACAGGGAGCAGAGGGAGTTCCAGAGGCCGGCTGCACAATGAAAGAAGCTGCTGGAGTAGAAGGCTCTCCGGCATCTGGGGACCTCCACAGTGAATGGATGTGACCTAGCTGATTGTCGGGTTGTTTTAGTATATTTGCGTCGAGCGGGCACTAGAGCAGCTATTTCATCAGAGCACAAGATTCTTTTTCACAGATAAGACCCGGGACACCCTTTGATGTACCTGATGGCTGGGCAAAAGGATGGGTTTATTAAGATGATAGTCACCATCGTTTAAAACAACAACAAAAGGGTGAAAGCGTAATAATATGGACGAGTATCATTGTGGATAGATTTGTTGGTTCTATAAGAGTACTCGAAGGAGTAAACATTACGTCTGCTGCCTATTGCAATCTTTTGATAGAATCTCTGGTAGTTTGGCTAGATGACATACATCTTGCTCTACTAAGGGACTTTGTTTTATGCACGACAATGCTCCTTCACACCCATGCCACTGAAGCATTGCTAGCATCTTTGGACATCAAAGTTACAAAGATTGTTATATAATGACGGACGTAACTTGTGGGATTATAAAAAACCTTTGTGAGAGTGTTAGATAATGGCTTGGACGCATCTATTCGAGATGGGTTTTAGCTTGCGCGGTTGTGGCTGGGTCACCCCGTCCAGTTCTGTGTGTTCCCACGGATGCACGGTGACAGCTGACGCGATCTTAAGGGTTACGGAGGTCAGGGAGTTCAGATCGACCTGCAGGTGACGACGAGATTTGAGACGAGATCGGAGACGAGAGCTCCGACCGTAAGAGAATTAAATCGGGATTTGATTGGAAGCAGAGAGCCAACATCGCCAATCATGCAAGCGGTTACAGAAGATGATTTTGAATGACGGAAAAATAAGAGCTTGAAGCCGAATCTCTTAGTTCTCCCTCTCAAGCAATTAAGATATTAACTAGTGAAATTAGTAGCGTAAATTCTCTCTCTCGGATCGACAGACTCGTTCAGGTCGACTAATTATATAGAAATAAAAAAACGGCTTTTTGAAACAAAAAGAAAGTCTTGTTATAAGTTAAGTTGGATTTTCAGCTAGCGAGGACAACAGTCCGTTAAGAGAGAGACACATAGCGGCACAACGGAGAATGGTTGCAGACTCGGACGGTGGCTGCCGGCAGACGTTATCAACAGAAGAAGGAGCGCGAATAGTCACACAGCGGCAGAAGCAGGCGAATGCGACAATGGTTTGCAGGCGAAAATGCAGTACGAATATTAGCGACCAGCGACTGAGAAACGCACGAGAGTCAGTATACGACGACGGCAACAAACCGGCGATCGAAAGGTTAGTGCAAGCAGTTGAAAAACGCGGACCAAAATACGGCATATCAATCCTCTGTAGAACATCGAGGGTTCTCTATACGATCGCGACGATGTAGAGATCGCAGAACCACACAATGTAACAAGATGACCTTCATGCTCCCTAGATTTAAACACAATAGAAAACTTTTGGTCTATCATCAAACGAGATTTTTATGCCAATGGACGTCAATTTTGGTCTAAAACAGACTTATCAGAAGCCCTTAATACTGCAGAAAGGGCAGTTCTACCAGCCACTATTAAAAGAATGCACTGATTCAGTCATTGCAAGCCTTTTCGAAATTATAAAGGTCCATGGTGGTTATGTGGGTAAATAAGGTATTTGTTCATTGTATGTATTAAACTATATATTATTATATATTTAATTATATCAATTACTTGTTAAATATAACCATCATTCATCTTTATTTTATTTATTTATTCCTTATTTTCACTAATATACGTTAATTTTTGTTGTTTTAATTGAAAGGCTATTATACTCAATCAGTAAAAATTCAGTAATTTCAACACATTTTATTTTGCAAATACTAGCTATGAGATTATGCTTATTATTTTTAGCAACATTTTATAGCAGAGTGCAAGATTAACTATTAAAAACATTTCCGAAATTGGGTCATGGAAAATTGAGAAATAACTATTTTTGTTAGAAAGCTATTATCGCTGGTCGCCTAATAACCTTCCGAAAACATATCACTTGAACACATGTGTTTGATTCGTTGATTTTACGGCATATCAACACTCTGAGTATTGTATTATTATTATCATTCGAAGTTTTCGGACTATTCTTAATTATATGCTTTGTATCGCCTGTAATTAGGATTGAACCTTCAACCTCACGAAGACTACCACTTAGAACTGATTATGACTTAGCACTTTATTCGTTGCGCCACGAGTTCGATAACAAGCAACTGAAGAAGGTCGGAGGTTACATCATCCAAAACGTTGTGAAAGTTACATCTAATATGAGAACAGTAGTCCGAATGATCCAAATAATACAAATTATGAAATCCTTATCTAAAAAATTCCTAAACACTCTCAACATTTTAATGTAGATAAATGCCTGTTGGAACAGATTCTCTCATTCTCCCTATACTTGTATATTTGTCTCTCCCCCCCCCTCTCTCTCTCTCTTTCTCTCTCTCTCTCTCTATATATATATCTATCTATCTATCAATCTCTCTCTATCTATCTATCTATCTCTCTATCTCTATGTATCTATCTATCTCTCTCTCTCTATGTATCTATCTATCTATCTATCTATCTATCTATATATATATATATTGTTTTTTTTACTTCAATCGAAGTCCTCAGAAATCAAGAGGCCCCTCCCTGTTGCTAACACTTAGTTTCTATATGAGATACATATATATTCGAATTTTTCTGTACCTCTAAAACATTAAGTTAGTAAAGAAGTTAAGAACATTTTCCTCTCCCCAAATGACCAGTATTGATTTACTCCTCTCCAGGAGTTAGGCACAAGGCCAGTTTTTATCTTACTCCCACAAGTAAGATGTGACCCAAGGTCGGGTCGGGAAAGTGGGGTTTAAAAATTGCCTGGGCAGCCCCGTCGGCATTCCCCGGTAGGGGCGCCTCAGGCAGTAAGCAATAAACTTACTCCTCCGCAAAGAGGGGAGGCAAAGCCTGGGAGGGTGGACCTCCTAGAACTGCACAGGACAGACCCATTGACTGGCGTAAGTCAAGCCCCGAAGGCCAAGACAATACCAGTCTATGGGGTGTAGTATCCATCAGAACAGATACTACACTTTGATCTTAGCCAATGACCAGTAAACTCTGTTATATTATATCTTTCTTGCGGGCTCTTGGTCTTACCGGATTCCAAGACAAGAATCCATCTTGTCTGGTGGAGTATCCAGCTAAGTGTTGTTACTTGAGGTAACATCACTAGGAGAAAGTGCACCATTCCTCGTATGAGCCAGAGCATAACCGTGTCGAGGGGATCTTATTTGAGCTTCGAATACTATGTTGTTTTAAATATTTGGTCATGGTTTACTTGTAAGGTAGAAGTATCTCATGTCACTCGAAGGCGGTGTCTCGTAGGTAATTCAAACTCCCCTGTAGGTAATTCAAATTCGCCTCGTAGGTAATTCAAACTCCCCTCGTATGTAATTCATACACCACCACCACCCCCCACACACACACACATATATATATATATATATATATATATATATATATATATATATATATATATATTTCAATTTGTTATCTTTTTGTTTTTGCTGAGGATGGGGCATCCTACCGAATGCCAGATATTCACCCGCTATTTCAGACACTCCAGTCGAGAGATTTTTTTAAAGATTTTAATTGTCCCTTTAAGTGCAACTGTTAGTATTTCTCTTGCACTTGGTTCATCGGGTATATTCGCCAGGTAGTTTTTCAAATTATTTGTCATGAGACCGGTTGCTTCTATAATTACTGGAGTGATGGAGATCTTCTTGAGATAATACCTTGGTATTTCGTTATCTTTTCTCTCTCAGCTCTGTTTAAGCCAGCATCATTAGTGACACTGGCTTCAACTAGGGTTGCTACTTTCTCCCTTTTGTCCCATTTAACTATGGCAGATTTAACAACTCCGTTTTTATAAATATGTAGCTGTACTAGTCATAGTGGATGGTGACTCATTTATTTCCAACTGCATCATTCCTTCCCTTAATAGAAGTAGAATGCCTCGACGTCAAAGCCGCCGTTAAAGTGTTAAAATTATCATAGTTTATTCGCTGTTTACAATTGGCCCAGCGATTAGCGACGTCGGACTGGAGTTGAAAAATACTTGAGGTCCGGGGTTTCGAATCGCATGACCGGTAGTGAATAGTCATATCTCTATGCTGATGAGTCCCGATTGAAAAAGGACGAAACGTATACGTACATAGATAATAAACAATAACAAATATTATATATATATATATATATATATATATATATATATATATATATATGTGTGTGCGTTAAATAAAATGGAATTAATGGATAAAACAAAGAAATTTAAAGGAAACACTCTTCTTAGATGTCTTTGTTTTATTCTTTAATTCATTTTATTTTATTTATACATTCTGTTGAATTTTCATCCTCTAAATGTATCACATACACACACGGACATATATATTCAAACTTCGTGTTGTATTATTCACAAAAATGTGCTCAACATAAAAAAAAGTTATAACATAGAGCAAATGATAATTCAAATGTTTTGTAAAGTTTTCATTGGGATTGTTTAATTTTTTTTTCAACTGCGTAAAATTCTTTTTCAGAAAATGTAAGAAAATTGACGGGGGTGGGGACATTTGCTCCGCTCTCCTTCGGACTAATGAAGTATAGCATCCCTCAAACAGGTAGAAAGCAAAAGAAGGACAGAAAGCGAGAGAGGGAAGAGGAGAGAGAGAAGAGGAGAGAGAGAAAGGGAGAGAGAGGGAGCGAAAACTAGAGAGAGTGAAAGGGAGAGATAGAGAGAGAGTGAGAGAGATAAAGAGAAAGAGCGTAGTCAAAAAGAGAAATAGAGAGAGAGAAAGAGAGAGATGGAGAGATAAAGCGAGAGAGAAAGAAAGAGAGGGAGAAGGAAAGAGAGAAAAAGAAGAGAGGGGATTAAAAAAGGAGAGAGAAAGAGAGGGAGATGAAGAAAGAGAAAGAGCATGAGAAAAAGAGAAAGAGAAAAATAAGATGAAGATGGAGAGAGAAAGAAAGAGATAGAGAAAGAGAGAGAAAAGGAAAGAGAGAAAGGGAGATAGAAGCAAGATGCGTCCATTCAATTTGCACATTTATCGATGAAAATGCTACTTTCCATTCTTCCTCCGTGTAACTAACGCGAGGCGGAACTTCCACAAACAGAACTTACTCGCAAGGGTTTCCCGTCAGTGAAACACGTTACCACAAGGCTACTTCCATGTAGATTACAACATCGTCGTCTTCAGACCCAATATCAACAGATTCCGCAAATAATTTGAGCTTGGTCCATCTCATCAATTTCTCCCAATCCTCTCATGAGGTTCTTCATCTCTACAACTGACAATCATTCCACCCTGTTCACCATTATCCTCAAGTGGCGTTTGGCCTTTATAAGTTGTTATACATTAGTAAAAAGGCGTGACAGACATACGGACGACGGCTTTTATGTAGATGTATAGATGAATTTTCTATAAATAAAACGCAATCAAAATGATATTTCAAATGGGTGTGACAGAAAGACGTATACTACCCCTTTCTCACAGAAGAAACATCGCTAGTCTCTCTCTACTCTTGGTTACTTTCATGGAACGTGCTCGACTGAGCCCCAATCTCTAGTTCCCCTCTGTAAAACATTCACAGCAAGAACTCGCTTTTCCACCACAAAGAAAAATAACTTTCCCTTCTACCTTCGTGTGCCTAACGTTAGGCGAAATTTCCACGAACACAGCTTTTTCGCAAGAGCTTCTCCCCTGTGGAACACACTACCACGTGGCTGCTTCCCTGCACCTTACAAGATAGTCGTCTTTAAATCTAATGTCAACAAATTACTGTCATATACCGTCCCCACCAGTAACAAAAATTAGTTCATTCAATTTATCATTTTCAATCCTCTAAGCAGGTTCTACCTCTTTCAACTGACAATCATTCCATCTCGTTAACTCTTATCCTCGAGTGGCCTTTGGCCTTGGTAATCAGTGATCTATGGGTAAAATTGAACAATTGATATACATGTTAAATATTAGGGCGAGTAAATCCACTAGTATATAATTGTGTTATTTGAAAATAACAAGAAAGAAAAGTTAAGTCAGGGTCAACTTAGTGCACTGGAAGTTTAGATTTACTCGGCCGTGTGAATTGATAGAAACGGATTTGACGTCACATGGCTCGAAGAGAGAGTGAGTGACAGAAGTAGTGAGTTCGATTGGAAGCCTAGAATTGCGAACATGTAATTTTTAATTTCCTGATAAGATAGGATTAAACAGTAATTATCGAGCTCTCTCTATATATCTCTCTCCCCCTCGCCTCATTGATCAGTGATTTAGAACACGAACAAAGCGAATAAACTTTCTTTTGTCTTCAACCGTTTTGTCTTGACTTTGTCCTTTTTGCAAGTCTAAAATGGTATGAATATAATTTGCGAACTTTTATGTTTCTGTCACGATTCCGACAACTTGTTTTTTTTGCATGTATGGCACAATGTTGAAATGCAACATACATACAGACGGACAGAGCCTCATATGACAATGAATGGACGCATCTAATAAGCTACTTAGTTTCACGTCCTTCTCGCCGGTTTCATTCAATCTGCACGTTCAGTGATGAGAATGCCGTTTCAATCTGAAGCCTGACAGACTGACCGACTCTCAGAGACGCACGGAAGCGTCAAGAAATCACGAGACTTCGTTAAGTGGTGAATGAAGAATACCTCACTGAACCCCCATCCTCAGAAAATACCAAGAAAATGAAAACAACAACAAAAAAAGATCTCAGATTTCCACACATCACAAACCAATGAGGTCGACTAATCTGAAAAAGAATAAAGAAGAGAAAAGAAAATCATACAAATTTAGTCAAACAGTCGAGGAAACAAATACTTACTTACCGTCTCGGACAAAAAAAAAGAAAATAGATCGCACCCCCTCCACCTTCTGCTACATATGTTATATCCTAATTCCACGCAAGACGAAACTCTTTCTATGTATTCATCCATTCTTCTTGAAGCTTTTCCGATATTGAGTTCCGTCTTTAAAGAGGAGCAAATGTTCATTTCAAATTCGTTTAAAATTAAATTATTTCCATTCTGTTAGGTGGAACCCGCGTAATTCGGTCGCGCGTGCGTGCGTGTGTGCGTGTGTGTGTGTGTGTGTGTGTGTGTGCGTGTGTGTGTGTGGGGGGGGGTGCGTCCGTGTATGTGTGTGTGTGCGTGCGTGCGTGCGTGCGTGCGTGCGTGCGTGCGTGCGCGCGCACGTGTGTGTGGGGGGGGGGAGGGATGCGTGTGTGCGTGTGTGTGTGGGGGGGGTGACTCTACTCAAAAGAGGACCAACTGCGCATGGCGGATAGAATTATTTATCAATGGACAGTCAAAGAATAATTTACTACGATAGAATCTAATCTGACAAACTTCTCTCCGTGTTGTGTAATATGTCTAGTAAATTAAACAGGCTTGTTAAATACATGAAACGAAAATTTAAAGGCTTCGACTGCTTTCAAGTATTTGGTGGTTTTTAAAAAAATTATTTGATTATTAACAGTTGTTTAGCTATTTTTGTTCATGTTATGCAAAAAAAAAAGCTTTAAAAACTAAACTTTGACCAATTGTTTAGTTTAGTTTTTTAAAGTATAAACAAACAAAAAATGTATTTACTTGAAGCAATAGCGTCTTTATCGCCTGTCAGTCTTCGCGTCGGCTTTTTCCGGCGACTTACGTAAACTGCCGGAACATACCGACCCAAAGTTGGCAGAAATTGGGTCCCATTCTATATCAGTACGATATATATATATATATATATATATATATATATACTTAAAGTTAAGTTTATATGTTTATATATTTTTATGTATGTAAGCTAATTAACCAATCATTATGAATTTTGGAACATAGCTGCTTGACACAGGGGTAAATAATATGGGCTATATTTAGTTAGATTTAGTTTATGCAAAAGGGGGACTCTTCGTGGAAATCTATATACCTCCAATAACTGTTGTAAAATTTTAACAATATGTTTTAGATATGATGATATTGTAGTCGACGTTTAGCATCACCTGTGCTTCGTATATCTATTTATGTGTTCAATACAAGCATGCCAATGAGAATAAAGTAACAAATCGAAAACAAGGAAATATACAAAGACATTTATTGCTCGAAAACACGATTGGGTTTGCTATTAAGTTGTTTCCATTGAGAATGTGTATGACAGAGTTTGTAAATGATGTGTGCAGGTAAGTGTGTGCGTAGAGGAAAATCTTACATACCAGAATAGTGTGAGTTTGTAAGCGCGCATATTGTGTCCACGAGAACGTGTATGACAAAGCCTGAGTAGAATAATGTGGGCGTGTGTGTGTGAAAGTAGAAAATGTATTATGTATTAGAATAGTGTGCTTGTGTGCCAGCGCACAGTGTGTGTGATGTGTTCGTCAAAGCAACCGGTAGACTGAAACGGTCTGCGGGATATGTCTACTATCGAGGTCGGAAGAATAAAAGAGTATTTAATTCCCTCCCACCGCAGGAATATGTGACACAAGGTCGGAAAGTGGGAGAAGAGTCAAGCCAGCACCCATAAAGAAGGAGAACTCTGGCCTAGCAAAAATAGCCTGGGCAGCCCCGTCGGAAGAATAATAGAGGCAGCGACTATATGTGCTTTCCTTTTTATAACGACCGAATATCAACGCCATCTGGCGTCAAAAGGGAAATAACTCTGGACTGAAAAGAAAACCTCTTGTTAGTTAGTCTGTAATTGTGTTGACAAACAGGAGGTAATGCTACAGACATAAATTAAATATATATTAATCAAAATGATCCCTGTAGGGATCAAATCTCAATTAAAAAAAAACAACTCAATACTTAGCATTAAGTGGAGCTTAAACATATATTTATTTCGGAAATGATTATTATATCTTTATAATAATTTATACACAACCCAAGTCATTTGGTTTACAATAGCAAACAAAATTAAATAGTTTACTATTAAAAAAAAAATGTGTCTTCAAAACCTCGGAAAAAGATGTAAACATAAAAGTTCGCAAGATGGAGAAATGAGCAGAATCAGAAACTTAGTTATCCCTAACTCCAAATGAAGATTTAACGATGGTTTTGAAAAAAAATCCAAACAGTAAAAGAAACACAGGAGCAAACAAAAATCAATCTGATGAAAAAAGTAAAAACTGCAAAGATCGGTTCACAATGGCTTCCGTCTAGTAGAGAACTGTAAGTGTAGTATTAACACAGCATGACGTTGCTAGCTTTAAATGCATCGTTCCTTTCATTAAGTAGAACACTCTAGACGTCAAGCCGCCGTATAAAGTGTTAAAATTATCACCGTTTATTCCTAGAACTGCACAGGACAAACCCATAGACCGGCGTAAATCAAGCCCCGAAGGCCAAGACAATACCAGTCCATGGGGTGAAGTATCCATCGGAACAGATACTACACTTTGATCTCGACCAAAGAACGAGTGACAGGGCAACCAGGTAGAAGCACATGCGGTCCTCGTAGCATCGGACTAGGTTTTGTGTCGAGTCACCCAGGATACGACTCTGAGTTACGTCCACAGGACAGTCGGACCATATTTGGTGTCCTCAGACAAACGATACGATCCTTAGTGACTTCCACTGCACATCGGATCACATAGTTATGAGATTAAAACCCATAGAAGCATTTGTACTACTATAAAAACATATAATAGCATATAAAAGTAATTCTAACAATAAAAGAATAGAACAGACATTGGACTAAGAAATAAAAATAGACCCGAAATGATAGGAATTAGTAAAGCAATGTTCTCCAACGTTAACAATACGGTAAAAAATGATCTAGAATTAACCCAATGGGTCAACACTTTCCGTAACGATAGCTTGGTTCAATAAATATCGAAAGTAAAAAATAGATGTATCTCTCTACAATTCGACGTTGTATATTTTATCCATCAATCGTTGAAGAACTTTTCAACATAGCTTTAGAATTCGAAGAGATACACATTAAAATATCTAAACAAAATCCATATGATTCAAATATTCAAACTCCTTAGAGGGCGTATATTAGTGTTAGACTTGTACCGCTGTCACTCGGAATACGGAGGAGGGAAATTCTCCTGTAGTGTTAGCAGTAAGGGCGGTTTCTGTGGATGGTATTTTTTGTTGATTGCCTTCATAAATTGGGTTCTTTTTTGCTTTTATTAATGTTGAATACATATATATTGTGTGTTTCTCTATGTATAAATGACTCAATCCTTTTTTAATATATATATACATATATATATATATATATATATATATATAATTATTATTATTATTATTATTATTATTATTATTATTATTATTATTATTATTATTCCATGCATCCACATAAAATGTTATAAGGAATTATAATTTTTTATGTATCAATTTTCAGTATTTATTTCAACAGTGCTCGATACGTGAGTAGAGCTAGGTAGTAAGTATATTTATGGCAATTAAGCTACACAGAGGCTTCCCCGTTTCATCCCCAGAGAGAATCGTCAGGCTAAAATGCTCCGTTACACAGCAAAATAGCTGTTTAGTTATTTTATGTACACCCCCCACACACTCATATATATATATATATATATATATATATATATATATATATATATATATATATATATATATAATATAAAATGAAGTAATAAAATAAGATGTCAATCAAATTTTATTAGAATTCAAAGTTCAAGCAAAGTATCCTTATAACTTTGCCAGCCCCTTCAATTTCACGTATATGGACTGCTGTTTGTAACTTGGAGTAATGTCTTTCCTGATTATGCTTTTCAATTTGTATGACCTGGATGGACTGTATGGATTCAACAAAAAGTATGTTTTTGGGTTGATATGTTTGATGTTATGTATTTTTATGTATTTGTGTATATAATTTTATATATTTTCAAAGCGTAATTTTATTACGTGTAGTAGTATAACTGCGGTAATGGTCCTCTGAAGAGAAGAATTATCTTTGAAAACTCATGAGCTAAGGACTTAAGGATACTTTGCTTGAACTTTGAATTCTAATAAAATTTGATTGACACCTTATTTTATTACTTCATTTTATATTATAATATTAATGTTCTATCCAGTATATTGAGCTTCAGTTTTTATCCGGATGTTTCACTAATTATAAGATATTAGTTGACGCTTATATCTTTTGTTGGATTGCTTCATATATATATATATATATATAATACCTAAACAGCTAGGTCGCTGTATCACGGCGCCTAAATGTGGTTAGATATAGTGAATGATTGAAGTTGAAATTCGAAATATGACCGTTTGCCATCTTACTCACCAAAAAATTAACAAAAGTTATGTCTATATTTTTCACATTACCGGTTACCGAGAGATCTCCATCCGAATTAGGAAGATTGATGCTTTGTTCCAGATGGAAACCGTTACTTCCTCTACTAGATGGCACAACCCACGAGTGGGAAGTAAATGTAGTCATCCACAGACAGCTGTTTCGCCCTATCACGTTGAGTTCTTCGAGCTTAGATTCGAAATCCGACCGTTTGTACAGTAGTCAGCAATATTTTCCCGTACGTCATCTCACTTATCACAAAGTAATAGAAATTGTAATGATTTCTCAATTATTTACATGCGTAAGATCTTTGTTTAAAGCGGTCTTGACGTATGCTTATATATTCTTTATTGGCACCGGCTGTGTTCCTGTTCAGTGATTGTATGTCGGCTTTGTATATAATTTATCTTGATAAATATTTCCTCACTACACCATTCCATTGATACACAGTTAAAACGAGCTTGTAGCGGGAAACTTCGATGAAATAAAAATCAGCGCCAGTAAAGCAACCTCTAAAACTCCATGATATTCAGACCGCTTAAAGGAAAACTGCCTCCTTCAGCAAGCTTTTAGCCTGAAAAGGTTTGTTTAAATTTTAAAATAAATATATACTCAAATACATATTTTCATATATATATAAATATATATATATATATATATATATATATATACATATATATATATATATATATATATATATATATATATATATATATATATATATACATATACATATAAATATATATATACATATAAATATATATATACATATAAATATATATATATATATATATATACATATATATACATATAAATATATATATATATATACATATAAACATATATATACATATAAATATATATATATATATATAAATATATATATATATACATATATATACATATAAATATATATATATATACATATAAACATATATATACATATATATACATATAAATATATATATATATACATATAAACATATATATACATATAAATATATATATATATATAAATATATATATAAATATATATATGCATATAAATATATATATACATATAAATATATATATACATATAAATATATATATGCATATAAATATATATATACATATAAATATATATACATATAAATATATATATATACATATAAATATATATATATAAATATATATACATATAAATATATATATAAATATATATATATACATAAATATATATATATACATATATATATATACATATATATATATATATATATATATATATATATATATATATATATATATATATATATATATATATATATATATATATATATATGCATGATACAATACCGCCTTATGTACAGGATAATCTTCAAAACTAATTAACGGATCATTATGAATTTTTGAACATATATTCTCAGCAATCCTGTGAATAACATGTATACATTATGTTTTAAAACTTTACTATTTAAGTGGTGTGACCACCAAAACTTATACTCGGAATGTAAACGCAACAGTGTACCAGTATATCATGGAAGCTAATTTACTGTAAGTGCTGGATAATCAGTTTGACAGTGACGCCACATACATCATTTTTCAACATGACTTGGCACCGACACACTCTGCCAAGTCCACAACTTCCTGGCTCCGAGAACAATCGATCCCTGTTCTTGAATGGCCGGCGAACTCGCCAGATTTTAACGTTATTGATGCCTTGTGGGATCAGATGAAGAGGAAGCTTCGCAAAGAAAAACCTACTACCTTTGCACATCTCACAGATTGTCCTCAATAAGAATGAGAGATTATGATTAAATTACTTGCAAAATCTTTTTAAACACATAATTTTTTTGAGTTTGAGATTACTCAACGAATAATGTTCTATTAAATTGAAACGTTGAATTTCCTAATGTGACAATAAACTACTCTGTGACAATAAAGTCTGACATATGCAAATATTACAAATGATTAACAATAGTTGTAATTGTTATTTACATATAGAATATTTCGCCTACACAATTTAAAAGCCGAAAATTATCTCAAACGGAATGACTTTTACAGTTTTAGACATATGTTCTATTTTTTTGACCAGCACGTGTATATATATATATATATATATATATATATATATATATATATATATATATATATATATGATTTTTGTGCGAAACGGTCGTCAAGTTACACTGAAAATGAATAGACTTGGTCACATAAATTTAACATACTTTTGTTTCCTTATGTATGCTTTGTTTTTAAATGGTAACATTCATCAAACTTTTACTTTCAAAAGGTTTGTTTAAATTTTTAAATGAATATATACTCAAATATATATTTTCATATATATATATATATATATATATATATATATATATATATATATTGATATATATATATATGTATATATATATATATATATATATATATATATATATATATATATATATATATATATATATATATATATATATTCTCGTGGGAACAATATAAGGAAAATGCAGCAATTAAAATATATGTCCTAAAGTATTCTGTTACATAAAGACAACAAAAAATACTAACTTCAAAATGTAAAATGCAAAACAAAACGTTCAAGAAAACAATTGTGCCCTAAATATTCTAAAAACCAAAATGGCGCTTAATTGCGCAAAAGCACGACGGAAATAGGTTATCATTTTGACATGCGCAGTCAATAAAAAACAAACCTGGTCATTGATTGGCTGAAATAAGCCACGGTGCCATGGCTTCCTTTCGATCCGATCCTTATCTGTTTGCTTGCTTTGTTAAAATTATGTAGATGCCCCGGTGCATTTTTAAGTTTCTGGTATCAGCGATATATCATTCGTTGTCTAGCAGACCCAGAAATAAGTCGCTTTCGTGACGGTAGGCGATTGCGTCATGGCTGGAATGATGTTACAGTGTAAAAAGGGGATGGGGCAGACAGAAACGGTACTTGTAGATAAGATTAATAAAATAAAAAGGACAGTGACCGACAAATGTGGTATAGCGCTTAACCTACATCATTGTGCATCTGCACAGAAAGCTTTTATACATACAGACATGAAATATGTAAATAGACACCCCTAAAGGAAGGCATGGTCGCTAAATCTGAAATTTCGACCAGTCTTTGCCTGTTTTTCTTGTTTGTTTTTGCTTGCAAATGTTTTCAGCAATTTGCTTAATTATTAACAAATAAAATTAAACATTTTTATAATAGTGTATAGGAGAAAGCACTTATAAATTAAATCAAGAGAGGCGCGAGAGCGCTCTATCCCTTAATAGAGCCTATGAATGGCCTATGCTGGAAATCTCATTTCTTTGATCAATCATAACTCAAAAAACAATAAACCAAATTAGTTAAAACTTTGCACAACTTTTTTATTTGACAGGTTCCATAAGTGTGTAGAATTTCAGCATCATTAGTCAAGGCAACCCAGAAATCCAGAAAGTACAATCATGAAATCATGTTATCTGTGTGTGTACGTACGTACGTACGTACGTACGTATGTGCCACCCTGTATCTCATCAACTATTTGATGGATTCAGCTGATTTTTGGCAGAGATAGAGGTTCTAGGGTCTAGTTGATGGCATTTTAATTTTAGTTTAACATATACCTTAGTTTTCCAGAAGATTCCAAAAAAACCTTATGAGAAGGCATTGTATCGAGGCATAGTCTTTACAAAAGTAGTGACATTCCATAAAAATGCCAGTGTACTGAAATCATATGCCCTTAATAGGGTTAAGATGAAAATTCATATACACTAAATGTACAAAAGCAAGGAAATTCCCAAATTGTTACACTTTTATTGTCATTAAGGGTATGACTATATATCAACCAAACCATTTCATTATCACATCACTACAGTATAAATCTCTATGCATGAGTGGATTAAGTGTGTGAGGTGCGCTGAAGAAATATTCCTACCAGTAAAATACATAGCCCTGTTGTGCTTGCATACCCTTAATGACAATAAAAGTGTAACAATTTGGGAATTTCCTTGCTTTTGTACATTTAGTGTATATGAATTTTCATCTTAACCCTATTAAGGGCATATGATTTCAGTATACTGTCATTTTTCATGGAATAAAAAATATACTTTTCAAAAGACTTTTATAAACGGAATAATATTAAAATGTGTATAACCACGATACTCCTTTTAAAAAATCAAGTAGTTTTATTTTTTTCTTCATTAGATTAAAATGTTTATCATCCAAATCTGATCACTCTCTAATTTTACTTCATCCATTTGAAAAGTAAAAATAAAATTTTAAATACTCTGGCTAAACATATAATAGGGAGTTTTGGGGGTTAACACCGGCAGAATTTCCGATTTCAGATTTGGCGGCCATGACAGTGGGAAATCCAAATATAACCCTAATCTTAACCCTAACCCTAACCCTTACCCTTATCCTCACAAATAATTCATACATGTTTGAAGTTTCTGCTTCCTGCACCGACGGCCAACACTCGGAGTCATACAAAGCAGCAGTAAAAGTTTCAAACATCGATATTTCATATTGACAGAGTTTCAGATATAAATATATCTATTATATGTCACCATATTATACGTTAATCTGAATGGAGACTTAATTAGTGTCAACTCGCCGCAAACCTCGCGATTCCATTTCCCAAAATTAACTTAGTGATTGTCCAATTCATCAGTGAGAGAAAATAACTTAACTATTAATGATAATAAGGGTGTCTATTAACTTCTTTAATGTCTGTGTATATAGTAGACGTCCCCCTACCCCGTTTGGTCACAATAACTACCACTATTTATTCCACTAAAATGTAATTCAAAAATTCATATCATGTGACATGATGTTAAGGTATTTTTTCTTGCATAACTAGAAATAATAAACCTATTTACTTCTATATTATACTTATGGATAATATAGAGCTAATGAGACTCGTCATTTTACTATATAATTTGCATACGTGTTTCCAGTGTGTATGAACACATTATGTACATGCATGGAGTATTGTTGCCACATCTCGGCTGGTGCATCGTCTACTAGTCTCTCCCTCCTTGACACGGTCAAAAAAAGAGTCGCCAACCTAATAGGTCCCTCACTGTCAACCAAGCTCCAGCCCCTGTCCCATCGCCGCAATGTAGCATCCTTGTGCTTGTTTTACAAATATTTCAATGGATTGTGCTCCGATGAATTGGCTACTCTGGTGCCCCCTCGACGTAAGTACACTAGACCAACTCGACAATCGACTAAATCCCATCCATTCACTGTGGAGGTCCCCAGATGCCGGAGAGCTTTCTACTCAAATAGCTTCTTTCCTCGTGCTGCTGGCCTCTAGAACTCCCTCCCTGCCCCCTGTTTCCCCGACGGTACTGACATGCAGAAATTTAAAACTAATGTAAACAGACATCTTGCTGCGCAGATCCCAATTTAGGTTGTACCCCCCCCCCCCAACCTTCTCCCTTTTCTTTCTTCTCAGTATCCCCTTACGTCTACAGTGGCAGTAAAAAAAAAAGAAGGCAAAATAAACCAATTAAAAAGCAATGCTGAAAAAACAGTGTCGCTCTTTTTCTAAATGCTCACAAAGATACTAAAAATGTTAGTCAGTGGTTGAATGAACAAAGAGTGATTGGTTAAAGAAAATAGCATATATAGCTCAGAGAGAGATAGTGGCTTTTCATTTATTACAAATTACTACTAATTAGAAGTGGATGCATTGAAATAGCAAATAATTAGCTACCACTAGTGGCAACCTTACTCACTTATTTTCTGAAGGTCGGTGGGGGTTTGTCAGTGTACTCTTGCCTACAAGAAATGCCTGGGCAGCCCGTTGGCAGGCGACTTGCAATAAACGAATTCCCGCTCAAAAAGAGAAGGTAAATCATGTGCCAGAAAACGATCTTTGGAATCTCCGCAAAAAGTATGAATAAAGGTATACTATCGTTTACGACAGTCCGTAAGCCGAAACAGAAAAACGGAGATACCTTTAATGGGCTCATCTATGAAGAATATATGGTAGACTTCGTACATTTATTACGAATTTATCCACTAAAATTAATGATTTGATCGTCCCAAACCATATATTTTAGAATTTATATATTTTAACGAACATTCTAATCCACAAAGCGTATCAGATAGTTTGCGTGTCGGGCAACCGTTTTCCAGAGAGAAAAGAGCTCGTGTTAATCTTCTTCTTTCGTGTAAATCAGATGATTCTGGTGTTGGCATTAGTTTCCCCGATGTTTTTCTAGTTATAAATCTTTCTGGAAAGACATCGGGTACTTACGGGAAGGACCACGAGAAGGTTGCCAACATCCCTAAGTGTAAGGGGTACTGTGAAACCGACTGGATTCGAACTTGGAACATCCAGGTCTTCACTTAACCATCATTACCTCCCCTCGTGTTAATAATTGCATATTTTTATAGTGTGAACTGGTTTGCATGAGTGAGCAACAAATTTGCATGTGTAGAAACTAGCTGACTTTTAAAAGACGGATTAAAAGCAGACGGTGAGTGTGATTTTTGTCAGCGTTGTGACGGTGTTGCATGAGCAGGAGTTCCTTCTTAAGTTTGGACCATCTTTATTTCTTACGTTAAAGTAATGGGTATATTCTATTTAGTTTTCAATTATACTGAGTTACGTTTCTACGACAACGGCAAATAAATGTGTTTTTCATTAGAAAACAAATAAATACTTTTTAAAAACCAACATTTTAGTTTAATATAAAAATGTGGTACTACTCCAGATGAAACCACTAATTTCCGTGACTGCTCGGCGGCAACGAGCGGGCAGGGCGCGGAAGCGCCCGAAAGATGCCGAGACGAAAACGAGGTTGAAGCAAAACTGAAAGTCGTAAAATGGAAGAGTGGCAGACGACAATATAAGACGAAGAATACAAAAGAAAAAAATACATATATTTGAAAAAATATGAAAAATAAAAAATGAACAAACCATAGCTGAAGAACTATAAATAAACTTTTTTTACATTTTTTTCGTGGATCAAATGAACCATTTTTTTTTCTGTCTTTTTTTACATAAATCAAAGAAGTAAATGCTATTTCTTTTACGATATTTAGCCAACTTTTTTTTGTCTTTTTTTTTACATAAAACAAAGAAGTATGTTATTTTTCTTAGGATATTTAGGCAATTTTTTTTAAATATTTTTTTTTTTTTGGGGGGGGGTCATATATTTTCTCGTCGAGGGCCAGGGTTTACGAATACGTTTGCGGCCGGTTAGAAAGGTCTTCCTACCGCTTGTTTTGTTGTGCTGAGCGCAGATGATTGGCAGCAACCTGATTGGTCAGCTCTGCTTCAGTCTCGTTTTCGTCTCGGCAGCTCTTGGGCGCGTCTGCGACCTGCCCGATCGTATCCGCCGAGCAGTCACGGAAATTAGGCGCTTCATCTAGAGTAGTACCAAAAATTTGATATTGAATAAATATATCATATTCTACATTAAAATATAAAATTTGATAAGATCCCGAAACCAACTAATTACCAAAAAAAAATGTTTAAATGAGCATGTGTAAAAAACATTAACGCCAGTCAAATACTATTAAACATTTGTATGAAGGTTTTAAAAATTTACTTGTTTGACAGTGTAATAGTAAACCTTCTCGAAAGTATATCCTCTCCATGTTAACCTTTTTATATCTTGCTGATATCAATCTTTCCTTTTCTTTCAATAAAAAAGTAGAAAAGCAATAAATAATGAAAGTGTCAAAGTTCAAATTAGTGATTTGCGTGTATTGGATGGAAAATGTTTATTCACTGTGTTTCCATAGCAATTATGTGTTTCTTGCGTGACGTCATGTCGTCTACCGAGACGAGACAATAGCATTTACGCATGTCACAATCAATTCCAAGGCTAGAATTCACCAAGATGGCCGCTGTCATCGTTAATTAACACGAAACGAGTTCATTTCTGTATTTAATTGTTCGTGCAAATGTGTGTATTATGTTTTATTTATTTCGATGATATATTTAAAGGAAAGGAATAAAAGAAATGAAGGAGAAAAGAAATTCGAGAAGGACAGTCGTAAGAAAAAGGTAAAAAGAGACAAAGTAACAAGGAAGAGAAAGAAAGAAAAATAAAGGAAGTTGAAACAGTGAAAGAGGAAAGAACAATAAAGTTGAAATAAAAACAGAAACAATGAAAAATAAGCAAAGTATAAAATGAAAGAAAAAAGGGAAAGTATAGACACACTTAACTAACTCATCAAACCAGTGAGAGAAGAGAAAAAAACGATATAAAAAAGATCTAACAAAATAAAAAATGAAAATTGAAAGAAAGACAAAAAAATAAATGGAAGAAAAGCCAATGAAAGAAAACTAAATAAAAAAAAAAAAAAATAAAAATAAATAAAATAAAAATAAATAAAATAAATAAAAAATAAATACAAATAAATACAATTGAAAAAAATATAAAAATAAAAATAAATAAAATAAAATAAATAAAATCAACATAAAATAAATAAATAAAATAAAATTAAATTAAATTAAATTTAAAAAATAAAATAAATAAAATAAAATAAAATAAAAAAATAAGAATAAAATAAAATAAAATAAAAAAATAAGAATAAAAATAAAAATAAAAATAAAAATAAAATTAAAATAAATGGAAGAAAGAAAGTAAGAATAGTGAATGAAAGAAAACTAAATAAAAATTTAAAGATAGAAAGAAATATGCAAAAAATAAATAAATTTGCCAAAAATGACAGAAAAAATCGGAAAACAAAAAATAAGAAATAAAGTTAAAACGCATGAAGAAAACTGATTAGCAATGAAAAGAAAGAAAGAAAAAAGAAAGGAATGACAGAAATTAATATAAAACGGCAGAAAATAAATTGAAGGAATAAACAAGATGACAAAAAAAGACAGAAAACACATGAAATGACTAAAGGTAAACAAAAGAAAGGAAGAATAATGAAAGACGAAATAATGAATAGCAAAAAAAGGAAGAAAGAAAAAGAACGGAAGAAAAAGAATGGAAGAAAAAGAATGGAAGAATAATAAAAAAAAAGAAAAGAAAAACGAGGGAAAATAATGGAAGAAGAAATAATGAATAACAAAAAATGGAAGAAAGAAAAAGAATCGAAGAAAAAATGGAAGAAAAAGAATGGAAGAAAAAATAAAACAGAAAAACGAAGGGAAAATAATGGAAGAAGAAATAATGAATAACAAAAGAAATAAGAAATAAAAAAGAATTAAAGAAAAAGAATAGAAGAAGAAATTAAAAAAATAACAAAAGGCAGAAAACCGAAAGAAAAAGAACGAATGAAGTAATAAAGAAGAACAAAGGAAAGAAAAATGAAAGAAAAAGAACAAAAAAGGAACGAAAGAAAAAATAAAGAATAATGGAAGAAAGAAAAAAGAATGAAAGAAAAAAAGGAAGAAGAAATTTAAAAAATTCAGAAAACTGAAGCAAGAAAGAAAATAAAAATTAATATAATAGCAGGAATAAACAAAAAAGCGAACAGACAAAAAAAAAGCAGAAAAGAGGAAGAAAAGAAAAGAAAGACAATAAAGAAAAAAAGAAACAATCTGTCAGAAACAAAGAAAGAAAGAAAAGAAGGAAAGAAAAGAAGGGTTAGTTTTGTTGTCTCCATTGTTTGGGCTTCCAGCAAGCGAGAACCCACTGGGACGAGAATAGGCGTTTGTCACCGACGCACAGATAATGAGTGTCGTGAATAAAACATGATCAAGGACAATAAGACGGATCCACATCAACCCTACGCATCACCCGACCCGAAAAGCGATCTTTCCTCTCTCTCTCTCTCTCCATAGACGAATAATCATCAGAATGGCAAGAATTTTCTCTTTTGGCACTTTCTCCAGTTCCATATACCAAGCTAAATCTCGTGTCCTCTCGTATTCTCTCGGTCTTTCACGCCTCCCTGAACTCGACACGGTATCCCATTCTATTGTCATCATGCAGAAGGAATTTCTAGACACTTTAGGATGACGTTTGCCCGCACTGTAGAATAATAATTAAAAAAATAAAAAAGTGAAACATTTGGCGGTAAGATGACGCTGCCTTGAACCATAGACTAGAAACATTTGCGGTTGGAGCAAAGATGACTGAACCATGACGTCAGTGGATATATGATGATTTTGAAACGTGAAACAGTTGCTTCGATTTTGTTTCAAACGTGTTCATTTATTTTTAAATCTTGAAACAATTGTACTGTCGGTTCTGCTAAACTTTACAAGAATATTGAGATTTCTTTCAGTATTAAAGTCACTTAATCTTCACTCTAAAAAACATGGAAGAAGAAAAAAACTATCATTTTAGAATTTAGAGAGGGTGATCAGTTTCACATATAAATTTAACGTAAAATGAGCCCTCATTTCCGGGCATTTATTAGGACAGTTTACCTTTTCTTGTGCTTTGTTATGAGAAATAACTTCTGTGCGTTTTATTTTTTTAGAGTGGTTCTACTTTTTTAGGTGATCACGTGTAGTTTTACAACTTTGCCACTCGGACTTAGGGTTAGAGGTAAAAAAAATTATGTTAATTGTTCTAAAAAGTTAGAATGGTCCGAAAATCGGATCATTTTACGTTTAATTTATATTCGAAACTGATCACCCACTATAAATCCTAAATTAATTGTCATTTTCGCCTTCTTTCCGCGAAGTTTTTTTAGAGTGTTCACACGTAATCGAATAACAAAGTAGAATCTATTTTCAGGGGGAGGGGAGGTGATTTAGCTGAAGATGTCAATCTATAAGATTTAACCATGATTTGTTAGTTAACAAAATGTTTGACAGTAAAAACAAAATGTTTTGATTTTTTTTATGAGAATTGATAATTTGTATATTTAAAAAAATATTAACCAACAAATCATAGTTAAATCTTATTTTAGTTACGTAAATGATTAAAAATTAAATTGGTTATGGGATTACTTTCAAACAACTTGTGCGCGAGGAATGGTGTCAAAAGATGTATATTTTTTTGCAAGGCCTTTAAATCCTCGTCTTTATCTCGGCTAAACTTAGTGATCTTTCGTCAACTAATAATATTTTTCAATGGTAAATATGTAAGCAAAAACTCAATTTAACACAGAGTTCCCAGTTTTCTCTTGGATTTTTTCAGAAAGTTGACAATTTTAGCAGGATACGGCCCTGAATTCTACACTTTATCACATTCAAGAATATGGTAGACGGTATATAAACACAGCAAATGCAGGATTCCACCGGCATACCAAGAATAGAAGACTCTGGCCTGACTCGCGCATGCGTACAAGAAGCAAAACAAATAAAAAAATTTGTTCATCTTTTTATAAGAGGAAAGAAAGAAAGAAAAAACTGATATTATTATTCCGTCAGCGCTCGGGCGCTTCCGTGACCTGCGCGATTGTTGTCGACGCGAAGTCACGGAAATCAGCACCGAAAATTAAATATCGCTTTTCAGTTTTCTTCATCAGTAAAAAAAAAAAAAAAAAAAAAAAGGTTTTTTTTATATACTTTAAATCCTAATATCAGTGAAAAAGTTGTTGGTACTTATCCAGATTATGCCTCAAACAAGAAACGACCACTCAATGTACGTTTTCAGCGTCCGAAATTCTCATTTTTTTGGTGAATCGCTTTTTTAAATGTAGTTTTCTTCTAGTAAAATGGAAAAATAAAACTTTGGTGGAATTGTCCGACGACGAGACCAGATTCTGTGGGTTAGGTATTACTGTTGGAAATGTCGGGACTTAGGCAGATTAGGACCCTAAACGACACAGAAGTCGATCTTTTTAGATTGGGTCCTATTCTGCATAAGTACCGAAATGTCCACAAAGTCGATACGGTGGGATTTCTTTTTTTTCTTTTTTTTTTCACTGACTAAAATGATAAATTGTGAATCTCACAGCTCCATGAACAGATTTTTGTATTTTTACATGAATTTGGGAATGGCTACCGACATTAAACTTAAGGAATGTATAATGTACACGTATAAAAACGAATTAAAGAAAAACAGACGTATTATTTTTAATTTTATCGATAATATTATGCAGAAATAACTTAGGGGTGCTGCAGTTCTACGCTTCCTATACACGAGCCGCCACTGATTACGATACACATATATAGTTTAAAAACAAACACACAGACAAGCATACTACATTCGGACAACATGGCGACGATAATCAAAACATTGTAAGATATTTTCCACGTTTTAAAATGCCCATTTTAAACTAATGGTTATTTGCTCCGTGCAAATACTTATTCTAATTATTTCTTTTTTCATTACAGAAAATATGAATCAGCAAATTTTCTTTCTTTCTCCGATCCACGCACATAATGACTTCATCATCTTTTACGTTAGTACATGGGATACTAATCACAAAATGTCAAAATATCATGGTAATGTTTCAATATCTTTTTTTTGTTTTGAAGCCTCTGATTACCAACTACTTCATGGCCGTTTTAAAAACATTGAACTGGAGCAGTTGGGTCACTTTTAAAGGAAGACTCATAATAATAAGCAATAAATCTTTTCATACTCAAAACTTTAGAGCAGTTGAACATTCAGCCTAATTGCTGGGGGATATTAATGTTTTCTTTTTTTCCGATTTCGGCGAATTTATTTTCGTAAAACTAAAGATTCTGCTAATATAGGCGATTGCGTATGAACATTCAAAATATTTCGGAGGGCTAAAATACCATTTGTTTAAATACATTTACAGTAAATCTTTACTATCACACCATCATTCTTTACACCCTAAAAACTTTGCCACTACTGCAGTTTAGAATTCGAACGAATTTATTTGTTTTCATTTTTGAACAATTACATAAGAAACAAGGGCAGACAATAACTGATTTTCAATATGAATGAGAATTTTTTTTAAAAAGTCCCCATCGTCATTAACATCTTAGGAATGATACTGGGGTTTTCTTTGGTTTAAGAGCAAAAAAATAATAGTTTTGTTAAATCCTATTTTAGTCATGTACATTATTTAGAGTGAACTAGATTTAGGCATAATATTCAAAACTTTTGAAATTAAATTTACTTTTCTACTGACCTGTATAGTTTTAAACTTCTGAGTGTGTTTTGAAGTTTTTATTTTATTTCAATATAAGATTTCGTCGATATCCACTCCTTCAGACACTAAAAAATCGAAATTAAGCGACCCATGAGTTGCTATTAAATGCAGTTAACAATGACTTACCACTAACCCTAAGTCCGACTGTCAACACCCATGCACCTAAAGTTATTGTTAGGGTAGTGGCATCCATGTGTAGTATGGTTAACAGAATATACAAATACTGTTCACGCACTTCATTTTAGCGTAGGAAAAAATCCCCCCAAATCCCCCACAAAATTGAAATACTATAGTAATATACGCTTTATTAACACACACATATATGCATTCAGCATCAAACCATATTACTGCTGGGGTGCTCATTTTAATTTAATTAATATAGGAAACTGATCACTCACTTTAAAAGCTAAACAAATTATTTTTTGTTAAAATTCCTTTTCGACTGATAATTTTTCACAGTTAATTCATTCTTTCATATCTCCCATCCCGGGCAACCACGGAATACTGGTCCTGCTAGGTTATAATAATACAATACAATTTATAAAATGGAAAAACTGGAACAATAATTTCTTAGCAATTTGACATTGAATTCTTCTTTAATTTTGGTCTGGATTTGAAGCATTTCCATTAACGCAACAATATTTCGGCATATTTTTATATTTCAGATATTATTCAATAAAAAAAATACACAATCAAATTTTTTTCAAAAGAATTTAAAATTTCTAAAAAATCTATCATTATGCGCCCAAATCAAGATTTAAAAAATCATTTCAGTTCCGGTCTATATTTCTAGAAATTCATAATTCATTCTACAACACTGAAAAATACATTTGAAATGTTGCTACTCCAAATACTGACAAAGAAAAATAGCAAAAAAAGGAAGTAAGAGTTTTACAAAATATAGATTGATTTTTTTATTTTAAATTGTTGTTTGGATAGCCCATATAATGGGAGGGAATCAGCCACTGTCTAAGTTAGCCATGCTGATGACACTGTGCGCCAGAAACACGTGTCCATGGATAATTTTTATGTACCTATAAAATTAATATATATATATATATATATATATATATATATATATATATATATATATATATAAACGAAAAATACGTCCTATAAAGTTAAGAGCGATTAATAATACAATTTTCTACATCTTAATCACTTAGGAAGTGAGACAATCGAAATAATAGTAAGCAAAGAAACAACGAACGCTGCAATCACCAAAAAAAATAATTACCAACATTCTAAGTGAAAGTGCCTTTGTGGAACGAACTGGATTCGAACTTGGTACAACCACGTTGTCAGTCAGTGTCGTTAACCACGTAGCCATCATCACCTACAACGTAATAGCGAAAAGGCGCTTTGCGTAAAATAGAAATCTTCAGCTTCCTTCAACATGCTTCTCGCCGTGCCGTACGATTGCGTGCTATACATGTAACATCTCGCTAGGGAGTTTTAAACTCCCTAGCGAGATGTTACATGTATATTTTCA